>JARHVA010000474.1:4400000-4465000 GCA_037957365.1 Torreya grandis
AGATAATTACGTATATTTGAGTTGATTATAACAACCAAGTGGTTGTTTTGAAACCAACTCATTTGCATATTTATTTGGCATTCATTGTGATTCTCTGATATTAGAGAGAGAGAGAGAGAGAGAGAGAGAGAGGGGGGGGGGGGGGGAATATACATATTGTATTTTGTTCTTGAGATTCAATAACAAAAGACCTATTATGCATATTATTTATCTTATTATTATGTTAAAAAATATGTCCTTACTATGGTAACAATGTGTAGGAGTTATCCTATGGTCACATTAGTGTATATAATACTTTGTCATGGTATCAAAGTTGTTTTATGTAGCCATTGCTTAGGGCAGATTTATGCCATAGTTCCCTAGAGATTTTTGACACATTTTATCATCTTCTATTGGACTGTAAAACTCCTTTTTATGGTTTCTGAGCTTGGCATTTCAGTTGAAATTTATCTTCCCTATATTTTTTAACATATTTTAGATCCTAATACAAAAAACACTGTTTTATTGTTGTGTTCAAAAAATATTTTATTCTTTCACAAGTTTTCTCTTTTTTATAAGTTTTTTCTGGCAAATTATAGTTTTTTAAGTTTTTAGGTCATACAAGTTTCAAAAATAGAATGTAAAATATAAGGGCACGTGAAATTAAGTTATCTATCCTCTAAAATTTTTAATTACCATCTTACCACATGCCATGCCATGTTTCTGGAGCAAAAGTTGTTTGATTCTTATAGTGTCTCCTTGACATAGTATAATTTTTCCTCACAAGTTGTACAAAGAAAAATTTTGAAATATGAAAACACTTAGGGTTAGATAATTATTCCATGATTCATATCAGACCTATTTGTACCACTTTTGATTAGGACATATAGTGTTTTTAGTTATTTGAACAATAAATTGGTAGGTAATCACTAGTCTTATGTTGACCTGCATAATTTTATTCTATTTGGAAGATGTACAAATTAAAAATGAAATATGATTACATAGGAGCATAGAAATATAAGTATACTCTCATCTTGAACTAGGATGTAAAAGTTTACATGTTATCATACAATATTTTAGGATACTAGCTTGGGGCTTGGTCAAGCTAGTTTTATTTTTGTATAGATTCCAACAAACATTTATGAGGTTGTAAAAATATCAACTTTTAGGTTTCAACAACACAAGAAAATTAGACAAATAAAGGCCTAATTTTTCTAGGTTGTACCTCCTTGGGTCTGGTTGTATGGACCTTATGATCTACAAAAAATTTACAATTGCATTCTGATGGAGTCTTTTTGGAAGTAATTTTTAACATTTTTGAGCAACCCTACACCCTAAATCTTGTAAAAAGAAGTTTGTAGAAAATTTGACTTTGACCAATTTATTATGCCCTCATTCACACAAGTGAGTATTTATGGGTTCTTTTTTAGTTTTTTGACCTTAAAAAGTATTTTAAAGGCTAATTTTGATAGCATTGTTTCAAAATTGACATTGGTGGATGTGGTAAATTATATTTTGATAAGACTTTACTAGGTGGTAGTTCTTGGGATAAAATCCCACTACTAATTTTTTACCAAGAAAACCATTTTTGTGATTTTAAGGAAAAAATTGTATTTTTTGAAGATAAAGCATTCATTTTTTCCTTGTAAAATGTAAATTTACATTAATTCCCTTCTTGAGAGTGATAGTTTTGTATTAAGGGGGTGATATAAATCTTTCAAGAGAAAAATTCCTTGTAGGCATAATTTTCTCTTCTTCATTGCCTTTCTTAGGCCATGTCTTTTTGCATTGTATATATATCATGCTTCCTTTTCTGGATGCATTTTGGATGTTACCTGACATCCATATTTGGACATCATTGCCATTTTTTAGAGGTGTAACTTGTGAATTTCATCTCATTTTTATTTTTTAGAGGATAAAGGAGACACTTAACCTTGTGTTGGGTGTATTTTCCGTATTGACCTTTGTATCAAAGGAGTTATTTTGTGGGTGGATATACATTCTCCTCTTTGAATTTTTCTTGAAAAAATGACTACACCATTACTTAAACCCCTCAAGACTTCAAACTATGACACATGGAAAAACAAAATGCAAATGTACTTATAGATGAAAGGTTTATGGAGAATTGTTCTTGGTGAATTTTTAAACTTTAAAAAAAAGGATGATATTATGTGGCTTGCATCCCTAAAAAATGAAGCACTTTGTTTCATTTGCCTCCATGATTTGGATACTTTTTAGTCTCACATTGTATATGCCGTATCACCTAAGGAAGCTTGGGATATTATTTCCACATTGTTTTAGGACGTCACTTCACCTCCCACTATTCCTCTTCCTCCTCCTCCCTCTCATAGTGAGGATTTTTATCTTGGTGACATTGTTGATGTTTCTCCACCATCTTCTCCCATTTATTTGGGAAAGATTCTTGATAGTGATATGCATGAATAAATTTTAGCATCTACTCCTTATTTTGTTTGTTCTTATCCTCCTTAATTTATTAGTGAGAAATTATTTATTAAGGATGAGACACTTGTACCACATCTTCCTATTGATCATGCTATATATTTATTTCTTGATGGCCACTTGGATGAGGTATCTACACCTCTTCCGCATACTATTGCACATTCTAATTATGTGATTGTTTCTCCTATTTTTTATTCTGGTTTGACTATTGATAGTAACCTACCAGACCCTGAGCAACCAATTAATCATATGGCATATTTATTAGCACTTCAAGAAGCACACAAGAAACTAATGAAACATAATTCATTTTTACATTCCCTGATTCATAAAAGAAATGCCATCATTTTTTATTTGTAGAAGAAACTAGTTGTTGTACAAAATCAGAATGTTATGTTGGAATCTCATGCTCCTATTCCTATTCCATCATGTGTTACTAAATTTGGTACGTATATAATTGATTCACATTTAAAATATGATTTACCAAATTTTGAGTATCTCATTGTTCATGTTGCTCCTCTTATTGCAAATGATACTTTTGGACCTAGTGTTGTTTCACACTCTATGCATTCCATTCTAGTTCCACCTACATGTATGCATTCTTATTTTTAATAATAATACCATTGGCTTTGGCTCCCACATACTTCATTTCATGGGTCACATTACCAAAATTTTGGGCATTGGGAAGTGTCTACATGGCATTGTTTTCCCTATCCATCCTATTACATAGATTTCCCAGAATGGTATTGATTATTATGTTAGTGTTTCATCTTAATTAGGATCATTTGATAGAGATCCATATTTTGTTATCTCCACTCTTCATGAGGATAGTGATCTACATAAGGGATATTTTTCACCTTCACTTAGGCTTGAGAAACCTAAGATTCAGTATCTAGGAATGATCCACCTAAAATTTTTTTGGATGTTACCTCACACTATTATACTATGGAATTTTCACCCACTCATATATAGGCATATTCATCCACCATTCATGTTTATTTGGGGTATATTTATGATCATAATTGTTAGCATCAACAATTTTCTTTGAGAGGACTCTACATGCAAACTTCTTTCACCACTCAACTTCTTCGACTACACATTGTTCCTCCTACCTTTTGATGTTCCTTGGTTATTTGAGATCCTTGTTAGGAAAATTTGTTTTGGAGCCTACATATCTCATATTTTTTGTCTACTATAGCTTGATTGTATTGTGGACATTCGTGTGTCACTTGGTGATATTTTTATCTTATGGGACCTTTATTTTTAGTCACACTAAAAATCATGGATTTTTTAATTCATGTTTGTATGTTACATATTAATCATTTTAATTTTTAGTTGTTGACTCTCCCATCACCACTAGGGACATATTATTGAAATATTTGTATTTGTCTCTTTGATGTTGATAGTATCCTTCATATTTATTCTGTATTTTTATCTCCTTTTGAAGACTAACTAGTCTAGTAAAGCCCAATGTCATCATTTTAGTATTTTGAGTAGTGGTATTGGCCCACTCAAAGTTTGTTGAGTCACTACACCCATTTTATTATTGAGGAGGGGGAGTGTGAAAATAATGATTTAGGTGTTGTGGTCCTCGATATCCATTTTTCACACCACATTTTCCTTTTTCAGGTAGTTGATTGAGTGTATTTTTTGTTTGGTGGGATTCATTCCATCAAATGCACTTACTACAAAATTGTGTTGATATTTTGAGTGATGTTTCTTGGGATGCCTTGTAGAATATGTTATATTTTCCACTCTCATTGTGGTTCTATTATTTTTGGGGTATCTTGTGGTGACTCTTTTTCCCCAATGTGTTTTGTCAACAATGTTTCTTATAGATTGACCCTCATATAGAGTACTAGTTTGTTTACTTTGATAGATATTATGATTCAACATCCATGCATTTTGGTAAGATGAATTGGTTACCATAGGGACACTTTTTATTTCATTGTGATTTGTACATGGGTACCTGATTAGACCTAGTTATAGGGACCCATTCAATCTCATTTTTTTAAAATCTTTTTTCACTCCCTATTTTATGATTAAGTGAGGGTGTTTGGAGTGAGAATTCACACTTAATCATAGATTTAACATTTATTTGGAGTTTTTTAAATAATTATTAGACTATTTTATGTGTACATGAATAATATTTTGTTTTACACCTATTTAAGCAAATCCCTATATTTGGGTTGACCACAATAACCAAGTGGTTTTTGTGTAGCCAACTCATTTTCCTATTTATTAGGCCCTTGTGCTTCTTTGATATTGTAGAGAGACATGAATATATATATATATATATATATATATATATATATATATATATATATATATATATATATATATATATATATATATATATATATAATTTTTTTATTTGGATACAATAATGAGAGGCTTATTATGCATATTATTTGTCTGATTATTTTTTCATAAATGATGGCCTTGCCATGGTAATGGTGTGCATGAGTGATCTTGTGGTCACATGAGTGCATATAACACTCTATCAACTCAACCTTACTAAATTTACACCTCTAATTACTTATAAATAACATTAGAACCTCTTATTGGTTATTTTGTGTATCTCTTCATTTCACTACCTTTTATGCATTTGGCCTTAATTTCCCTTATGAATATTTGGTAAAATCTATAGATTTCTATGTGACCTTGGTTTTCTTTTTAGATGTCTTAGTACTTTATTTTAATATCACCTTATATTTCATTTATTTTTTTACCATTATTTCTTATATGGTTCTTTAGTATCCTTTATTATCATTACAACCTTATGATTTTTTTCATATTTTTTATGATTCATACCTTTATTGTATTCTTACACCTCTTAGATGTTTAGTTTGTGAGTTGTATTGTAAGACCTTGGGGAATAAACTGAGTCACTCATCATAAATTCATATCATATTTTCCTCTTGCATATGCTTCTAACCTTAGTTACATGTCTTATTAAAAATATAAAGCAATTCTTGAGAGTGGTGTTTTTTTTGAGTCAGTCATATTATTTTATGGTAAAATTATTTAAATCTATCTACATGTATTTAATTCACATGTTACCCTCTCTTATAGAAAATTTTTAACTTGTATATCATTGCACCACCTTCCTTTATACATTTTTTATGATTGGGGAAGCCTAACCATTCTATTCTCATTTCTATGATCTTCCTATTTTTCAATCTCCTTTTTGGGTTCATAAAGGTCTATTGCAAGAATGCACTCTTGTCTAAAGTGGAATTCTAGGAGTTTATAGGCATCTTGATCTTTAGGTATCTTCTATAATGGCTAGGTATAAGCTCTCACATGTTATTCATATTTATAACCCATTTTTGGTCTTATTAATCCATATGAAGGAGGAAAATATAAAAATACAGAGTGAATAATCATATGTATATAAAAAAGATAAATATTAAAATTCAAATCACACCAAAATACATGATCTTATCTTTAGAACACCAATTATTCTAATCGAATATCAAAATCTATAGTTGGTCTCATGATAGAGCTGATGTCTATTAAGGTGTGCTAGGCCAATATATTGGGGTACGATGACTCTTATTTACACCATACATTCTAGTATTACCTAATTTATAACATAAGTACCTAATACTCACAATAATATGATAGATCTATAAGTGGTCTTGAAGAATAAGGAACACATTGGGGGAATATAGGAGCTTTTATTTTCAATATGTACTGTCTTTCATGGGATGACATTTATACTTCACTAGTTATCCCAAACTTACACTTGTTAGGTCTGGTTCTTTAAGACCATTGACCTTAAAAACTCTTAATATTTATAACATGGTTAGAGTGTATTAATTCAATTAAATACCATGATTCACCTTATTGATGCCCTATTTTATTTCCCTATAGTCCCCTTTGATAAGTAGGTTTTTTTTAAATCTCTCTCATCTTCTATACTTTCTATTCTTCACCTCTTTAAACATGCTATCTTTAGGACAACATTGACATTTTACATTTTTTAATATAAGTTTCATATTTGAGTGATTTAAGGATGGTCATTGCCTTATCTTTCTAAGAATTCTCTGAGTTGTGTTTGGGAATTTGAGTTTTCTTTTCTCTTTTTTAGGACTTTGAGTCCCATTTTTACTTTTCATTATTTACTTATAGGTTTCATTGAGTTATTTAATTGTATGTTAGTGTTATCATAATAGTTTTCCTATTTTCCCTTCTTACCTTTTGTTTTATTTGGGTTTTTTAAGTTATATATTAGCTCTAACATGATGACTTGCTAATTTTCACTTTATCTATCTACCTCATTAGATATGTTAGTTCTAATTTTTCCTTATCAATCTTGGATTTCAAATTTTTTTAGGTTTTATAATAGTTTCTAATTTTTGTTCATTTACATCCATTTATTGAATAAAATGTGAATGCACACTTTAATCTTATTCCAAATGTATCTTTGAATCTTTAGATTTTATAAATGTAGTTACTATGTCTGCCACAATTGAGACTATGGATTTTTCATGCATCATTTGTGTAGAAAGGAAAGTCAATATATGTATATGCTACTTTCACTTATTCATTTAATAATAATTATTTAAATGTTTCTTATTATGCTTTCATATTGCTATATATATTTCCTAAAGAACCATCCCACATTACACTATTATAACACATGATGAATTTGGGTGGGTATATGTATACACCTTATATTGCTTCATATTTATCACTTTATAAATTATTTATCTTTCAAAGACTCATTGACACATCAATCTCCCTAAGTGTATGTCCTAAAGAGTACATTAGGAAAGGGGCGGAGTCAAATCATGGTATTTTATGAGAGTTGTTTGAATAATATTTAATCTTACCTTTATTGTTATCAGTCTGACCTCCTCTGAGTCTCTTTCCATCTTCCTTCTCCTTATACTATAATCTATTCTTGCTACCCCATTATTCCTACTATATCAACTAGGTTGATGCAATATTTTTCTACCTATTTATTCTTATATTGTATCAATGTAGCCAATTCTATTATTAGCATGTCCCTATATTTCAAACTATTTTATCTTGGTTAATACATTTTTAAGTCAGTTGACATCCCATTCAATTATATTGGCCTAGCACATATTATTGACTTAGAGTCTAAATTTATTTTTAGGTATTGAATCCATATATATAGTGTTCATAATATCATTCCCAAACACACAAATATTCATTTGTTCTACTTGTACTTGTATTTTTTTTATCTTAAGTAGTAAATAAGGAGTTAGAGGCTAAAGTATTATTTTTGGAGGTCAAGTCTTATTTAGTGTCTTTGAATCTCAATAGGATGATTCAAAATAAGGATGTATTCTAGTCTTTGGAGTCCCCAGCTAAATATATCTAAGTCTTATTCTTTCCATTTGACATCTTTATCCTACAACATATCTTATAATGTTTCACTTCAACCAAGGGGGAGATTGATGCACTAATGAGTCAATCTAAAGTTAAATATCTCTATCCTTATTCTCTTTCCTTTATTTACTTAGTACATAGATTTGATTTTATTATTATTATAGTTGATGTATATTTTTGTCCTTTCCTAAGTCTTTCCTTATCCTAAATAAGTTGGCAAATATAAGGATTCTTAGGCTTTTCATTTATGACCTTAGATTACATAGACCAACCATGGTTGAATATTGAACCATTTATATTTTATTATTTTAGTGTTATTTCTATCTTGGTTCTAGGTTACCATTGTTTTCTAGTTCCTTGCATGGTGTCTCCTTTTTATATCCTTGATACCCCTTTGTTACCATTATTATATTATTAAATTATCTTGTGATCTAGTTAGAGTTATACCCCATTTATTATGCATAGACTTTAGAATCCTATACAATTGACATTGATTGTGAATTACCCTCTTCTATATTTATGTCCTTCCTGAGCACCATTGAAGTATATGTAAACTATATGTTATGATATTTTGTGTATCATAGTCTATAAATAGATGATTGTTATATTCGCAATCGTATCTCACACATACATCCTCCACATCTCCTCATTCCTTATAGCTCTTGTTCCTCCTGTAGGCCCCCACTCCCCAACCATACCACTCTACCATGACCCTTTCTCCCCTCCCCAATATTAAGGTGCACCATGCTTTGTTGATATTCTCCATGGGATACTTTATGTTTTTCCTTTTGAAGGCATTGCACAATTATTTATATTAAAAATACCCTATGGCATGACTTATTATTTAATACAACCTCTAACATGTTTTATTTATTTTTAAATAATAAAGGGTGGGTCCAACGCGGTAAGAGACCACACTTCACATAGTCAAAAATGTCACTTTTTAAACAACCTGAGTTCACTTCGCCTTCAATTAACATTTTTATTCATAATTCAAATATGGGTTGAAATTACCTTTTTTTTATAATTTTCATAATAAATAAAAACACAATTTTTTTAATTTCTCATATTTATCGTATAATTTAATTTATATAAGCATTTTGTAAAATTACATTATCATAAACAATTATGAAAAGAAAATTACTATACACACAAATTCCTAAAATAAATATTTATTTGGGAGCTTTTAATATAAAGATCTTTTGTCCTTATTTTGCATGTATTTGTACACAAACTTTTGGTTCCTATTTTTTCTTTCACATGCATTTTTCACATGAAATTTTGTAAATTTATCAAAATTTAATTATAAAATTATTATTTTTATTATTTTATTTCATAAATATTTATTTGATAAAGTTGTAATGGACTATAAAAAAATAATCACAAATGGGATCATATATCCAAATAAGTGTAGAGTATTGAGAATATTTTAAGGAAGACATTGAAAAGTGGGAAAAAATAACCCCTTCCAAAAATGAGAGAGAGGTTCATGTGAAGATGTAGAAATGAAACACATATTTATATTATTTATTTATTTTTTTAATTATGTTATATTTTTATTGTAATTTTATGTAACTTTTATATAGAAATTAATTTGATAAAAATAAAATTTTATATATAAAAAAATAAATTATAAAGAGGGAGAAAGACAATAGTAGAAATAAACTAAAATTACCAAAAATATGTTTATGACAAGATATTTCATTAAAGTAATAAAAATTATTGAAATCATGTTAAAATTATATTATATATATGAACATCATTTAAAATCTAGGTATTTTTACATTATTTTTTAAATATTTAAATGATGATTTTCAATTTTTATTTTTTATAAATTAATCAATTTTATAATAATTTTAAATGTCAATAATTATTAAGTGTATAATGTGTGTACTTGTATAAATAGAATAATATAGTAGGTAAAGAACACTTTTTTAATAATTCTAATAAGATTTTGTGAATGTTATCTTTTATAAAAAAAATATAGTGGATATCATTATCAGTATTATTTGAATGTTGAATAATTTTTGGAATCATCCAATTAATTATATGTACACCTTGTGTCTTGTGATTGAAGTGATATAGAAATTTTTTAAACAATTACAAGTTTTATATTACAAAATTATGTATTGTATAAAGTAATCAATATCTTTTAATACTTCCAAAATTTATATTATATAATTTAAGATATGTGTAACCCCTAAAAATTAAATTCATTCTATAAAATTGTATCAAAAAATTATGTTTCAATTCTCATGTTATTCACTATGTATTATATTGTTGAAATGTTAACAAGCCTTATATTACCTATTTTCAATCCTAATATCCTCCTAGTCCATAAGACAACTTTTTTGAGGCATATTTTCATTCATTTCAAATAAAACACTCCTCTATTACATGACTAATAACATATTGATAAAAATAATAAAGGTAAAACTCATCTTCAACTTTATCAAAATAACATTATTGTACCACAATACTACATAATTACGTTGTTAAGGAAATTAGGTCTATTGAACACATCCAAATTAAGGGAGATCTGTAATACATATGAATTTTATTGTTATTATTATATATTGAATAACATAATTTAATGTGTACTAATCATTTATTAATATTTGATAAGTGTCTGATGTGTGTACACATCATAAATAGAATAATATAGACATAGGAAAATGAACAATCATTTATGTTATAAATATATTAAGATTATGTAAATGATCTATCTTTTGTGTTAAAATTATAATGAATATCATTAGAAATGTTTTGAAACAAATAGAAAACTACATTAAATGTGATTAAAATTCTCAATTCTTCAAGACATATATTAGGCCCATCATTAGGAGGAAGAGATCCATGAATAAAAAATAAAAAATAAATCTTTATATGTAGTAATTAATAATGCATATAGGTTGGATTGGATATGTTGTTTATAAGAGAAAATAATGATTATTATTATTTTAACAAGATGAATAACATGTTTCTAGCTATCACTAAGATTCTAACCATCATCTTTATTCAAAATTTTCAAGTTCTTTTTTATTTTCACCACTTTTTGAAATCTCATACTCATGTAATGATTATTTCTGGAGATAACTCTAGTTTTATCCACACAATTGTGATGACCAATATAATAATAATGCCTAGCTAAGACATATTTTTGGACCCAATTGTGGGTAAGGTCAACAAAATATTTTTTAATCCTAACTTGAATTAAATGACATGTTTATCTAATGTATAATTTACCAGAGTTACATGGTATAATATAGATCCATTTGTGACAAGCGATTTTGGTTTTATATTTATCCTTATCAAATAATTTCATGATTGATTTGGGAGGGGGAAAATATTTTAATGTTTCTTCTCTTGAGGAACCTTGTTAGTTTATTTGTAGTCCCTTTGATAAATGGAAAAGTGACCTTTTTTATGAGTAGGAGCATTCAACAAGGATTAGAAATAGAAAAGAACCTAAATAATTTTAATAGAAATGATGGTTGGAATCCCAGTGATAGTTGGAAACCTATTATTCATCTTGTTAAAAATAAGAATAATCATGATTCTTTCCTTATAAACAGTAGAACCGATCCAATCTAAATGAATTATAAATTTTACTACTTATAAATATTTGTTATTTATTTTTTATTCATGAATATCTTCCACCTGATAATGGGCCTAACATAAATCTTGAAATGTTGAGAGCTTCAAATCACATTTAATGCAATTTTATTATTCTTTCATAATAAATTTTCTACATTTTTTTTAATTTGATAAGGTAAAAAACCAGATTTTATAGGGATACTAGAACCACCAAATTGTAGTAAAAAAGTTTAAATAGGCCAAATAAGGGTCGAGTAACCGAAATAGTAAAAAAATTTAGGACAAAATTGAGAACTAGAAAAATAAGAAATCAAAAAGAGACTTAGGAGGAAAGACCCTCCAATGGGTCTTCAACATATTTGGGAATCTTCACTAGGATGATCTGTTTTACCTTAGAAACCTTTGCCTAGGTGCATTTCTCAAGGCCTTCAACAGCTTCATTAAGAAATAACATATTGGGATGATTTTGTATTTTAACTTACAAGGGAGACTGCTTTAGGGGGACCCCCTTAGTGGAACATGAAGGGAGGATCTTAAGGCTTTAGGTGACTAAATGGTAAAGGACTAGGTGGTTTGGGTAGACTGAACAAGAGCTTGCACCATGGATTTGAACTATCTATGTAAATAGTTTTAGTCTTGAATGATCTTGGTAAGGGTCATCCTTTCTTGTTGAACCTTGGAGTTAAAATTCTCTAGCTACAATTTTTTCCTTTCCATCTCATCATTTAGAATGGCTTTTCCTTTCTAGGTGGTCTTCATTGGGGTACCCACTTTGAGAGAGATAGGCTTAGGTTTGGGGATAAACAACTTAAGGGGGAGGTCATTATGAAGGGATTTGGATAGACTATCTTGAGGGGTATAATTAGAGGGATGGTAGGATCCCATGGTAGGATCCTCTAGTAGGGAGTCCTCCCTAGAGGAGGATCCCCTAGGGAGAACCTCCTAATCCTGAAGGGCTTGGCCATACTTGACTAGGAGGAGAATCAAACCTTGGTGGAGGATAGGATTAGAGCCATTCACTTGATGTAGTAAAATAGTGATTTTGAGGGACTTTAGCAAAAAGAAAGGCAGACTAATTTTATAGCCAATAAAATGAGTGGTGGGAAAATAGAAGAGTTTATTTACCTTTAAGCATCATGTAACACATGACTTCAAGATAAATGTTGATCTAATAGCATAGGATATCAGCCTATGGAAAGCCTTTTTTATCTATCTACACAAAGTCATTCATCCTAAAAAAATGTTATAGAAGCTCTTATTTCTTCATTTGGTCTTGAACACCTTGGTACCTTCACATAACATACCAGTCACTTCAATGATGTCACAAGAAACTTTAGGATTATACTCCATGACTTTCTCCATGAACTCAGTGAGTCTCCCATGTTTTAGCTTCTTTCAAAAAAAAATTGGATGTGAACATCCTTGCAAGAGATGGGTTCCAATCTATCCCTATCACCTCCCATAAAATTGATGCATGTAGAGATAAATAGATTAGGAGGAAATTTTTGGATGGAGTGGATTTGAATAATGTAAGTGTAGTTTTGGAAGCCCATTGAAGACTCACTATAAAAATTATATCCCCTTACAAAGGTATAATTATGGATAAACCTAATTAAGATCTACCCTTTCAAAATAAGATCATACATATGAAAATAAATGATGTTTTTAACACACATCGATACCTTTATCTCATAAGGGATTAATAACATTGATAAAGACATTTATTGCATCATGGTAGTTAGTTAAAATGTGGAATTCAACTCTAATGCTAGCGAGGAGGTTAGCCACCCCATTTCCTTCCCTGTAGGCGTGGATAAGTTAAAAGTGAGACATGCCCTTCAAGAGTTACTTAGAATCATAAATATGTATTTTATGGTGTTAGAAGTGGTTATTTTTCCCTCCAAGGCATTTATAATATTCAATGAATCACCCTCCATAATGATTGTATTATGGTTGATTCTTGATGCCAAGTATATACCCCAAAGTGCCACCTTGGCCTCTACTAGGTGGTTTACTTAGGTTCCCATGGGACCTATATAAGCAACCAACATCTCCCCTTTTGAGTTCCTTATAACTCCTCCTCCACCTATAAGACCTAGATTGCCTTTAGAGGCACCATCAAAGTTTAGTTTCACCGAGACTTCCAGTGGAGCCTTCCATTTAATGTGCTTGTAGATTAAATATTTTGAGGGAGAACATAACATTTATGTAATATCCAATTTTTTGAGTATTTAGAAGGTAGAGAGAGGGGTAGGTTCTTTGTCTTTGGGGGGGAAGGCTTTATAATTTTCTAAAATGGTCTAGCAAAGGTGAAGGAAGACCCCTTTTGGTTGGTATATTTTGTTAAGAAAGAGTCCAGCATTATAAATTTTCAAAATACACTAGAATCAATGGGGGAAATCAAGATGCCAAAAGAAGACAAGGGAAGGGAGATTCCATAGGGGATTCCATTTCACAATAAGTTCTAGGACATTTTTCAGTTTGACCTAGCCTAGGTTGAGGTGATTAATCAACTAGTTGAATAATGTCGATCTAAATGGAGACTCAAAGAAAAGGTGGTGAACTAAATATTCCACATTTTGAAAAATTGGACACCTATAGGGGATTAATAGTCCTCTTTTGGCAAAGTTGTCCACCATCAAAATTTTATCCTACAACATAAGCCAAAAAATAAATTGACTTTGGGAGTTAAATGCTTTACCCAAAAAAATCTCCAAAAAATTCCATTCATTTTCCAAATTAAGGTTGGTGGCATGTCTTGAGGCCACTGAATAAGAACCATTTTCTTTACCCACCGAATAAAATGATCTTACTTCTAGATGGATGGGATGTAAACCTATCTTAATGATAAGTTGAGGGTTTTAATATCTTGGGATTCTTCTAGTGATATACCATCACTAGGGAGGACTTTCCATCACTTTTCTCCTTCCTTTATTTCCCAATAATCTTTGATCTTGGATCCCCATATTTGATTGAGATGTATATACCACCCTGCCCAAATCCCCTAAGTGGAGACTGGGGTGGGAGATAACCAACCATCTTCCTAGAAGCCAATTTTCTCATCATTGCCAATTTTCTATAAGATACCTTTCTTTAAGAGATCATTGTAGTTACTTATGGATTTACATAAGGTGGATCCATCAGAAGGACCTTATTCCCATAGGAAGTCATCCTCTTTCACTCCTTCTAGGTATTTAGCTTTGATATTTCTTACCCACTCCCCATTTTCCTTCATTAGGCACCAACCCATTTTTGACAATAGGTCTCTATTCATGGATTTGATGATTCTTAGGCCAAGACATCCATTAGCTTTTGGAAGACAAACTTTTTCCCAAGCAATAAGATTATATCTAAATCTTTCTTTAGTGCCCCTCCATAGGATTTTTTGTTTTTAATTTGTTCAATTTTAGAGGCTACTTTAGATGGCATTTTGAATACAGATATTTGATAGATAGGAATTCTCTAAATTGAGGCCTTGAGGAGTTGGTATTTCCTTAACTAGGTAAGAAGGTGGCCCTTCAAACCTACTAGTTTTCTTTGAATGTGATCAATTAAAGGGTTCCAAAGTTCATGCTATGCCCCTAACCTATCGCACATATTAGGATGAGAATAGCTTACTTGTGGATTAATTATCCCTCTTTGATGCTATATCACATTTCTCTACTCATTCATTTGGTTAGTAGGTCAGCCTATGGAGTAACCATGGCTTAAATAGACTATATATAGGAGGTAGTGGGTAATTTTTTATCATCATATTTTGAATTCTGCTTTTATTGAAACTTGTGGAGGTTGTCCCCTCAAAGTGGCTTGTCTATTATCATATATTCTAATATATTTCAGTCATATTTGGATCTATTTTTTCTATTCTACTTTATTTTTGAAGTAATTTCATTCCATGTGGTATCAAAGCTGTGATTTGGGCAATTTTGTGGGTGAAACCCTAATTTTTTAAATTTGGATATACCTAAAAAATAATTGTTAATTTATCTTCAATTTTTTTAGTAGAGGTTAGAAATAATTAAATTAATATTCCATTAAAATTTTAGGTCATTTGGATCTATTTTACAAAAGTTATCTCCATTTTAGGGTTTTTCATAAAATTGCTCTATAGTGCACAATTCAAAGAATTTTTCTAAGTTGTTTAAATTTTTGTAAATATTAGAAAAAATTGGCTAAGATATTTTATTTTTATGTTTTTATTTGAGGCTGACATAAGTCTAAAATCACTTGGTCAAAGTTGGGTTAAAAGTGCCAATCAAGGTTGACATCGTAAAGCCCTTTAATGGTAGGTTCACAAACTCGAGGTTGAGGAAAGGGTGCTAAAACTCTAGGTAAAACTCCTAACAAGAAAGAGATGGAGTTATAAGGGGGATGTACTATATCCGTTGTACTAGGGTTCTCTAGCCTAGATCACAAAGTGAACCAACTTGACTATAGTGTGCAAGGCATTTAAAGTGAGGTACAAGGCATACAATTTAATATGAAATCCATACAAGATAGCTTGGTAGATATCATGATGGATTTGAAAAATAATTAGTCAAATAATCCATCTATCACTATTGCACAACCCCACCAGGGTGGTTCTCCCAACTAGTCTACTTCAAATCTAACTACATTGCCACAGAGGAACCTGCTACCAAAGGTGGATATGCACAAATTTGATGGAAAATATTCCCTCAATTATATCAACCAAATGGAGAATTTTTTAAATTTGCATCATATCCTAGGTGGATAAAAGGTTAACATGGCATCCTTGTATCTTGAACCTGACCAATTCATTTGGTATCGATGGTTGTGTGCTCAAAATAAAAAGATGACCCTCAGTGTCATCCAATCAATTTTTACAAAGGAGCTACAATTACACTATGGAAATAGTGTGACAGAGAATTACTTTAGCTAGCTCAAAAAATTGTGATAGACTAGCTCCATCAAGGATTATATTCATCATTTTTAGAACCTATCCTTACACGTGGAGACAATTTTTGAGGAGAAATTAGATGACTTATTTTTGGGTGGACTCAAGGACAAAATTCAACATAAGGTAGGCATGTTTAATCAACTTCAGATTTTTAATTTTATTATCATGGCACGTAGATCTGAGGAAAAATTCATAGCCAATAAGAAGTAGCCATTCACTCACTTCAAATATTGTAGCATATCAATACCAACATTTCCTCCACTTACCAGATTGACCCCTCAGCAAATTAAAGAGAAGCATGCAAAAGGATTATGTTTCGATTGTGACAACAAGTGGAGAAAAGGACATAGATGTGTTGAGAAGAAGTTATTCTACATTGAGGGATCTAATGAAGATAAAGAAGAAGATGATGCCTCCAATGATGATGAGGAAGAGATAGAGGAGGAACCTAAAGATTCCCAACCTAAAATCTCTTGTCATGCACTTGTAGGTATTAGCACTCCATAAAATCTTTAGGAGGTGGGTTTCCTTAAGAAATAGAATGTGACAGTGTTGATTGATTCAAAGAGCACATATAAATTCATCAACCATAAGTTGGCCACTCAATTAAACTATTTCATCTACCCAACATCCAAAATTTTATTCCATGATTGCAGATGGTGGTGCAATTAATTGTTTAAGCAAATGCCATAGTATTAAGCTTGCCATGGGTGAGTACAATATAAATTCTCCTATGTTTTCTATTCCCATGGGTAGCACAGACATTGTTTTGGGAGTCCAATGGTTCACAACCTTGGGTACCATTGAGATGAACTTCTAGGAAGTATTCATGTTCTTTCATTCCAAAGGTAGGAAAATTGAACTACGTGGATTATAGGTAAAATCTCCACAATTAATTAGTTCACATTAGATGACCAAGATGCTAAAAAAGGGGGCAAAGGGAATTATTACATGATTATGTTCCATAGAAGTTCAACCCACATAGGCATCTACACATCCTGATTTACAAATGATTCTTGATGACCACCTCTATTTTTGGGGCCATGCCAAAAGGATTACCATAAAAAAGAGAACATGATCATGCCATTCAACTAATTCCATGGAGTTAACCACCAAATATCAAACCATATAGATATCCATATGCATATAATATTGAAATCAAAAATATGGTCCATGAGATGCTAGAGGCAGGGATCATCAACCACAACCAAAGTGCATATTCATCACCAGTGGTCATGGTGTGGAAGAAGGATGACACATGGAGGATGTGCCTAGATTATAGGGAACTCAACAAGTACATCATCAAAGATAAGTTTCTTATTCCAGCAATTGATGATTTACTTGATGAGTTTCATGGTGTTAATTATTTCACAAAACTGGATCTTCACTCAGGGTACCATCAAATTAGAATCAAGGATGAAGATGTTCATAAAACTACTTTTAAAATGCATGAGGGCCATTATGAGTTTTTGGTAATTCCCTTTGGTTTACAAATGCACCATCTACTTTTCAAATCTTGATGAACACTATTTTAGGCCTTTTTTAAGGAAGTTTGTGCTGGTTTTCTTTGACAACATATTGATTTATAGTCAGACATGGGAAGCACATCTACAACATGTGAAATAGGTGTTGATAGTTTTGGATAAGCATCAGCTTTATACGAAGCCATCCAAATGTGCTTTTGGAGTACAAGAGGTAGAGTACCTAGGTCACATTGCTTCCCATGAAGGTGTCAAAGTTGATCCCTAGAAGATCAAAGCTATGATGGAATGGCCCATGCCAAAAACTCTCAAAAACCTCCAAGGGTTCTTAGGAATAATAGGTTACTACCAAAGATTTGTGAAAGGTTATGAAAACATAATGGCTCTACTCACTACATTTCTAAAGAAGGATGCCTTCCATTGGAATGATGCTACCACCAAAGAATTTGAGAAACTAAAAGTAGCTATGTGTACCAATCTAGTTTTGGCTATTCCAGACTTCTCAAAGACATTCACTATTGAATGTGATGGTCCTAGATTTGGGTTGGGATTAGTACTAATGTAGGAAGGAAGACCCATTGCATTTGAGAGTCATAAATTCAAAGGTAAGAATCTACAAAAACATGTCTATGAGAAATAAATGATGGCTATTCTTCATGCAGTTAAACAATGGAGGCTTTATCTGATGGGTAGACACTTTAAGGTGAAAATGGATCATGATAGTCTCAAATACTTTTTGGAGAAAAGATTATCATCTGAGGAACAACAAAAGTGGATAACCAAAATTCTAGGTTATAATTTTGAAATCATCTACAAGAAGGGTAAAGATAATGTAGTAGTAGATGCACTATCCAAATGGGATACATCCATAGAAGCATTACTTTGTGCAATGTCCATATTATAAGTAGATTGGGTGGATGAAGCCATGTTAGAATGGGATCAAGACAAGGATACACAGGTTATAATTTAGAATAACCTTCAAGGTACTTTAGCCTCTGACAAATTTGAATGGAAGGGTAATGTCCTATGGTATAAGGGTAGGTTATACTTGTGTAAAGATTCAGACCTTAAGCATAAGATTCTTGCAGAGTTGCATGCATCTCCAATTGGGGGACACTCAGGGTTCTTGAAAACTTATCATAGAATTAAGAAGGAATTATTTTGGGAAGGACTCAAGGGATATGTACAAAAGTTTGTGGCAGAATGCTTGATATGCCAACAGAATAAAGGTGAGATAGTTAAGACCTCAGGCCTGTTACAACCATTAGCAATTCCTAGTCAAAGGTGGGAGGAGGTTTCCATGGATTTCATCAAAGGGTTGCCTTGTTCTAAAGGTAAGAATGTTATCTTGGTCATTTTGGATAGGATTACAATATATGCCCGTTTTTGTGCTCTCTCACACCCATTTTCAGCAAGTATAGTAGTAGCTATTTTTATGAAGACAGCTCTAAAATTACATGGAACCCCAAAAATAATTATAAGTGATCATGGTCCTATTTTCACTAGTAATTTCTAGACTGAACTATTTTCCTATTTGGGTACTTAGCTAGCTCATAGCTCATCTTACTACCCCCAATCTGATGAACAAATAGAAGTGGTTAACAAATGTTTAGAGGGGTATCTCCATTGTTTTGTATCAGATAAATAGTAATGTTGGGTTAAATGGATACAACTTGCAAAATGGTGGTATAACACATATTTCCATACCTATTCTAAAATGTCTCCATTTCTAGCACTATATGGTTACCATCCACCTTCCATCACTTCTTCATTAAAGGTGCAAACCAAGGTTTGAGATGTGGAGGAGCACATTCAACATTAATAAGAGGTTTTGGCTAGTTTGAGAGAGAATTTGGCCTTGGTAAAAAATAAGATGAAGCAACAAGCAGATCAACACCATAGTAAGCAAAATTTTGAGGTGGGTGACTGGGTATTTGTACACTTATAGCCTTACAAGCAGATGTCCTTGAAGTAACAAAAAAAGGACAATAAACTTGCTCTTAAGTGTTATGGCCCTTATCAGGTTCTGTAGAAAATTGGAAGTGTGGCTTACAAGCTCGAGTTGCCTCATTCATCTCAGATACACCCAGTATTTCATGTTTCCTATTTGAAGGTCATTGGATAGAAAGTCATCTGGTACTTCTTCATCCAAGAGTAGGTTCCTAGAAAATTTTATAGTATGGTAGGATATATCATCTTCATCTCTACTAATGGTCCCATCTTCCATTTGTAATTGGGAAATTCTATTGATATTCCTGTGCTTTGAGGCAGAATGGTGAAATAATTTTGTATTCATGTCACCCTCCTTTAGCCATAAGCATGTGGACTTTTGTTTCTAGAAGGCCTCCTCTTTGGCTTCCAAGTTAAAAAAATGACACACGAGATCTTTTTCCTTTAAAACCATAAGCTCATTGTAATTAAAAGAGGTACTGATTCTTCAATTGCTAAAATTTTTGCTTCAAAAGCCTTTTTTATAGGAAAATATCCCCAAATACTTCTTTATTCCATATTTTCATCTTGGTTTTAAGAAATTTGAGTTTTTTCATAAGGATAAACATGGCAGAACCCAATATGAGAATTTTATGCATATTTCACTATGAATAAATTATCAATATTGTAAATGGTTTTAGAAATAATTTTAGGTCCCATCCTTTTGAATAGTTATACTATGCCTCTTTATTTTACAATGATATAATAATTTTATTAGTTACATAATTCTTAAGATGAAATTGATAAATTAATCAATATTTTTTAGTGTTTTAAAAAATTATATGCTCTAACAGAATATTTGTTGTAACCCCTTAGAAAATAAATCATTTTATATTATGTTAAACAAACAAGTTAATCTCATTTATCTTATTATTCACTATGTATTGAATATTACATGTATTGAATAGTTGAAATGATCACAAGTCCTTCATTTGATTGTGAATTTTCAAATTTTGAAGGCATGTATGGATGAATTTCACTTTGAACATGAATAATAAGGCATGTATGGATGACTTTCACCTTGAACACGAAGAGTAGAAAAGTATAAAAAGCTTATCAATAAGTTATGATTTGCAACAAATTCATTTAGTATATTAAAGGGATTCAATCCCTTATTCAAAGAAACATTATTGTTAGTGTATTAATTTAATGTATAAAATAAGCTTTTTATGCATATAAATATACATAAATATATATACATATTAATTTAGATATTTTTAATGAATTAAAAATTTTGAAATTTTTATATTATATTTTGATGTTATTTTTATGTAATATTGATTTTAGACATCATTTTGATTTTTTATTTCAATATGAAAATACATAGAAGAACATCAAAATGATAATAAATGTATCAAAAATTATTCATAAAAGTCATTAAAGTTTTATTTGTGAACATGCAAGCTTATACACAAAAATCAGTGATTGGATGTCAAAATTTTGACATTATGTTTTGGTTGAAATATTCATAGCACATTCAAATTTATTTACCACATTCATTTCTTAAAAATGGTCTTTTTTAATATTAAAATATTAAAAAAATAAAAATTTGGTCAAATATTATAACCTCAGATTAACGAAGAACTATACATCAAGATTTTAAATTGCGTATTTGCATACTCTAATTCTATATTATTAATAATTTTTAAATCTAAACTAGACTAATGCTCATATAATCTAGATCAAGAGTTCTAAATGCAATACCATAAATAGGAGAAGAGTCATTTGATTTTAAAATTATTGTTAAAAGGTTAAGTAGTTTTAGAATAGTGGGAAGGCCCATGGTGTGTAGATTTGGTATAGGTTTTATTATAATTGCAAGTTTAATTATGAAAAAAAAAATGTTAGGAATATTGATATAAATTAAAAAATTGTGTTGGGACATTTGGAGAGGGTTTTGGGCTTGCAATTGATGGAATATTTAGATAACATTCTCTATGTCACCTAATTTTTTAATCAAAAATTTGAATTTAATTGTGTTTATTTATGTTTGTTTTTATTTTTTTGGGTAGGAAAAATTTGCGTTAGTCTTTACATCAAAATTTTAATGTCAAAATTCTTACATTAGTAATTCAAATTACTCAACTAGTGCAAGTTGCATCACAAATTTTTATTTAAAAAAAAAAAAAACATAAATACTTTAAAATATTATTATTGGTATACAAAAATTAAAAAATAAAAAATTATATAAAATAATTTAAATGAAAAATTATAATAATTAATAAAAATACACTTAAATAGATAGATTTTTTTAAATGTCTTATAATTAAAATTTAAATATATTCTATTTGTTTAATCATAGATAATACATTATATCAACAAATAATGTATTACTATTTTTTATTTTGTTTGGTCTCTCTTTGGTATCTTTGGATTTAGCTAGCTCCATTGGGGATGCATGGTCTTTACTGATTAGTCTTGTTAATCTCTGAGGGGAGTTTTCTCAATTATATGTTTAATGGATCCATAAGGGTGTCCCTTTCCAATTGGAAATTCCTCTATGGGACCTAGGGCCCCCTTGTGCCCAAGGTGGGTTTCTATGGTGTTTCTTCCTCTCTGCCTTTTTTTTATTTTCTATTAGAGACCCAAAATCCTATTGTATTTGTGATTGGATTCCACACTAACATCTAAAAGCAAGGTTACCTTAATCTAAACAAACAATATATTACAAAATAATTTAAATAAAAAATATATTTGAATAAGGTATTTAAAATAAATTCTAAACTCAAATCCATCATAAATAATAAATAAGACTATATTATACTTAAAATATCCACAGTTGTCATAAAAAATAAATTTAAAATTATTAAATTATAAAATATTTCAAAGACATACTTCCCAACAAAGAAAACAATAAAAAAATATAATATTAATAATCATCATCCCTTGTACCTACACCACTATCATGGCCATATCCATCATGCTCATCCTCATCTTTATCATCATCCTTACGTGCCAAATGTCTTGTTTCTTATAAAATATCATAATATAAATCAAGATTTAAATCCTTAAATAAAATTAAAAATAATAATATTAAAAATAACATAAAATAGGTGTGATATGGTAGGTACTTAATGTTCTTACATAATAAAAATATATATAAATAATTGAGCTATTATATTACACCCTTAATTTATAGTGTGTAGTGGGTTATGTGTGTCCAAATTGTGGTTAGAATAACCTTTAATTAGGTTATTTGATCATTTCTATAGCTTCATATTGGTGTTAGAGTCAGTCTATGGTGTTTCTTTAGCATAAATAGAATATATATAAGAGGTAGTGTTTATTACTAGATCATCATAACATGAATTATATTCATATTATTAAATTTTGGAGGTTGTTTTTTATAACTGACTCATTATTTATTAAAATAATATCTATTTCAATTATATTATGATCTACTATTTTAATATACTCAAATGGCATAGTAATTTTATTAAAAGTGGAATCCAAGCTTTGAAACATTGATTCTGAATAATCACATATACCTCACAAACCATTAAAAGTTACAATATTTTTATTAAAGTTGTAGAGTTATTTAAGGATGCTACAAACCAATTTTCATATTTTTATAATATTTTTTGGATGATTTATTTTGAATTTATGGTTTTTTATAAATTCACTCTGGATGCCACAATTTGAGGAAGTATTATGATTTATTTACATTTTTAGAAAGCTCGTAAAAATATAAAGGGTTATATTTTATTTCTAGTATTTTATTTGAGATAGATATGAGTTTGAAATTGATTGATCATTTTTTTATTGAATTTAAATTATGCACTACCAAGTCTCAACATGATAGAGCCATAAATTAAATGTTGAGAAAAGAATTAATACACACTAAGTAAAAATCCTAACAAAGAGGAGATGGTTTTGAGTTTAGATTAGTTAGGACTTCTAACATGAAGTTTTATTCACTAGTTGACAAAGTGTGTGATCTTGAGAATACTATGCTCAATTAAATGGATAATACGCAAAAGGAAATGAAATTATAAGGGATAGCATCAGGGCTAGTGTTAGTATGCAATTAGATAATCTCATTTCTTATATCAATATGTTAGCCTTAAAAATAACTCAAGGTAGATATAAGGGATAACCCAGTCTTGATCCAAATGTTTTTCAGTTTAATCTCATGGCTAACACTGATTTTGATCCATAGAACTTATTGATGGAAGTGGAATGTATACATAATTTTAATTGAAAAGATCCACTCAACTAGATCAACTAAGTAGAGAATATTTTTTATCTACATTAGATCCCATGTGGGAATAATGTTATCATGGAATCCTTATGTATAGAATCTAAAAAAATCATCTGGTATTGATGGTTGTGTGCTCAAAAAGAGAATAAGGTTCTTAGTATCACATGATCAATTTATATAGAGGAAATCCAGTAATGATGTGATGGATAATTACTTTTGATAGATGGTGAAACTATGATCTACAACATTTTCTTGTGAGTGGAAATTATTAAATATGATAACTTAAATGATATGTTTCTTGGTGGCCTCAAGGACTACATTCAACATGAGGTATGCATGTTTAATCTACTTGATGTGTCAGAGTCTATTATCATAGAATGTAGGGAAAATAAAAAAAATATTGTCTAGTAGTGTATATGAATTCACTAACATCAAAGATGATAATGTGTCAGCATCATAATTTCCTCAAACAATGAAAAAAATATAAAAAGGTTTATGTTTTAACTATGATGGAAAATATAATAAGGGACATAAATGTGCTAAGACAATATTGCTCTTGAGGGTGCCTCTATAGAAGAAGATGATAAAGAAGAAACATTAGTGATTATTGATAAGCTAAAATAAGAGACATGATATTTATGGCCAACTATTTTTTGTCATGCACTATCACCTATTATCACCCTAAAAACCCTTAAGTTAGTGGGTATCCTCAAATAATAGAAGATGACAATACCGATTGACTCAATAATTACTCACAACTGTTAGGACTTGTTCCAAAGTCTTAATGTTAGGTTAGATTTTTGGTAGGTAATAAATAATTATTGTAAATGGGGCATGCATCTTTTAGTAAAGACACCCCCATAAAATAAACTTAGTTTAATTATTAGGTAATTTTCATATTTTATATTTATTAATTAGAATTACTTTACGGGTTGTTTTCCCATATTTAGTTGGTTATAGGATTAGTTGTTTTTACCAGTCATTGGTAAAAACTATATAAATCAATGTTTGCATTGTAAAAGGGTTAACGGAGTAAAGGCACCCTTATGTACTTGATTTTTTGAATTATTAATAAAATACTTGTGCACTCACACTAAGAGGGGACAAGGTTCAATCTTTTTTGATTCTGGAGTTATCAGTGGTATCAGAGCATGGTTATTTTGGGAGCACGGTGAATTCGAAGAAGCAAATGAAAAATCAATTCACGTGATATCGTTTGGCATGAAATAAGGTATGCCATATAGTCTTGGTTTAAATATTTTGAAAAATTATCAAATTATTTTAATTTTTCAAATATTATTTATATTTAAACCTGTATATTTCCATATACCACAGTCTAATCTTTTTTGATCATTCATACTCCATTTTTCTGTGTTAAACCTCCTTATTTGGCATAAAAAATGAATTTTTAGCATTTAATGTTATTAAATTCATTATTTTTGGGCCAAAACTAGATTTGTACGGCCTTTTTTATTTGAGAAAAACATCTGAAAGTTTTCCTTCATGGCTGCTATTATGATTTGCATTCATTTCAGCTTTTTTTAAATCCAAAACATCTACAAACACTGATCAAATGGCATTAAAACCTCTATTTTTGCATTTTAAATAAAAAATCTAGAAAAATCTTTGTACGGCCTGTTGTACGGCCTTCCAATGCCTAGCTTCATTTTAATCTCATTCCCTACAAATACACTTCAAAAAATTTGCAAAAACACAGTAAAAATCATTTATATCTAGCCTGTACATATTTGTACGGCCTGTAGGTGAGAGAACAGGTGAAAAAAATAATTTCCAGAGCTGCCATGGCGTCCCAGGGAAGAATGGCGCTAGAATAAAATTTAGAAATTATTTTTGTCTCTTTCTAAAGTTTGATTTTCATATATTTGTTGTGACTGGGTCCCACGGGAGAAGATTGAAAGAAAGGCTATAAACAAAGGGAAAATTTTGAATTTATTTACTCATATGTAATTTTTTTTTTAAATTTTCCCTCATACACAAAATCTGGAATAAGTATAAATTTTTGAGTGTGATGTTTTGCAAATGCTCTTAGAGTAATTGGTTAAGCTTATTTTGTTAAAAGCTTGCAAAGGAGGAGGTCAAGGGTTCAAATCCCTTCTTTTTGGAGAAAGTTTCTTTTTGATTTGGAATATGCTTTTTTGAAAAAGGAATATTCCCTTTTAAATCAGAATATTGTAAAACACATACTTATTGTATTTTGTTATTTAAATTTTTCAAAAAAGGGGCAGAATTCAATCATTTTTTCTTTTGCATTGTTGTGGTGAGATAAGGGTGTAATTGGTGGAATAAGGTTGTAATTTGGTGAAATAAGGGTGTAATCATTGATTTTTGGTGTGGTTAAGTGCAAAACCCATCAAAAATACTTGTTTTTTTCTTTTACACTCTACACGGAGGTTAAGTGCAAAACCTCGTAGAAGCAGTGTCTTGTGCAGTGAGTGTGATATTTGTTTCATTTCTTTTGCATTTTGTTGCACGTTTCTCTACTGCACTTAATTTCATTTCAAAATGCCAAAAATTCAAAATTTGCTTTCAGATGGTGATAGATTAACAATTTCCAATTATTCAGATTGGAAACGATTGATGGAGGCTTCACTAGTGTTTAATGAGTTATGGGATATTGTTAAGAATGAAAATCCCACATTGCCAACAGAGCAGGCTAAATTAGATATTTTCAATTTGCATGATTTCAAGGCCTTAGCTCTCATTAAATGTTGTTGTAATCGTGATACGTATGTTCATATTGAAAATTCTCCTCATAGTTACACTGCATGGAAAAAATTGTCAGATTTGTATGATAAGAAACCTAAGCATAAGAAGATAGATATTCATATGCAGTTGTTTACTTTGTCATTAGATGAGGATGGGGATATGGGAGAATATATGTCTAAGTTGAAAAATATCACTACTAATTTCACTAAGGCTAGTTTTGGAAAACTAGATGATGACCTCATAGTTACTGCTGCTTTGAAAGGACTACTAGGGTCCTATAGGAATTTTGTTGAAATGTTGCATGTCTCTGACAAGATCACAGGCATCACCTTTGATAAGTTGGCTGATTTGCTCATCTAACATGACCTCTCTCTACCCAAGAAATCCAAGAAAACTGAAGAAGCCCATGTTTTAGAGTCAAAGCCTAGTTCATCTTCATTTGGGCATCAAAACAATAGAGGAAATAGTTTTAGAGGGGGTCGAGGTTATAGAGGAGGCATATATCAAAATAGAGGTAGAGGTCATTCACATAATCAACAATCTAATCAATCACATTCACATGAAACAAGTGATCGAGGACATGGTCACAATTCATATAGGGGCAGAGGTCGAGGTAGATTTGACATTCAGTGTCATAGATGTGGAAAATTTGGTCATATTGCCTCACAATGTAGGATTCCTTTTGATAAAATTCAGAGGCCACAAAAAGTGACTAAGACTAACTCTGCTCAGTATGCCGATCATGACTATGATGAATCTAGTAATGTTGCCCATGAATTTGCATTTACTACTTTGGGGCACATTGATTATATTGAATATGAGGCTAGAGATGAGCTCACATATGTATGGGTTTTAGACATAGGAGCAACCAAACACATGACATTTAGGAGAGATTTTTTTTAGTCTTATAAGGAAGCTTCTCTCTCTCCAGTTGCCTTAGCAGATAAATCTATGCATACACCACTAGGACTTGGTTCTATTCGAATTCTTCTTCCTAATGGGTCTATAAAATACTTGGAGGATGTTTGGTATGTTCCCACATTAAAGAAACACTTACTTTATTTGGTAACTATTCAAAAGAAAGGTTATCAAATTGTGCTTGAAAATGGGCTCATTTACATCAATTCAGTGAAGGATAATTATAAAATAATGTATAAAGGATATGAAGATGGAAACTTGGTTAGATTGCATTGTAAGGTGCTTCCTCCCAATATAGAACTTGCAACAGTTGTTGACATAGGTACAGGTACTATGTCTACACAGTGGTTATGGCATCTCCACTATGGACATTTGAATATCCACTTTTTAGTGTATTTGCAGAGATATGGTATGGTGAATGGGTTGCCCACTTTTTGCAAAGATAGTATTCTTTGTGATTCATGTGTTTTGGGCAAACAAAATTGGGAAAATTTTCCTAAACAGTCATCTAAACAGATGTTTATAGTTAGTTCATAGTGATGTATGTGCCATGAAAAAGTCATCCATTGGTGGGTGTAGATACTTTGTCTTGTTTATTGATGACTTTTCTAGGATGACTTGGGTATTCTTTATGAAAAATAAATTTGAAGTTTTTGCTAAGTTTGTTGATTGGTTACACTTAGTCGAAAAAGAAACAGGTTCACATTTGGCCACTCTTAATTTAGATAATGGAGGTGAGTATACCTCTAATGAATTTTTAGACTATTGTCGAGAACGTGGAATTCATCGACAATATAGTAATGCTTATACTCCACAACAAAATGGAGTATCTGAACAAATGAATATAAATTTAGAGGGCATAGCACATGCCATGTTGCACTATAAATAGCTTGATGATAAATTTTGGGCCGAAGTTATTGGTACTGTAGTGTATTTGAGAAACAGGTCCCCCACAGTTGCACTTTTGGGACAAACTCCATATGAGGCATGGTATGGGTTGAAACCCAAAGTTAAACACTTAAAAGTGTTTGGATGTCTTTATTTTGCTTTGGATCTTCCCAAACATAGAACTAAGTTGGAACCACGAAGTCAAAAATGCATCTTTCTTGGTTATTCTAAAGATAAAAAGGGGTTTCGTTTGCTTGCACATGATTCAGGCAAATTCATAGTGAGTCGAGATGTAATATTTGATGAGTTTGGGACTATGAACACTACAGAGATTGATTCTCAACTTGATAGATTAGAGAGAAAAAATGCAAAAAGAGATAAGGGTTTGAATAATGGGGATAACTTTTCAAAGTTATGGTATGAAACTCAAATTCCTTCACTTTCCTCTCCTTCATCTACAAGTTCATAGGTTGATGACTTAGAAATTGTTGAAAATTCTCTAAGTCCCCCTTTGAATGATCCACATAATGAGAATTCTGGAGTCCCTGATTTGATTAATTTGTCTAAGTATCCAAAATGGGCTCAAAGTACTTTCTCTGACTTGATAGCAGATGAAGTTGGTTTAACAGGGCCCAAGAATTCTCAAAAATAGGTAAACTATGCTATGGTTGTTACTACTTCTTCCACTAAGCCATCCACTTTTGAGGAGACATCTACTAAACATGTTTGGCAACAGGCAATGAAATGTGAGTATGATTCCATACTTAACAATAATACATGGGTTTTCGTTGATCCTCCACATGTTAAACCTATCAGATGTAAATGGGTTTATAGGACTAAGTATAAATCAGATGGTTCCATTGATAAACATAAGGCATGACTTGTTGCCAAAGGATATGTGCAACAAGAAGGTATTGACTATGAGGAAACATTTTCACCAACTGCCAAATGGCACACTATTCATATGGTACTTGCCTTAGCAGCACAAAATGGTTGGAAAGTACATCAGCTAGATGTTAAAAGTGCTTTTTTAAATGGTGATTTACAGGAAGAAGTCTATATGAAACAACCTCAGGGTTTTGAACAAGTGGGTGCTGAACACAAAGTGTGTAAATTGACAAAAGCTTTGTATGGGCTCAAACAGGCACCTAGGGCTTGGTATGAGAAAATGGATTCATACTTGAAATCCATTGGTTTTCATCGTAGTGAATCAAATGATACTCTCTATTTTTGAGTACAGGGTAAGAAAATGGTGATACTAGTTCTCTATGTTGATGACTTGTTTATTATAGGTAATGATGAAAACCATAACAAGTCTGTGAAGAAGGAATTAAAAGATGGGTTTGAGATGACAGATCTTGGACTTCTTCACTACTATCTAGGCATAGAGGTAACTCATAAAGAGCATAGTATTTTCATTTCATAAACTAAGTATATTTCTGAGTTATTAGAGATGTTTGGCATGAGTGATTGCAAACCTACCCTCACTCCCATGGAAATTAACTTGAAATTGTCTAAGGATGATAGCAGTGCCTTTTTTCATGGCACCACATATAGACAATTGGTGGGAGGTTTGATATACTTGATGATTACCAAGCCCGATATTTCATTTTCAGTTGGAATTTTATCTAGGTTTATGCATGAGCCTAGAGAAATCCATTGGCATGCAGCAAAATGAGTACTTTGTTACCTTCAGGGAATGAAAACATATGACCTTGAATACTGCCGCAACAAGAACTTCAAACTTGTTGGATATTGTGATGCAGATTTTGGTGGATGTGTGGATGACAAAGTGTCAACCACAGGATACACTATGCATATGGGTTCATCTGCCATTGCTTGGTGTTGTAAGAAGCAAGATATAGTGGCAAATTCATTAGCAAAATCAGAGTATATTGCAGCATGGGATGCTTCTAGAGAAATTGTTTACCTTCATCTTATTCTTGAAGATCTTCAGGTTTCTCAGTTTGCTCCCTCACAGTTATACATTGATAATCAGAGTGCAATCAAGATGTCCAAGAATCCAGTGTTTCATGCCATAACAAAACATATGGATGTCAAATACCATTATCTGCAAATGCTGGTGGCAAAGAAAACTCTTGATCCAATATATTGCCCAACTGCCAATCAGATAACTGATATCTTCACAAAATCCCTTGACAAAATCAAATTTGAAAAATTCAAAAAAATGCTTGGTATGTGTCCAAAGACCTGACTTTGGATCATAGGGGGGTTTGTTAGGACTTGTTCCAAAGTCTTAACATTAGGTTAGATTTTTGGTAGGTAATAAATAATTATTGTAAATGGGGCATGCATCTTTTAGTAAAGACACCCCCATAAAATAAACTTAGTTTAATTATTAGGTAGTTTTACTATTTTATATTTATTAATTAGAATTACTTTACGGGTTGTTTTCCCATATTTAGTTGGTTATAGGATTAATTGTTTTTACCAATCATTGGTAAAAACTATATAAATCCATGTTTGCATTGTAAAAGGGTTAACGGAGTAAAGGCACCCTTATGTACTTGATTTTTTGAATTATTAATAAAATACTTGTGCACTCGCACTAAGCAGGGACAAGGTTCAACCTATTTTGATTCTGGAGTTATCAACAACTTCATCAACTATAAGATATCTACATGATTCAACTATTTTATTTACCCATCTCCATAATTTCAAGTCATTATTGTTTATGGGACTAAAATTAGTTGTTCTTGAAAATTGCATAGTATTAAACTCATCATGTGAGAATACCTATTATATTTGCATATCTTTTTCATTTGTATGGGCAGAATAGACATTGTTTTAGGAATCCAATGGATCACTATCTTGGGAATGATTGAGATGAATTTTCAAGAATTTTTCATGTAGTTTCATTTAGAAGTTAATAAATTTGAACTAAGAGGTTGTGTGGAAATTATTTATAGATGGTAATCTCTCACTAGATACAAAATATTTTGAAAAAGGGTGCATATGGGGTTGTGGCATAATTATTTTCATTAGAGGCACAATAATTAATGGTTCCTACAAGACCATTTAGAAGGAAATTATACATGGGAACTCATTATATTTTTGGGATATAAGGAAATAATTTTCACCTAAAAGATATACTTATTTTATTTTCAAATTATATATTCAATGCATGAATTCATAAGTTATCTCCATTCACAGAGTTTTACAGTTACAAGACACCATCCATCATCTTATCCTTGAAGGAAAAACCATAGGTTTGATTATTCAATGAACACTCTGAACACCAACATAAGTTACCTCAGTCAGAGAAAGTACATCCAATATTCCATGTTTCCTTCTTGAATAAGGTCATTAGACAAATAATTTCATCCTAAAAATAATTATTAGAGTTTGATGAAGAGGGAATAATGATTTTAGAACCTAAGGAAATACTTTAAACACAAAATAATAAGTTGAGGAATAAATTGAATATAGAATATCTAATCAATGGAAATAATCTAGTCAGTGAAGAGGTGACATGGTAGGATGAAACATATTTATAAAAGCATGAAATAATCATTAATTCTAAGGTTGGAGACAACATTTATTTGATCGGTAGAAGATGGTTACACCATCAACATATATCATGTATTAGGTTATGCGTGACTGATGTATGGGTATCAAAACCTTTAATTTAGTCATATAATCATTTTATATAGCTTCATATTGGTAGTAGGGTCAGTTTATAATATCTTTTAAACATATTTAATGTATGTATAAGAGATATTAGGTAGTATTAGATCATTGTCTTGTGAATTTTATTCTTATTATAAAGTATTTTAGGTTCCCCCCTCAAAGTGGCTCATTATTTATTCAAATATTTTGATATATTTCAATCATATTGTGATGTATTGTTGTTATTCTACTCAAGTGGTATAATAAATTAATTACATATTAATTTAAAAATAGATCTGTGATGTTAGTAAAGTTATCAAGCTTGATAGACTTATTGTTACAAGTAATCACGATATGGGTCATGGAGTTTTAATTACATTTATTTCTCCAAAATGGCAGTCACATTATGTGGACTCTAGCTCTAACCCCACTCATGGTATAATCTCAATGATTTTTAATATTGATAATTACTCTTTTAATATAATTAATGTGTTGCCTCATTTGACACTCATGAAATATCAACTTTATGACAAGGGATTGTTAATGAAATATCACATTCCCATTGGGTAATTTATGGTGAATTTAATATTGTAGAACATACTATTGATAAGATCAATCATCTACCAATACATTGGACAACTAAAAAAATGGATGATTGGATTTTTAGGCACAACAAATTTGGGTTTTTGACCCTAATTACACATATCATCCCATGCCTAAATTATTGTACACTTCTTACAATCTCTAAGGAGTATTTGATTATGTGCTCAAGCAACTTGATCATGCTATGATTTCAACCCAATCACAATTTTCCTTTGACAACATTTTTTTTGTTTCCTATTGAATCCATGTTAGATTTTGTCCTTTCCTATGATTCACCCATTCACTTTCACATCACTTATAAATTTAAGTGACCCAAAATCAAAAAAAAATATGAATGCTACACTTTTGCAGCACGGGCCCATCATCACCCACATTCAAAGATTTTTTAACCTCATACTTATCTAGATAAGCATATATGTTAAATCCAATGGTGCTTCTATGTTCTCACATGCACTGATTGGTTTGTCTTAATTTATGGCTAAAAACTAGCAAAGATAAGATGACACTCTTACTCCATAATCTCTTCGAAGCTGAGTCATACAATGGTAGTGCTTGAGAAAAATATTTTCTATTATCCTCTAAAACTACAAGTGGTGAAGCTTAGGTATATTATTTAAGTTAAAAATAATTACAATGTTATGGGGACTCAAATATGGGCCCATTTGTATTGGATCAAAGTGGTTGATAAGGTATCCAAGAATTTTTTTGCAATGCTCAAATCTCAACATGATACTCATAAAATTAAATCCATTTAGGATGTTTTCCAACACCTTACTGAAGTACTAGATATAAACCAAGTCTTAGTGCAACACTACTGAAAAAATTTCAAATCCCAAGATCCATCTTTTAAGCAATAACAACCCTTTGGCCAATCTCATTCAGTTTTTCCCTACAATATAAATCCCACACATATATTTTCTTGTGATAGGATGCTCTTTATTGGGGACCTTTAGGAGGATGACATGTAAATGACCAATGATAAATCTCTTAGATGTGATGGATTTACTTTTTAATTCTATAAAACAAATTGGGACATCGTTGGGCTAGACTTATATCAAGTATACCTAGAAACTTTCAATACCCATTCTTTGGGGACTAAAATCAACAAAGCACACATTAAATTAATTCCCAAGTTAATTTTTAATTAGTACCCCATCACTTTTCTTAATGTATCATACAATATTATTACTCATGCATTAGTGCTTCATCTTCACCATCTCTTATCCTTGATATTCAAACCTGAAAAAATGAGATTCATTTAAAGCAAATATGTATTAGATAATGTCATTTTAATTTGGGATGGTATGGATTGGGCTCAAATATCCAATAAAAAATCCATGTTCATCAAATTTTATTTTAAAAAATCTTATGACCATATTGAAGGGCCCTTCATTTTGGCTATGTTTGAATCTTTAGGATTTGGTCCTTATTTATTACAATCAATTAAAATGCTTTTTCTAGATGCTTCAATCTTCCTCTCCATCAATGACATCAACTTTAAACAATTTTTTATCTTCATATCCATTTACAAGGATGCCCATTAGTACCTAATTTAAATGTGATCATTACTGAAGGCTTCAAATATCTCTTAGCCAATGCTCAACCTCAAGGTCATATTCAAGACATTTCTCTCCATATTGAGGAACCCTCTCAACTCATCAATGTTCATTTCATAGATGATTCCTTTATTACTCTTATAGATGATAATAATAATGTTTCCAATGCTATGTGTTGTCTATATCTACTTTCTACCTTGCCTTTAGATATTATATTTAGTGAAAAAATACGCAGTGTTATAGACAATCCTTCTTCCATCTACCTCCCTAGGTGAGTTAGTAATAATGGAAATGGATTTAGCATGATGAAATTTTAAAAAAATTAGGCATCTCCTTTGCATTCCAGGATTCCCCTTATATTTTTTGGCAATATATGGTGGATCGAGTTTCAAAAAATCTCTCTTATTGAAAAACCAATCACATATCCCTTGCCAAAAAATTTAAAGTTAATTTAAGTTGATAATAACTATTGATGTTTATTATTATTTCTCTTAGGTAGCCTCAAAAAAATATGTTCAAAATCTTGAAAAAAATCTTAAATATTTTCTTTGGGCCAATTCTTTCACTGGTAAAGGTTTCCACATGGTTGTTTGGGAGGGTTGTTGTCTCCCTAAGGAGGTTGGAGGGATGGGTTTGATTCACAATTATTGAAAAGGCTTGAATCTCTATTCCAAATGGATTATATGTGCCATTGAGGGTAAAGAGGAATGGAAATTTTTACTTATACATTATATCTCTGAAGGTACTCCTCATCACCATTGCAGTTAGAAAGGATTAGGATTTTCTAATATTCTCACTCTCTCTATCCCTCTGAATTTTTATGGGTCTTTCATTATTAAAAACATTTATAAATCTTGGGAAAATATAAGCCATGGTTACTATGAAATGGAAATGTATTTAAAGATGGTATTTATATCAACCACCACTCCTTGTGGTGGTCCCTTATTATTAATTTCCATGTATTTCCTATTGAATAAGTTCTTTAGATTCATTCCTTAATTTTTTTAAATTAGGAATTTGAACTATGCAAGACTTATTTTTCAAACAAACCTAGTTTTTGCTCCCTTGGGTGGATGTGAAATATATATATCAATTGTAATTTGTGGGAAAACAATATTATAAGCAAAGAATTTTTGTTGTCCTTGTAAATATGATACACAAAATATTTATTACCTCTTATTTTCCTTGCTAGAAGGAACATAAATGGTATGTTGACATCCTTTTTATAATTATACCACTCATAAAGGCTAAGAATGGTTGTCACCTCAACTTTAATAGTTAACAAGCTCAATTTTAGATGGGGTGTTCTATCCTCCCTATGAAATTAGAATAGATTTTTCAAAACTATTTGGACTTCTTGTGTTTAACCTAAGTTATCTTAGTTTACTTGGTGTTTTCTCCACCAAGGACTTCTAGTTGAGAGATGTCTAGTGAAACTAGAGGTTGATCGTATATCATGCCCGTTCTATAAGCATTTGGAGATTGTTATGCACTTATTTTGGTTTTTCCCTAAGGCCCAAATGTATGGAGTTGTATTCATTATTTATTCAATGATTTTCATCTATAACCTTTTAGTTGTCATAATATCCTACTTGGTAACATTCCTAATATGTCGCTTAAGTACACCTAATTTTAGCATAAATTCATAATGGAATTATTATTTTTGGTTATGGAAAGAACATAATTCATATTTTTTTATTATTATTATTTTTGATAGCCATTTTTATGTTTATAAAAAGTGAATGGTTACATAAATGTTCTCTTACATATTCAAGTTCAGAACAGGATAATTGTTATGGATCTCAAGTATCTACAAAGATTTATCCATCATTGGGGTGATTCCTATTGTAAAGTGGTTCATGTTCCTCTTTCCCCTCCAAGGAATGCTCTAATAAGAGGCAACATTGGCACTCTATGAGGAAGGCATTATTGTAACTATTCTTGTTTCCACTCTTGTAGCTAGGTCCAAGGATCTCGTCGACACTACCAATCTCTCCCTAACTTCTTGTGGAGGATTGAGATTTTTGCCTCCACTTCCTTTATTCACATGAGATTTAGCCTCTTTGTCTCCTATGAGGAAGCACATATGGCATTCTATACCAAATGGATCTTATGATGGTTGGCAACCACATGAAGATAACAAGTTTCTAAGGCTTGCATTATAAATATCCCTCAACACTCTGATCATATTGAATATATTCAGTAAGGAGAACGTACCACTATTATTATTATTAGATAGAACCCTATTCTTGAGGGGAATGACCCACTAAGATTTTTTGGGGGTGTTTCTCATGATAAGTACCCTATCTTTTGGTTTTTTTTCTATGGTTTCTTAGTCTACTTGTTCCTTTTTTGATATAGATTTGTTCTGGGCTCAACCTAGTCTTTTGTGGTGTTATTCCTAGGCTTTGTCTAGTTTAGTGACTTTGTGGTGTGATCTCATACCAACTACTTTTTTTTAATAGTCTTGTATATTTATTATATAAACTTATATAATAATATATATTTCATTAAAAAAAATTTAAATTCTAAGTTTATAAACCCAAGTTAAATATTACAAAAATTAATATTTGAATTCTAACTTAATATTTAATTTTAAATTTTAAAAACATAGTCAATTATTATTTACTTGGATTCCTTCCATGACATTGATGACTCTCAAGAGTGTTTCCCAACATTCCTCTAATACCACCTATATTTGAACATTAAGGGTAAATATTTGTGAGTTGACTTCTTAAAAATTAAAATTAATTAATAATACTTTTAAAAATAAGTAACAAATAATAACAAAGGAGTAACACCTTAAAAAACTATATTTCATTAATTAAATTTCATATTTTATGATGAAATATTATGGAAATACATTAGTTTTAAGTTATTGATAGTCTTCTTCAGTTGGCCCATGTTCAGATACCCTATACTAGAAAAGTAATAATAACAAAACACATTAGTTAATCAATAACAAAAACATGGCAAATTTAAATTAAATTATTCAAAATAAAAAGATGATAGAAAACTTACAAATTCAAGTAGTGTTCATTTAAGTTCTTTTTGGTCTTTATGATTAGTAAAATGGTACATTTGAACCTTATTTTTAGTTATCTTGAGATATCAGCATTTTTTTTTGGTCTGCAACCATTTTTCATCATCCTCTCATTTTAAAATCATATTTTTCCACCCCTCTTTTGTATAATGGGATGTGTGCATATTTTTTTCAATAGGATTTGGGTTTATTTTTTATTTTTTGGGGTATTGCACATTCCTCCAGCTTCTCAAAGCATTCCTCATTTACATTAAGGTATTTTTATCAATAGTATTTGGCCCATATTCATTTAACATAAAATAAAATGCATCTTATTTGTATTCCTTAAGAAAATTTAGCTAATCAAGGTGGGTTAAGGCTTTTATGCTAGCAAGGGTCTAATCACCTACCAAAAATGGTCTATAAATAATGTGCCATTTGTGTCTCTTTAAATACCCCTCACCTCATTGAATCAATTGGATGTGTCAATCATTTTATAGGAGAATAAATGGTACTTAAGTGACATAACAATAGATTAGTTAGGGGTAGATAGGGGAGCATTAGGGGTGTGAAGATACATTTCATAATTAATTTTGACATCTTTTATGGCCCTCTCCCTTATGATTTCTATTATATGTGCAACTAAAAGAGTTATCTATAGTTTAGAGATGGTTTTGCAGATTTTTGATAAAACCTTAGTAATGTAGTTTTAGTCTAAAAAATACATTAAAAATATAAAATAAATAAATAAAACCTAAATAAAATAAAGAGTTGTGTTTAAAAATCATAATTTTTTAAATTTACTAGATTATACTCCTAGTCAAAAGAAGATTATGAACCATTTTAAAGGACATGTTTTACATATCATTCATCCTCATATAGAGGTTAATCAAGTGTCTTAATTTCTTTCTTTTTTTCCATATTACTTTATTTGGTTTTTATTTTCCATCCATTTTATTTCAAATTTTTAAGGGAATTTAGGAATTAAATAAATGTTGATGACTACACCCAAAATATTTTTATTGGACACACCTTTGTCTTTTTGGAAACATAATAAAACTAATTAAAGAGTTTCTCTCTCTTTTTTTAAATTTGAGAGGCCCCTTTTCAAATTGTACATATGACTGAGGCAATCACATCAACCCTAATCTTGAGATTTTAGTTAACAATTACATTAATGCTAGAGTAAGTAATTTCATTTTTTTCTTAAATTTTAAATACAATAAAATTTTAACCATTAACATATACATATACATATATATACATATACATATACATATATATATATATATATATATATATATATATAAACATATATATACATATATATATATATATATATAGATATAACCTATTTATTATTTAATTCAATTGATTTGATGAAAAGTAAAAAATACTTGAAAAATAATAAGTGATTTTGGAAGCATCTCTTCAACATTTATAATGCGTATTAATATGAGTTTCATGGACCATGTTAATATTAATTTTTCATACAAACATACCATGTTCATTATATAGTTATAGAAAATATAACGAGTGTTATTATTTAAGAGAAGGTATAAATTAAAAATATAAAAAATTAATATATTAAAATTTACATTTATCAAGCATCATCCATACCAACATCTTTAATGTTATACGAGCTAAAGGTACCAACATGAGTTAAAATCATCATTCTGTTGTACGTGTATGACCTCATCTCAAAGGGGTATATCTTAATTAAGATGATCTATAATTATTTTAAAAAGAGGGGAATTAATTATTTTAATGAGCCTTTGATGGGATTCCTAAACGATTCCCACTCTTTTTTAATTTGCCCCATTCAAAAACATTATTCTACTCATTTTGGCTCTGCGTACATAGTCTCCATGGGTGGCGACAGGGATAGATTGGAACCCATTTCCTATAAAGATGTCTACAAATAGAAAAAAATATAGAAGAAGCTAAAAAAGGGGGGACTCACTGAGTTTATGGAGCAAGTCACATAGCACAATGCTAAGATTGCCCATGATTTCATTTTGGCTTAGAAAAATTGAGAAGTGACCATTTGTGGCATCACAATCAATGTTTCAAAGGATTTCATGAGTGAAGCAACTGGTATGTCATATACAGGCACTAAGGCATTTAAATATAAAATGAAAAAATAAGAGTCACTACAATGTTTCTTCAAGATAAATGACTTTATGTAGACAAACAAAAAAGGCTTTCCATGAACTGATTTCACACACTATTGGCCTCACATGTGTCTCCAAATCATGTGTTACATGACGATTGAAGGTAAATGTATGCTTATATTTTCCAACCACTTTCTACTGCTTAATCATTTTATTGGTTACAAAATTAGTTTTCCCTATGTTCTACTAAAGTCCCTCGAGATCACTATCTTACTACATCAAGTGAATGACACTAATCCCATTATCCACCAAGGATTGATTTTCCTTTTAGTCAAACATGGCCAAGCCCTTTATGGTTGAGATGCTACCCCTAGGGGTTCCTCCTCTAGGTAGGAATACTAGGGGGACTCCCTAATGGAGGATCCCATCGAGGGATCCCACTAGCCCTCTGATCGCACCTCCTAGAATAGCTTGTCAAAATCCCCCCTGATGACATCGCCCTCAAATTATTTATCCCCAAATGAAAACCTATCTCACTTGAAGTGGGCACCCCAGTGGAAACAACCCAAAATGGGAAATCCATTATGATTGATGAGATGGAAAGGAACAAATTGTAGTTGGAAATTTTTAATTTCATGGTCTAATAAGCAAGGATGGGGCTTACCAAACTCATCCAGTAATAGAACTTGTTTTAAAAATAGACCAAAGCCATAATTTAGGCCTTTATTCAATTTACCCATCTCACTTAGTCCCTTGCCTTTCATTCACCTAAGGTTTTAAAATCCCCCCCTCAGGGCTCCCCAAAGGCCCCCCTAAGCAGTCCCCCATATAGGATAAAAGGAAAAATTATCCTTGTATGATCTTCCCTAGCAAAGTTGTTAAAGGCCTCAAGAACCGAACTCAAGCAAAGGTTTGAAAAAATAGATCATTCCAGTGAAGGACCCTGAAGATGTTAAAGACACATAGGAGGTACTTTCCTCCTAAATCTTTTGTATTTTCTTATTTTTTGATCTTGTACTAGTACTGTAGATTTTCATTTTTTGGCTCCTCAACCTTGTTTATGGCCTAATTATACTATTGTACTACACTCTAGTGGTTCTAGGTCCCTGTAAAACCTAGCTTTTACCTCATCAAATTAAAAAAATTACATTTACCAAAAAAGTTTAGACATCAACATATTTTTAAATTATGGCATGGGTAAATTGAAATTATGGATATGATTGACACAACCACTCATAAGTAATAAAAAATAAATTAAAAATAGCCCCTAAACTAACTAATTTAAAAATATGTGACTAATGATGATCACATGTCATCATATTCATCATCTCATTTTATATTCCTACAAATTATAATCTTCCAAGGATTAGTGCTCCTTGGCCTCCTCTTCATCCTTTCCTAGGAACTCGTATGACAAGCTACAATTTTTAGGAGATAAAAGGTGATGTAATTCCTCCTTTATCTCTTTCCCTTCATATTCCTCTTCCAACTCACCATCCTATTTGTCATCATCATCCTCCTTGCATTAATTATCCCCATCCTTTCCTTCATGTTCCTTTTCACCTTTGTAGGCATCAATTTCATGTCTAGTTATCATCTTTCTTGCAAGCCCATAATTTTGACCTCTTATTTAATGGGTTCTAGTTGGTATTTATCTTCATAGTAATGGAGGTGAATACACATGCACTAATATGTATAGATCATTTTATTATTATCTAATACTATAATTCTAGATATGAATACTAATTTTCTAACGAAGATATATCATTGCACCTATACATTATAATATTTTACAAATTTGTTTATCATTTATAATTGAGATTCTTACAAAGACTATCATAAAACTATTTACAATATCCTAATGGAGGTGATTGCACATTCACTGGGATGTATAAATTAGTTCATATTTCTCTAAGTTTTTCTCATATAAATAATAATCACACAACCAAGATATATTAGTGCACCTACAATTTATAAGCTTTTCCATATCAGTTTATACATTCATAAATGAGATTGTTGTAGAAGTCACCTTGTTTACAATATTCCTATAATATTTATATATATGGCTACACAATCACTTGTACATATAAATTAGTTCATCATTATCTAATTAATCCTACATATAAGGTAATTTTTTTTCTATTTCTATCTATATAATTGGAATTGAGATTCTTGTAACAATAACCTTGTTGAAAATATTCCCAATATATTGATAGATTTGAGTATTATATATGGGTTGTAATTAGGCATGTTTTTTAAAATTTGAGTCTAGTCTAATATGATATTTCCTTTTTAATATGATTCTTTAAAATCCTATAACACCAATAATGTAAAAACTAGTGAAAATAATAAATGTTTTGATAATATTAGCATGTAGATGAGGAATTTTATGTGGTAGTGCCTAGCAAAAGGCACATTCATATGCACTAATGGATTAGAATGTCACCATTAATTATCAACCAATGGATAGGCTAACCTCTAAAAATAATAATCATGTCAACCACATGAGAAATGTGAGGATCATATTATGGAGGAGGATGTATATATTAATTTAGATTTAAAAGGAACTTTCATTTATGGTAATAGATTATAAGGTTGCCATTCAATCACAACCACATGGATTAATTTTATTTCAATAATAACCATGTAATTAAATTAACTATGAAATAAGAATTTGGGGATAAAGATAATAATTTATAATCCATGAACTTGATATAGGTATGTATGTTTTGTGTGCTTTTAGTTTTAGAATGTACATGTTATTTTATATGTCATTTTTTGAGTGTAAAGAAATGATATTATATTTTTCATTGGAATTATTAAAATATGTTGATATAATACTTACATAAAATCTATTGTTTTAGAGTATAATTTGTGTCAGGTGTTATTTGGATTATATATATTTCTAAATTATTGCAATGTGAGGTGTAATTGAATTTTGAAATACCTTTTCAAAGGTAAATGTGAAACCCATCCCTTCCATAGTCTCTAAAATTGAGATAACCATGAATATATCATGATCAAATCCTAACTTTGAGTATGAACTATTTATTATGTATTGCCTAATGAATTTAAGGAAGTATATTCTCAACATTTGGTATAGTAATTAATATTAAAGTATGTGGTGATAGCTACTAAGGAGAAGAAAAATAAATCTATGACACCTTCTAAATCATACCCCTATATCTCTTTTGAAGGATAAAAACTTCAAACACTTCTAGATAGAGAAAAATATGTATCAAGTCATGGGTTGATATGTCATTTCTCTAACTTATGGCCTTCTCTTGAAAATTTGAATGGCTAGTTGAAGGAGAACTGGCTACCACTTATGGATGGTAACCTGCACATTTTTCCCTATGCAAAATGATTTTTTGTTGTTATTTTTTATTTATAAATGGATAGGACTTTTCTATTTCCAAGGCCTATCTAGTCTTGGAACCAGAGTGTTCTAGCTTGCAAACCATGGTTTCCTTCACTCTACCCTCATTTTGAGGCCATCAACGTTAGACTGATTTGGGTATGACTACTCTTTTTAACCTTACAATTTTGGGCTCCTTTCTATTTCAAAGATATTGGTGATTCATTGGGATAATTTTTGTATATAGATCACAATATTATTCAGCATACAATTATTTCTCAAATCTTAGTTAATTTAGATATTTCTATAGATCTTCTTGAGTCCATTGATTTAAAGATTTAAAGTAGAACTTGGAAGCAATCTTTCAAATTTGAGACATTGTCTTTTTGTTGTATAAATTTCCATCAAATAGGTCATCTTGCTTATTCATGTAATTTTTCCAAGCGTACTACCAGTATCTCATAGTGGAAGGAAGCTCTACTTGAACATTTCATGGTTTATGAGAGTGCTTTAAAAGAATTAGATGGAGATACAGTTTTGGCCCAAAATGAAGTTGAACAAGCACCACAAATTCCTTCTCCCTTTGGGGATGGAAAATAAAGACCACCAAATTAGAGGTGAAGATTTAAATAAGGATTCTTTGATGTAGTTACCATTGAATGATTCACAAGCTTCACTAAATATGTCCATTTTATTCCTTCTTGATGATGGGAGGAAGTGGATTATAGTAGGTAATAAAAATAATGATAGATGGAATAAGACTTTAACATCTCTTAATATGACCCTCAGATCATAAAGGAAAATAAGTTTATAAGGTTATTGATACATGTTTGTTTTGTGCATCTGATGTGAAATTTGTTGCTTATCTTCTATTTTTATAGTGTTGGTATTTTTTTTAGTTGATTCACTGCAAACATTTTCATTATATCTGAGTTTGAATACCATGTTTGTAGTTATTGTTGTAAAGGGTAGAGTCCCTATTTCTAAAAAACTCACTTTTACCATTAATAAAACACACTCATTTTTTTATATTAAAATATACATTTCTTCAATGGCTACTTGAAATTAATATTTTATAAGCTCTAGAATTCCCTCTGCCACTTATAATCACTCTTGAGTATTTTTTCATCCAATTAAAACTCCACAAGCTTGTGGAGATAGAGAAGAAAACATGAAAAAATATTATGTTTTGACAAAGTTATATGTGATGTCTAATGTTTGCTAGTGTCATTGGTTACACTGATGATGTGACCTATTAGACTCATTATAGCCTTAACCAAGAGGATATTTAATGGTAAATTATCTAGATAAACTTTTTATAGAAAAGTTAAAGGAAGGCATAACATCTTCCTTCATTGACTACCCTCCATACCTCTAGATCAGATGGGGTATTGTAGCAAAAAAGAGAGCCAAAAGAATAAAAATACACCAAAAATTATAAATTATACCAACATTTTCATAGTGAAGCAAATATCAAACAATAATAATTGGTAGAGAAATGTTTATTGCACCTATAATCCCAAGATGTATGTGAATAATAAGGTCATTTCTATTGAATAAGGAATAACATGAAAGTTAAACATTCTAATCTCATTCTGAACCTTCATAATTCATGTTCTAGTGTTTTCAATTAGTGTAGTGTTTTGTAATTCCATTATGTGTGTGTGTATACATGCATGCACATGCGTTCATGCATGCATGTATGTGAGTGATTTTATTATTCTTGATTGCATCTTACATAGAGACTAATTGATATAGATAAGATATTTTAGTCTTGATCCAATTGAGTAGACTTGTAAATTTATTAAGTATAAGTACACTATTTCCCATATATAAATGTACATAAATAAATTATATAATTAAGATTATTTAAACATGTACCATAAGCTTCATGTAGACATAATACTTCCAAATCTGATATAAATGACTAGATAAACATCTAGTGCATGTTAATCAAATGAGAATGTTATTACTCCTACATAGAAACTAATTGGGATACAAAATATATTTTAGCCTTGATCTACTTAAGTCACAAGTGCACTTTTATTATTAGTAGTACACCATTTTCAAAATATAGATGTATTTAAATAAATTATATAATTTTAGCATGTACCATGAACTCATTACACACACAATATTTATCAAATTGACAAAAAAAACTAGATAGACATATGATATATGTCAATTAGTTGATGATGATTTGAATCTTGTATAGAGAATAATTATGATGGTTAAGCTATATTAGTTTTGATCCAATTTAGTAAACTTAAAAATTATTCAGTATAAATACATTGCTGCTTTTATTTACATGTACTCTAATCAATAACATAAAATTGATATTTTTGTAGCACACACCATGAAATATGTATACACAAAATACTTCTCAAATTAATGAAAATGAGTAGACAAATATCTAGTATGCATCAATCAATTGATAATGATCTAACTCATGCATAAATAATAATTGGATGGACAAGATATTTTAATCTTTATCCATTTTAATGCACTTTAAAATTATTAATTATAATTACATCAATTTCCATATCTAAATCATGTACTTAAATACTCAATAATTTAATTAATATTCTCGAAACACATTCCAAGTAAAGGGTTGTTTAAGCTTAATCTTATTTTGTAAACTCTAAATCTAATTTTATAGGATTTAATCTCCTTTTAATAAAATTCTTGAATTTCCTTCATTTATATTAATGGCAGTACTTAAATACAATCAAGACAATAATTTGTGATCAAGATCATAATTTAGATGAAGTTGATCATGTGACCAATGTTACATTATGTAGGAATAAAATCAAGAATTGGATTAGGTTAGCATTTCAAATATATTTTTTATTTTATTTTCCACAAAACCCAATCATAGCAAAAATGTGGTGTTATATACAAATTGTGTTAGTTTTACATTGTAAAAAACATTGAAAATAAAAAACAAAATGGAAAGGGTCCATATACACTTCCCACTATTATTATTTTTTTATTTTCTAGATAGTGTGATATAAAATTAGATAAAGAGGGAAAAATACAAAAATATAAAAGAAGAGAGCTCATTTAAAATTAAAAATGTGAACAAAATTTAATAGAATTGACACTTTTCATCAAGAGAAGAAAGGATAAGTTCACTTATATTATGAAGTAATGTCTTTAAGGTAGTAACCTGGGAAAATGAACCAGTAAGAGTGCTCCTTAAGTCATGAGCCTCCACAACTCAAATTTTTTTAACGGACTTTCCATAGAGTATAATATAAGGAACCAAAAAATGCTACTTATGTAACTTTAATACACTTTACAGTTATATTACAATGTAAATTTAGGATAAAGTAGTACATGGTGAAATTGAAAAAATAAATTCTCTCTAAAAAATAATAATTTTTTTTGAAATTTTGGAAACAAATGTTATAATGAGGGTTTCATCCATTTCAAAAATATTTAACCAAAAATTTAGGGGCTTTAATTTTAGTTATATATATATCCTTGAAAATAATGAAAAACACTATATATTACAATTTTATGTTTCATTATCATATAATTTTACTTTCAACAAAAATAAATCTAACCAAAAATATAATCAAATTTAACTAGCTACCTAAAATATTATGGACTAATTTTGCATTGAAATAACTTTACCATTTTAGTTAATATATTGACAATACTTTTGTATGCCTAATAGATTACGATTGATCCACTTTAATAATTGAAACATCTCAATCTCAAAATTGTGCACATTTACAAGCCTTTAATGTTCTAATGTTTCTTTGTAGACCTTTCTTGCCTTTAAGAACTAAAATTATTTCAAGAATTATTCTAATCAACTAAAATTGTTTCTAATCTTAATAGAGGGATCAAAAATAGAAAATAAAAGAACTATAAAGATAGATAATATTATTCAATATTAATTAGGTTTTAAAGTATGAATTGTAATTAGATATTAAACTATTAATAATTATTTTATGAAATAATTTGAAATTCTATTAAGTTTATAATGTATAAAAATATTTGATTTAATAAACTAAAATATAATAAGAAAAAAAATTGCAGGTCAAAAACTAAATAAAATGGGGTAAAAAATGTAAATGCACATCCTGGCATATGCATCTTATGTCACTGAAGGCAAAACCACCAAAATTGGAGCATTTTATGTATCCAATTGTAGTATTTGTATTCCCTAACATAAATAGTGTTTATTTTACCTTAATTTAGATTAAGGTGTTAAACTTAATCTAATTTTGATATAACTTTAAAATGTAATTTATCTATTAATATATGGAATTTAAGCATACATATGATAGTAAAATACTGAAATTGATTCTTTTGATTTAACAAGTGGCATATGTTGAACATGATAATTACAATATATGGATAAATACTTAGATTTTTTGGTTAACCATTTCACTGTGACTATATTTTGGAATTTAAAATCATATGGTTTGTTTAGTTCTAAAATTGATTCACTATCTACACTGGGTCAATTTTTTTCATTTAGTTTAGTATATCTATTTGATACTAACCTACTAGTCGATATTGATCTATGTAAAAGTATAACATAGTGATCATATGATCACCTACACTTGTATCTAGTTTCTCTATGTTTGTGATCCCAACCTTGATGACTCACACAACTCCATAAATTAGTCTTATTTCCCTTGAAACCTTAGGTGTGCTTGTGAGGGATAGAAACCTATAAAAATGGGAGAAATTATAATGGGATGACCTGACCCTAATTACCTATCTATGATTATATACCACTGCCTATGTAGATAATACTCTAAGGAGGGGAATAAAGCCACACATATTTATCTCACCTAATGTGATTGTGAAATTATGATCCTTTTTTATATGTATGTATCTAATTGTTTTTATTTTATACTTGACAATGCCTAATTTAACTTGGCATTTGATTGCCTCAAACTTGGATTGTGAATACTCCTAGTGATAGGTTTACAATTTGGAAAGAATATGGCAGCTTTTCTCAATTTGAAATAGTGTATAAATGTATAATGGATAATTTCAAAGTCCCTTTCGAATGAGACTTGAATTTTTTATATAATAATCTAATTGAATAATTTATCATGCCACTAACATGCTAGGATGATGGTCCAACCCTATGGATAGGCTTGATTTTATAAAATAATTATTGTTAGGATTGAGTCAATACCAAATAGATCAATTTAGTATCAAGTGACAATATTGACTGAATTTGAAAGAGCTGACCTTTGTATAACTAGACTAAACTGAGAGTTTAGAGATGTATATCTAGGATATTTAGCAAATTTGAAATAGATATTGAGGTTCAAGTAAATGTGTAACAATAGAATGGAAAGGTTGACTCATAAAATATAATGCAAGTGTGTGAGAATGATAGATTAAGACCTTGTTTGTGTGCTTAAGTCATGTATGGTAAATTTATGTCAATATCTTCATTTTAAAGTATCAAATACCATATTTTAGTATCTAAAAATATCCCCCCTTATTATAGTAATAAAATTGTAAGAGTAAAAGGATAAAATGTACCTTAGTTTGTATAACACACTTTGTCTTTGGTATGAAGTTCAAATTGTGTAGATCATTCAAAAGTAAAACATGCAATCTTTTATATTCAATGTCCATAGATTAACTATCTTAATATAATTTTATTTTTTTTAAATTTTGAAAGAATAAGGGTTAGATTACACATTTTTTTTGGTGAAAACAATGTTTCTTTTGTAACTTATTGGAAATGATACTTAATGTTTGAATCATTGAAAAACAAGTGCTTTCTTACTGAAGCACATGAATAGTTAGGTGATTGTTCCCCAAAATTTTGTAAATGTGTAGGATCTTGGGTTGGGAAGGAAACATGTCCAAACCCTCATGAATGTGGGAGTAAATATGTAATGTAATAACCTAAATAAGTACATAAATAAATGATAGAACCATCAAATCATGTTCACTCAAAGAAAGTGAATCAACTACTATGAATTACTTATAGATTTAATTATAATGTTTCACTCAAGTTCACTTCATGTAAAAAAAACATGATCAAAAGGGTATGACAATGTTCATGCCCTCATCATGAAATCAATTTTGATTATGTAGTTTCACTCCATGTAGAATATAATTCATAATTAAAAGATAATGGATAATTTATATGCCCCCATCATGATATTAGATATGATAAATGTGAAGTGGAATGACAACCATTTTCCATTTAACTATAAATTTTGTTTTTGTGTAAGTGCATAAACAAATATCATGTCCCTTGAATGTTATGCACCTATATGTTAAATTTGATAATCTTTATCTAAAATGTGTGTGGATGGAGACATGTCATCCTTGTTCATGTATATTGTTTACATATTCCCATGCATATGCACCCAAGTCTGTATGAATATGTTAAAAGTGGTTTTATATGCCCTTCTATTATGTATCATTGTGTCAATATCTATCATGTATCTAAACCTTATGATAACTAAATCATTTTAAAGATTTTAAATATGTAATATGATTTAATTTTATGTTCATGAAGGATAATGTCTCTATGAAAATACCGCTATAATTTCCCCCTTTTGAGATGAGTGGCGTGTCTTGTAATTCACTCATATTAAAATAAGAGTTAACTCTATCATGTCAGGTATAAATATAGAAGCATTTAATATCATGTAAACACATGGATAATATGTAATTATAGTAATGTATATGTCAACCAAGGCATGCATGTAACATATGTAATGTGAGGAATATATTTGTTATTCCTATATAAATGTATCATTGAAGCACATAGTAGTGGGATCAATGAAAAAGGATATGTAGTAAAATGTGTATGATATTTATCATGGCACCACTCAATGTTATAAATCTCAACAAGTGAAACAAGCTCAAGTGTTAGTTTCGAACATAAGGCCAAGGGCCACATATAAGGGACGTAAATATGTTACAAAAAATATGGCCAAGGGCCACATATAAAGGGACATAAATATGGCACAATAAACAAGGATAAGGGACAAAATAAATGGGCCATAAATATGTTACAAATGAGGCCAAAGGGCCACAACAATAGAAAAGCATAAAGTAATCTATTATGTAACAGGTTAATAACATCAATGGAGCATATAATAATTAAACTAGTCTACACCATTTGTATGTATAAATGTCACATCATAGTATATTATCATATCCATGTACCACTATATGAGATATGACTAAGTAGAAATACATGTGCAAACAATATAGGTAGCTTAACATGGTATAAAGTTCATAGAAAGATATAACATGTAATAGTGAGATTTATGGAATAAGATGCCCCTAGTACCAACATGGCCACTTGATAAATAAAATTCCAACATCTATATGTAAATGTGTAACCTATATGTCTTACATCAAATTCATATACCATGAAATGTATATGTGTATGAAAATAAAATGATATATACCAAACATGTGATAGATAACATATGCACATAGTGTAATCTAGTAATTATGTCATGCTCAAGTCCTGATTTTGAGTTTTTGAATATTAGAATATTTTATATATTTTCCTAGATTATTTGATTTTTGATATTTTTGGAATATTTTTCATATGTATAGAATAAAGTAAACCTTATGAGGCTATGTACAATGAATTACATTTTTACCAATCAAATATATTATTTATGTGATGCCTATCTATAGGTTATGTATCTTGAAAGCACCATTCCTATACATTATCTACTAAATCTATTATTATTATAATTATCATAGGGATAGACTCTCTAGCGCACCCATGTGGCACTAGATCCATCCTCAAGCCTAATTTCACCTAAAACCCTCTATTTAGAGACAACCAGACTATGCCTCATACCCAAACACTAACCCAACTCACCTAAACATCCAAGTGTTGAATCTAAAACATCAATACGAGTTCTCAACTCAAGCCAGCATCACACACTTAATGTAAACTCAACTAAAATCACATCCTAGCTTTCATTTTTCATCTTAGCCTTTGTTTTCTTCATGAACCCCAAATATTTCATTGGACATACATATATCTCAATAAATTATTCCTCAAACTCCTTATGAAGTGCCTCATGCAAGTTCCCTACTTGAGGGTGTCTCGCCCCTCACAACTCACCAACTCAACTTAGCCATACACTCAACACCAGTACTACTTATATTCAATCCAACACATGATAATGACATAAAATTATATGATAAAGTAGTTATGTAGTGATTTGAACAATCCACTAACCAAATTATCCTTCTCTCTTTAGTCACCATCATCAAATGGCATAAGTTCACCTATCCATAGCTACTAGGAAGTCATCACACTACTCAGTGCATCACTGTACATACCAAGTTTTTAAGATAGCATTCATAATGCCTCTTTATCTACCACATGTTTCTAATCTCACCCATAATTCCCCAGAGTTAATACTACTTTAGTCTCTGATTGATCACTTCAATGCTCTAACATAATCAACCATAATGCACCTCTCCACTCTTTACATATCTAAGTTGTGTGGTTCAACATTGACCTTATTCCTCTAAAATGAGTTTCAAATATCATTTTTTGACTAAATATGCTAAGAAACACTACCCACTTTTCCTCTCTTTAGTCACACCCTTCACTAGTATAAACATAATATCAGTCCCTACATCTATTTGACTTGTTCTAACATTGGCCTCCTTTCTCCACTTTAACCTCAAGCCATTCATATTTTGACTTACTTTTCAAGTATAAGTGTTTCAAATATCATTTAAAAATAATCATATACTTGCATTAGAGTCCTCACGCATCTAACCCATTACATTGGGTAGGATTATAACACTTTTTACTGATATGACATGCCCACTTGATCACATAACTACGCAATTATTCCTTTCAATTGCATTATTTGACGATGTCCCATACCATCACCTTGTATAGGATGATATTATCATCATGTCACTTCACCAATATGATACCAATTATGATGGTTATTTATTCTATAGTTTACCCATGTGGAAATGGATCCATCCCAAAGCTTGTTTTTTCCTAAAAACTATCATTTGGTGACATCTATACTATGCCTCACACCCTAACACTAACCCAACACACTAAAAATTGAAGTGTTGAATCCAAAACATCAATTTGAGCTATAAACATAGGAAAACATCTCACACAAGGCAAAATCAAACTGATTCATATCCCAAATTGCATCACTCATCTCAACCTTTGTTATCTTCATGAACCCCAACTCTTACATTAGATAGCTACCTGTATCAGTCGGGGAGTTCCTTGACCTCCTTAGGTAGTACCTCATGTAACTACCCTAATTGAAGGTGTCATTATTTTTAATATAACTCACTTCATCTTCATCTTATTCATCATTATTATAATAGTCTTTGGGATTATAGCAATAAGGATCATTTATGTATCCTCATCTTGGGATTGTGACATTGAAATTGCATTGTCATCATCCTTCATATTGATATTAATGTATTATAAAAAATCATGCCATACTATGGAATTAGTTCTATTTATTATAATTCTCTTCTATATGTCCATAATTATCAAGATCTTACATCATATTTGATATTATAAAAGGATAATTATCACCACTTGAGTTCTAGTCAAAGAAAAGATTTCTTATTTTGACTCTTGACTACGAGATGTACTCATAATTTTTATAATATTTATATTTTCATTATTCTCAATGCATGTATTATATATAGTTTTTGAATCCTTATAAGTCACATTTGTTTCATTAGTATTTTTGGGAACATACTACAATTAGTAGCACTAGTTTAGAATCCTTATCTATTCCATAATGAAATTCTACTATCTCTTCATTAATTATAGTTGACCTATCTTCCATTTATGGTTTTTTAGGGATTTTATCTAGACCATATAGTTAGATATGAAAATTAGTGTCTTCACTTTATCAAAAATATACATGGGCGGTAGTTGTGTAAAGAAACCTATTCGTATAATAGAACAAAGACATATCCTCATATGCCCCAAAGTATTATAGGAGAGATACATAATTTTAAAATTCATCTAATGTTTAAATATCTAGGGAAGCTATGTATTTAATCAAATGAGGATATACAAACTATAACATAGATGTATTATGAAGTTCCCATGTTAGTTCCAGCTCTGATTTGAATAACTTTGTATAAATAATAGCCTATATGGTTATTTTTTTATTTTATTTACTAATTTTTTTATATAACCAAAACCTTATTATCCTTTTTGATTAGATGCTTGGATGGGGTGAAAATGCCTTGTTGTTCTTTCCCTAATCCTTATCTTGTATATCCCATTTTTTGTAAATATTTAAGTTCAAGATCACGTTTATTAATATTTGTTGATGGTGATGAAATTGGAGTTGAAGAAGATATAGGTGCCTCAATATAAGTCATATGAGGAATGTAATGATCCTCGGGTTTAGTTAATGCATAATAATTGAATGGTTTTTTATCCAAAGTTCATGTGTGTGTGTATGTGTACACAAACATACATACATATGCATATACATATAAATATAGATATGTGCACACGTGTGCGCGTGCACGCACGCACACACCCACACACACACACGTGTGTGTGTGTGTGTCTGTGTGTGTGTGTGTGTGTGTGTGTGTGTGTGTGTGTGTGTGTGTGTGTGTGTGTATGCATATGCATACACATATATACATTTATATATATAGACATATATACATGTATATATATACATATATACATATATATACATGTATGTATATATATATATATGTATGTATGTATGGATGGATGTATGTATGTATTTATGTATGTGTGTGTGTATATGTGTATGTATGTGTACACACACACATGCACTTTGGATCCTTATCTTGTATATCCCATTTTTTATAAATATTTAAGTTCAAGATCACGTTTATTAATATTTGTTGATGGTGATGAAATTGGAGTTGAAGAAGATATAGGTGCCTCAATATAAGGCATATGAGGAATGTAATGATCCTCATATTTAGTTAATGCATAATAATTGAATGGTTTTTTATCCAAAGTGCATATGTGTGTGTGTACACAAACATACATACATTTGCATACACACACACACACACACACACACACACACACACACACACGTGTGTGTGTACACAAACATATATACATATGCATTTACATATAAATACACACACACACATGTGTGTGTGTGTGTGTGTGTGTGTGTGTGTGTGTGTGTGTGTGTGTGTGTGTGCGTGTGTGTATTTATATGTATATGCATATGTATGTATGTTTGTGTACACACACACACACACACACACATGTGTGTGTGTGTGTATGCATAAACATATATACATTTATATATATATAGACATATATACATGTATATATACACATGTATATATATACATATATACATGTGTGTGTGTATGTATATGCATAAACATATATACATTTATATATATAGACATATATACATGTATATATATACATATATACATGTGTATATATATATAATATATATATATATGTATGTATGTGTGTGTATATGTGTATGTATGTGTACACACACACATGCACTTTGGATCAAGAACCATTCAAGTATTGTGCATTAAATAAACCCTGGATCATTACATTCCTCATATGCCTTGTATGTATGTATGTACATATATACACATACACATATACATATAAATATTATTATTGAGGTCGTTAAGCGCAACCTAAATAATTTTGGTTATCATTCAAGGGCCCATGATAATATGTAGTGTAGTTTGTCCTAATACTTTTTTTGTAATGTTGAAATCTTTGAATATTCATATTTGAATAGTTGACATCCTTCACCTAAACACCAAGTAAGTTCATAAAGGATATATTAATTTTCTTAGCTCTGATCCATTATCCACCAAAACAATCTTGACTCTCTTATTTTTCACTTGAACTTCAATATAAAATGTTAGATGTTGATTTAAAATGTGCTTAAGAGGCAAGTATTATTTTTCAAAGGAGATACTTTCATACAGCCATCATAATGTATCAAAAATAGAAGCCACATAAGGTGGTTATACATCATGCATTTTTGTATAAATAATATATTTATAAACATGTATTATTTGAAGTAATTTTCACATAGGAAGTTTGGCATGGGTATTTTTTATTTGATCCATAATGTCATACCCCTTGGATTGATTAGCTTGTTTGGTTGGTGTTATGGGTATTGAGGAGGGATTTGGTAATGTATATTGATTTGTACTAATAGATCTATCACCTTACCCCTTTTTGTTATAATAATGTGAAATTAGGGCAAAATTAATATATAGTCTCATACACCTATCTTTGATTTATTTGTGTTTGTTATCCCAAACCATGATGATGTGCACAACTCCAAAAATCAATTTTGTTCACCTTAAAACCCTAGGTTTGATTATGCAAGATATAAAAATAAAAAATAAAAAGAAATATTAATGGCTTAAGCTAACCCAAATCACCCTCATCTGATGATTAACTATTAACTTTGTATCTAATACTCCAAAGAGAGAAATCAAGCCACACATAGTTCTCCCACCTATTGTGTTATGCAACTATGGTCCATCACTATATGTATGAAGTTAATAATTTTAATTTGATACTTAAAAAATTATTTATTTGAATTTGATTTGGAGTTATTTACACTTAGATTGTGACTTCTCATAGTGATAGGGTTGTAATTTGGGAAGAATAAGGCATATTTTATCAATGTGTGATAGTGTATAGATGTTTAATAAATAAGTGCAAATTCTACTTTGAATGAGAAATTGATTTATTTATATATGGATCAAATTGAATAATTTATCATGCCAATAACACACTAGGTTGATGGGTCTATCATAAAGATTATTTTATTTTATAAAATAGTCATTTTTTGGAGCAGGTTGATACTAACCAAATTAGGTTAATATTGACTTATGATACTAATTTAATCTGATAGAACCAAATTGCATACATTTAGACTAAAATTAGAGTCTATATATGTCTATGTAGGATATTTATTAGGTCTTAAATAGAAATTTATGTTCATGTAGGTATGTAATATCATAACGGAAGGGTTGACTCACAAGATAACATGCATGTATAAGAGAATCATAGATTAGGACCTTGTGCAATCAATTCATGTATGGTAAATGTATTTCAAACTTGACATTGTCATGTATTTAAGACCATATTTTAGTATATATAGTTTGATGAAACATTTTTGACATAAAATTTCATAAAAAAATCATGAAATAATTTTAAAAAATACACAAAGAATGTTGTAAATTCATTAAAAACTAACTATGGTTATAAATAAGTTATAGATCATTTTGTGCACATAAGGTGTGAATTATAAATAAATAATATAATTACAAGTCAATATTAGATAATATAATAATATATGTCCTAATATGCTTTAACATCTCCCTTCAATATGCACTTTGTGAAATGATAGGATGAATGTAGCTACACTAGCTTAAGTAAGCTTAGTCAAGGAAAGATTTTGGAAAGTTTTCAAGAAAAAAAGTAGTATTATCAAGTACAAAATCAATTATCATATTAAGATAAACTTAGATAAAGTGATAAATTAAGGAAAAACCTTTGATATAAGTCCCAAAAACTAGGACATGTTAGGTACTCATGTGCAATAATACTAAGAATACAATAATCACAACAATGAATGTGTTGAAGATGATGCTTCTCAAATTGTACTTTAAAAAATATCCAATGTTCAATTGCATCATAATGGTTGAATTAAACTAGCATTCTAAGGATTTTGGAGCTAAATTTTCATGGAGATCCTTAAAAGAGTATAACAAATAATGAATTGAGATCATTAGGGCCAAATACTTGTATTTTATAGGAAAAGAAAAATATTTCACAGAAGAACCCTTACCAACTAGATATCCAAGATGAAACTTTATAAAGACTTTCATGAGTCTGATATTTATTGATTTTCATCATTTATCATATATTTACCATTAGGTAAATGTTATTTTTTATGCTAGATGAAGATGAAGATGAAGATAAAACATCAATTATGACTTGTCCATATTTGTGTATGTTATTTCTTGAATTTCATATATTATACCTTGCCCACATATGGGAACCCACTTAATATTTTTTTTACATAGACTATAATTTTTCCACATTTTTGCATAATATTTTTTTTTCCTTCAATGATTGTGTTTTAATCATTTATTGGAACCCATTATTACCTTTTCCTGAATTTTTTTTGAGACACTCATGAGTCTAGTTACCTATTACATGATCTTCTTCAAAATATTATCTTACTTATGTAGCCTATATGGATGTCGATGATTAAAAAATAGTAATTAAGTCCTTATGGAGGCTATTCTATCCTATTGAAATACATAGGTGTTGAGTAAATCTGACTACCAAGTCAATAAGAAAATGGTGTTGAGTATGAGGATCTCTTTGAAACTATATGATGTCAAACATAAATGACTCAAAAAAATACTAAAAAATGTATCTTGGATTATCAATTCATGAATCTAAAAATTCAAAAGGTGCCTATAAATGGTTACCATTTTTTTAATAAAAAATTGGTATGCTCAACTACAAAAATCCTCAATAAGTGTCCCAAGAAATTAATGTATCATGTTTACATATATGTGAGGTATCAAAAAATGATTGTAAGACCTTAAAAACATCAAAATAAAATATAATATTATGAAATATTTTAGTTGGAATTAAATTAATAATATTATTACACTATTTTTTTCCTCAAGAGAATATGTTGTTTCAAAAAAAACATCAATAAATTCTTACATATACAAAAGTTTTTGCAAATTAAAAAATGAATAGTGTAAGTGGCATTTAAAAAACTATGAATAATAGGAACAATAAGCCAAATATATAAAAAAACCATATCTACCCTTATGAATCTCCTAAAAATAGGCACATCAAAAATTAAAATATACTTTTATATGACAAAGATATGGTCACTTGAAAAAGACTATCCAAACATGCAAAAAAAAATTACAAACCTATTAAAAATTTGGTTCTTAAAAATTTAAAACAAAACACACACACACAAAGATTCATACTTTAGAAAATATTTTATAATTTACATGCTTTTATTTTTAGATTTTTTATTTTAAAAAAAATAACTAAGAAACATTTTTTTTTATTTGGAAAATTTTGGAAATGAAAAAAAAAAGTAGAAAAGATGCAAAAAGAAACCTTGATTGGCTTATTTTCAACCTTCCATTAATTGAGCACCTTAGCTTCATTTTTTAATAAAATTAAAGCTAAAATTTACTTTCTTAGACATTTAGAATTCAAAGGAGTATTTTAAAACTCTTTTTGATAAAAATGATACAAAACTGAAAAGGAGGTCATTTTTAATTATTAAAATCATATATGCAATAAATTGAAGCTTATAAAGGATACTAATACCATATTATAATTATGTAAGGGCCCATGATATGTGAATATCTAGTATAGGTTTTACAATTTGTGAAAAATCAACCTCAATATTATCACCCTCCATTGTGTTCATGTACCTGTGAGACATTAAATAAATATAGACAAATATGATTAAGGTAGGGGGACTATAAATATATTAAGATTAGATGTGTAGGCCCTCCTATCATGTAGAATTGGGAAATATCTCACCAAATGAATTAATTGACCTTTTCTTTCCAATTTATTATGTAGATAAGTAAAGAAGTTCAAGATAGGAATAATTGTCTCTCTATATGAATATTAGTTCAAAATAGATAAACCTTGTTTTAAGAATAACTATAAAATGTATTCTTATTTATAATAGCTTATGATTCATTATAAATAAGTTATGGATAATGATGTACATATAAAGTGTGTATTATCTATATATAATATAGTTACAAGTGCAACTTAGACATACAATGACGTATGTCTTAATATACACTAACAAGTAAAACAACCATCTAATACAGCACCATAATAAAATGATCCATTAAATGCTGATGAATAAATAAAATATTATTAACATAAGAACTAAATATTTACATTTCAAAATATGGTGTAGGATCCTTTTTGCCATCATTACATGAATAAAATCAAATATTACAATGCCTTTCCATCTCCTATGTACAAATAAATCTAAAATAACTAATGTTGCTTGTCCCTAACATTTGAGCTAAACATAAATCAACAGCATATACTTTTTTTCTTATAAAGTATATAATCATAGTAAAGATAGGCCAAGTGAACGTGAGGTAGATTAGACATTACAATGGTGGTCTCATCATCAAAAAAAATCTGGAATTTTTGGTAAGGTCACTATGGTTTAAATATTCACCTAAAACATTACCATATTTCCTATAAGAAGATTAATTCCATCAATGCATTGTTAGGGAAAATAAATTTATCAAAACAAAAAAATGGATGGTGATAATTCAACATGGAATACCATGCTAAAAAATCCAACAAAAAGATGCCCATTATCAACCTCAAAATTCATTATTCATACCAAATATTTTATCCATGAACTTCAACCATAGTTACAATAACATGGAAATGCAAGATCATATGGGCTATGATGTGTAATATTTCATCAACCAAACAATATGTGCATCATGTTAAACTATCATGCATTTTATATTGTTGAAAGTGGAAGAGTCATGTTATAACTCATTGAATATCTAGTAGCTCTAACAAACTCATAAGATCAAAGAAAATGTCTTTTTGTCATTAAATAGGGATCAATGTGTGTGCTCCCTAAACAGTGAAAAATATACCATTTATTACATTAAATGGTTTTTAAACAAATGATCTTCATTAATTTTTAAATTTTATAACAACCTTGGTAGTTTCAAACTGATAGCATGAGTTAAGGAGATGTATTGCCCTCTATAGTTGAAAAATGTTAATGATAGACAAAAATGCTTGCTTTTCTAATTTTGAGATTTTTTTAGGAATGTGGAAATCCAAAGAGGTACTCCAACAAGTAGATACAAAGTGAATGAGTATTTGAATTGGTTGTTTTAAGCTAATGTAGGAGTGTAAATGGTGTTTTTGGAGAGAGTATCAGGGAATTGAATTGAGTCTATTAAATGACTATTTTATTATTATTATTTATGGTTATATTAGAGGTAATAAACTTTGTAGTGGGTTTATTAGCTTTTTTAATAAGTCATTAGTATTGAATAAAATTATGATCCCTGATATCTAGTTGACAGTATATTTGTGTGTGAGTGTGTCTCTAGTAAATGCATTTGGTCTAGTCTACAATGACAAGTTATCCATGAACTTGGCCCATAACCTTACATGCATCATTTGGTATAAGATAAGGTTGTTTCATTTGTAGTTGAGTGTCTGAGGCTTGAGATTATTTGTTTCAAGTTGAGAATATTCAAGACACGTATATGAGTACCTCTTGGAAGAAGAGGATGAGCACCAAGATTTTTAGATTTCACAAAGATATTATGATGAAATTAATCTTGATCAAATGTTACAGAGATTGCACAATACATAGGAGATGATGTTTAAATGAGTGAGGATGAATAAGAATCCCCATAAGTTCATCTAGAAGAGTTGAACAAGTAACTATAGAATAAATTATTGAAGGTTATTTCTAAAATGGGAAGCAATACAAAATTGAACACTTTACACATGGAAAGTGACATGCCAACCTTGTGCACTCAACTTCTTGAGGTATTGTTGAGATAGTTGATGAAGAGATGAGTAGGTCGATGGGTTAGGGAGATTAGATTGAGGTATTGGAATATGGCTTTGAATGATGGATGGAAAATTATGCTCATTTTGATACCATAAGAGCTATGAAACATCATGTTTACCATTGATATTGGTTAACTATTGAAAAACATAAAACCAATATTCTTTAGTGTTATAAAGGATGATGTAACAAAGTTGTTAGTTGAGGCTAGGGATGAAAAACTAGGTATAGTTAGATTAGATTACTACAAGTATCTAATCAAATATTTTAGTCTATCTAGTCAATGTCATACACAAGGTGAATTATAATATAATGAGGTTAGTCCTAAGGAAAAATAAAAGATGAGTGATGAAGGTCTAGACTTGGAGATCATTGTATTGATGACCTCACATATGGATGGGTATAATGATGGAATTAACTTGCGCATGTTCTTACTCATCAATAACATTGAGTTGGTTTAAAATTATTTGAGGGATGTGAATAGAACAAAAAACCTCTAATTTATGCGTTGACATCACTTTGAACCTTACCACCTAGATCAGGAGATCTAACCCTTGGAAAGATCCAACTCTAACGAGGTATGGAGGATTTGAAAGTGTCATGAATATGTGAAAAGGTAATGATACGATGGGTTGATTAAACATATATCTTATCTATGTAATGATATGAAATATATACTATTATGGATGTGTTAAACCAAGGTTTATCCTTGTGCTCATCTTGACAAGGCTTAACTGATTGTGTTTTTGTTTATTTTTTACAATGTTTTGATAAATAAAAGTAGACTATGTTAACTATTAAAAAATTCAAAGTACTTTGCAATGATTTAAGGAAATATAAAATTAGATGTTATTATTTATATTCTTTTCAAATATACTTTTATGTATGTAACAATAAAACTTAAATCTAGACTAAGGATGCAAGCCTTTACCTATGTTCAAGCTAAATGGAACAATTTTTTTTGTATTTTTCAATTATGAATAAATGGAACTATTATGAAATCAGATTATCCATAACAGTCAAGTAAAAATAATAACCTTAAAAAAACTCAAAATTATAACCTCTAAGTACTCAAAATTTTATTTTTAAAATATGCAAGCTAAAAAAAATTAGTTTTTGGTGTTTTGAAAAGATTGTTTATTAAAACTAAATGATATAAAATGAATGAATGTAAGACTTAATTTATTATTTTGATTTGGGAGAGAATTATTTTATTTCATGAGTGAATAAAATCATATATGAAATACAAACTTTATTTTTCCTAAATTTTATAGGTTTTTTAAGTGTGTGTGTATGTTTTTTTTTTAATGTAAAATTTATTCTAAATAGAAAGTGAATTGTTTTGAAAATTGAAAGTAATTTTTTATTATTATAATTTACCCTATGTTTTGATGGAAACTATATTATTTGAGATATACTACTATGAAAATGCAAATAATAAAAATTTAATCTATGTTTTTTATGTGAAAGAAAGAGAGGAGAAGGGTTTTTTCAATTTCTTTTACATTTTTTGAATATAAATTTTAAAACTAATAAGTGAAGAATAAAATAGACTAATTTAATCTAATAAAGAAAAATTGAAATTTAAAACCTCCAACCTAATTAATAGTGATAACCAATCGAAATCAAATATTTATTGTAGTAAATAAATTATCCTCATTTATGCTAGCTCCTTGATTTCTCAATCATGATTCTTGGAAATCTCAGATAAAATGATGAAAGGAAAACAAGGTGAGAGAACACAATATTGAAAATAAGAGCAACTAAAAAATTGCTAGACTGATCCACAAAGGCAAAGAATTAGTTATTGATTCATGAATTCTCCTCCTCAAACTAGTGTAGAACAACACAAAAATGATCAAAAAATGAAGCAAAGGCTCTTTAAAAAAATTAAACTAGGTAAGTTCAGGTTCTATAAGACTCAAAATATTTAATATTCAATTTAAATTTTAGATCCATAAACCTAAAGAAGAAGAGATAATTATAAGGGAATAAATAGGTGGCATGTGGTTTTTTAATTGGAGCTTGAACCAATTTTAGAAAGGATAAGAGAATAAGATTTGATAAAAATAATGATAGGGTTGAGTTACATCATCTAGGAAGATAATAAAATTTTTAAAAAGCAAGAAACATGATGAAAATCATGTAAAACATGTGAAAATTGAAGTCTAGAAGATAAATTAAAAATATGCACAAAAGGATATGAAACCATTGCCTTGTGCAGGTGGTAAAGATGCAACTATCATGGTCAATGTAAAAATTGATGTAGTTAATGATGTGACCATCATGGCATATTAAATAAAATGCTACCCACATAACACTTCTATCATGATCGTTTACAAAACTATTGTGATGAAGTTGTCATGGAAGGGGTGGTTATGTTATAGAGATGGGCAGTTGTGTCATGGGAACTGACAGTTCCATTTCAGAAGAAACCAAATTAAAAATTAAGGAAATATACACATGATAAATTAAGTTTAAATTTTAATATGGATAATAGAGGGTATAAAATAAAAAAGTAATAACTTTGGATCTAAACATATATATAGGTGTAGGTCCGTACATCATCATTGGATTTCATGACAATGTTGCACTGTGTAATTTTTGCATGCATACATATTTCCCTTCGAGGATGTGCCTTATCATGAATTGGTGAGAGGTTTTCCTAAGAATTGGTGCATCAAAAGGGGAAATGAGGGTTAGATAAACTTGCCTTTACTTACCTATGTAGTGTGGTGAAGCTAGTTGGGCCATTGTCATAACTTACAAATAAAATATGGGAATCAAGTATAATTTTATGAGAAATTGGAAAAGATACTAATTGATCAAACATGGATGAGAGTAATTATTATGTATTTATGGGTGACGATACTCCCTGATTCATCCCATTAAAGGAATGAATCTGGGGTTGAGTGATGTGAACCTATAAAACCAAAATGAGAAAAAAATTGCTATGAAAAATGAAAATCTTTAAATTTGTTAGTTTGGGACATGAAATTAATTAGTTGGAAAACAAAAATATATAAAATCATAAAAATATGAGTTTAAAAGGAAAATTACCAAAAATGGAAATTTTTTAAAACATAAAAGTTAGAAAGATTATTTAATCAAAAACTTGCCAAAATTAGAAATCATTTATGTGAATTAATTTTTGAAATTTTGAGATATGGATTCTTGGTGATGGAATTGATCTATAAAGTAGTCTAGTCAATGATCCTAGAGATGAGATGAGATGATGAATGTACTAGTAGGAGGTGGATTGGATTAGATCTAAGTTAATTTCCATCATTTTTTATATTTTCCCCAGATTTGAATTGTTTCTTGAAGATGCACCTAAAACTATTAAATTTTAAAAATTATTGTATAGATGAGATTAGGGTGTTGGGTAGGCTAGGCAAATGTAAATTTTTTTAAGATTTGGTTAAAATTTTGGCTTCTGGGAAGGGTTTTGGTTAGGAAGTGACTGAGAGTAAAAATCACTATATTGGGATGAAACCTCTAGTCTTTGCAAATCAGTGGCTACATCTTTGATGGAAAAATTACTTAAACTACATGGTTAGCAGTCAAGGTGGTTACACCTATTTTTTATTTAGTCATTGTATAACCACTATATATGAAGATGAAACCACCCCTAAATTTGGGGTGAATTCATAAACACCCCTACAAAATATATCAGTTCCATCGTAGCTAAAAGATGAATGGTTTCAAGTCATTCTTAGGCTAAAATAAGGTTTAAGAGTGTTTAAAGTTACTTTTCATTATAGGGAGATACATATTATGGAGTCTGTTTAAGTATCAAGAGTGTCTTCCATGGGTTATGGTGTAATTGATAGCATATTATCTTGTCATCTTATATAGGGTTGAGATCTTTTGGATTGCATAGGTGGATATTGTGCCCCCTCGATCATATTATTATGTAATCTACCTACAAATTGGGATGTAGATAGGAACACCTTCTAGCTTATAAAGTATTTAGGAGTGTGGACCATCACTCTCATGAACATGTATAGGATATTGAGCCTACCTATAATAAATAGACTCATGACCTTGAGGGATGATACAGATAGGGGAAAAGATGTCAATTGGGTAGAGTATTTTGGTGATGGAGACACATATAATGTGCATGAAAAGTAAAAATTTATACTTGTGAGGTTAGAGGGACTAGTGATCCCAACCCTATGTAAATACATCATAGGGATCCTTAACTCTTGATTATTTGGGGACAAGGATATGGACCACTAGTTGTATTTTTGGGCATCAATAGTTAAATGTATAAAGGAGAGGGTCTCACACTATTCATGGGCCTAGGATGTATTATTGAGGAGATACAAGTACTTATATAGTATTTCTTGACTTGGGCACTTTCTATTATTCACACTTCATTGGTTATGAGATGGGTGTATAAGAGGATGATCCCTTACCAGTAAGAGGTTAAAATTGGGTGTTTAGGGGCCATCATGGTCTCCAAATGGAAAAGGATAGATATTTTTAGAGCCTTACCCATATCATTGGATACCTTGATAGTATTAGATCTTATAATTATGCCTTATTAAGACATGCTA
>JARHVA010000474.1:4470000-4480000 GCA_037957365.1 Torreya grandis
ATGCCTAGTCTTCCACTAGAGAGATAGTTGGGTCAAGAATGTTTGTCAAGATTAACACCTTACTATAACCCTCATTTCTTGCTTAAACATGTAATGTAAAAATTATCTGGTTACAAAGATAATGGCCAAAAACTCTATTTTTACTTGTGTATATGTATTCTCATAATCAATGAGAGTTCAGCTAATAAAGTATATGGAGAATTATTTTCTATTGGCATCCTTCTAGGATAACATACAAGCAAGATATACCTTATTTACCTTGTGTAAATTATGAGGGGTTTATTGATTTTAGGTGAAATGAGTGTTGGGGGAGGCATGATAATTTTTTTTATTGATTCAAATGCATCATTAAAATCCTTCATCCAAATCAAACCACTCTCTTTTTTTAACAAGTTATTAATAATATGAAATGTGTAAATAATATTAGGCACAAATCTACAAATTTCCCCTAGCTTCCCTAGGAATGATCTAATTCTTGACTCATCAATAAGGGGTAACATGTCTAATATTGCATGTATTTTGATTGGATATATGTAAATTACACACTAAGTGATTATGTAACTAAGTATTTTTCCACTTATGACTCCAAATTTTAGGATTAAGGGTGACGCCATACTCAATGAGATGCATGAGAATCATATGTATGACATCTAAGCGTTTGGTTCTTCTTATTTTATTTAAAATAAGATCATCAACATGATCCTCTACTAAATTATGGATAAAATCATGTAACATATGGGTTGTAGCCCTCTAATATGTTTCCTCATCATTTTTAAGGCCAAAGGACATGACTACATAATAAAAGGTTCCCCATGGTGTAGTAAATGATGTTTTTATCTGATCTTCATTAAAAATTCAAATCTTATTATATCCATAGAATCCATTTATAAGGGATAACAACTCATAACATGTAGTAGCATCAAATATAACATCAATAGAGGGAATATGTAAATCATCCTTAGGTCATGCTTTGTTTATATCAAAGAAGTCTATGCATATCCTATTTTTTCTATTCTTTTTAAGAATGGGGATAATATATGGCATAGTTTTAGAATAGTCCACAAGATTTATGAACCATATTTTTAATAATTTGATGATTTATTCTTTAACCATCAGTGAAACCTTAGGTTTGAGTGGCCTGAACTTTTATTTTAACATCTGCACATCAAGCATGGTTACCAAGTTGTGGATAAATACTTTAGGTTTTATGCATGTCATGTTTTCATAAGAAAATAAAAAGGCTTTGAAAATTTAAGTAAATTATTATTGTATTCTACCTCTTGTGGTGAGAATTAAGACCCCAGTTTAAGGATCTTAGGGTTTTATTCAATTCTTATGTTCTTGCCTATGGTGTCCTCAATTAGGGAAGCATTCCATTATTAAAATTAATTTAAAGTATGGAAAATATTATTATCCTCATCTTCAACATCAAACACATCAAAATATTCATCATTGGATGGATGGTCTTTGATCTTATAGTAAGAATCATAATAATCAGACCTAAGGGAAGATGTGAGATAGTAAGTGAAAGCAAATCCATTTATATGGTGTGATGAGGGAAGATTATCATATGATTGTATGAATTATAAGATAGCCTCATCATTTTTATTGAATTAAATGACTATAGGATCATGGTATTTTAAAATATATGCAAGGGATTGATCGTTTGACACCTTTTAGACAAGAGGTTCAAACTTGACAAAAACTCAAAATCTGATTCTAATATCATTGGATGAGGGATAAAATGAGAAGAAGAAGCAACCATAGAATCAACAAGTTGATTACTCTCTCTATAAATTTCCTCTATGGAAACAAATTCAAAATCGTTGGTAACCTCGCATATTTCATTCTTATACAACTGAAAATGTTCAACTTTAGTCTGGTAGACCTATGAAACTTGGTTATTCACTAATGGTGAGTCACCTTAGATTTTTATATTTTAAACACCCAATATTTTTGTAATAATCATTCCTAACAATAGGGATTCATATTATGCCCTAACGTGTGTGCATTCAAAGTCTAATTTGAAACCAAATGGAATGATCCTTCCTCTAAGGATATTAGGATGACTATTGGCCCTATGCTAAGATGGAATTTTCCCTATCATAGTGAAGGTCTCATTAATCATTCAAGAATGAATAATCACCATATTGATCCATTATTATTTGTTGGTCTTCCAATATCTCAACCATTCAAATGTTAAGTATGCTAGTTATTTGCTCTTGGGCTCTAGGGTATTGAGATTCAATAAGATTGTAAGTTCCCAATCCATGAGGGTCTAAGGGGAGTGTAAGGGGATAATAATTATATATAATACTTATAATCTCAGTTGTATACTTCGTTGATATGGATATCACTATGATAGTTATTTCATTATTCACATTTTCTATTATTTTGACCCTTCTATCTTTGGGATTTTCATTAGGATTTTTTGGAGCTTATAACCCATTTTTAAATAAAATCATTTGGGTGTTGGGGTATCTTTGACATTAACCAACTTTGGGGTATTTTACACACCATTTATGATAAATTAATGATCAATGTCCAACTCTAATTGTTTGTGCATGGATGTTTTAAGGGCATCAAAGGGTTTAACGTTTCCTTGAATAATAAATACTTTCCCCAAATGGAGGAACTTGATTTGTTGGAATAGGGTATAAGGGATTGCCTTCATCCTTTGAATATAAGGTCTACCTAATTTCATGTTTTGATTTGTGTCCTTATCAATTACATAAAATTCCATCAACATAGTCTTAGGACCCAAAGTGACCAAAAACATGATGGTTCATATTGAGGTAGACTTGAGGCCATCATAAGCTCATAAATTTTTCATAGTGATAGATAAATTGATTTATCCATAACAAATATTTTGGATAAATGAAAATGGGAATATTTTGGCAATCACCCCATCATCAAAGATCACTCACTTTACATGTTTTTTTAGATCCACACTTGAAGATACAAATCTAGAGTTCTTGTTCTATCCATTTTTGTGTCTTGGGGTAGGTTTATAAGGTCAAAGAAATAACCATAGTCTCTCAATATTTGTCCTAGTGAGAACATTTACAAATCAATATAATTTATTTAATTCTATGGTGGAGGCATGATACTGGCTAGGTGGCAAAATCGTAAGGCATCAAGTAATGTTAAACAATGGGTAGGAGAGTTTTTAAGAAAATATAGGAAAGAAATATGGGAAAATGTCTTTGTGAGGTTAGAAATTAAATCATATTTCCCTAGAGGTTTGGGGTTGGTGTTAGTCAACAAGACATTCATCATGTAAGGGTTTGTGTTTTGATATTATCTTATGTGATTAATGATGTTTTCATCTTCCTCGATTTCTAGTTCCACAACTCCTATCATGTAGGTTTTCCCTTGTGGCCCTAATTAGGGAGCCACATCAAGATTGACTATGTTAGAGGTATAAGCTTTGGTCATGAGTACCATCTATGGGAGTTTGATTGGCTTAGTTACCTTGTGGTTAGTTTATAATAGTGTTTTTTTGATGGTCTAGAAATGGATTTTGATATATTCCCAAGTTGATATTGTGTGGTATCACAAGACCAATTTCTAGGGCTTGAGGGTTTGCATTAGCATTACCTAGGAAAATGTATATAATTTTTTATCATTGGTCCCTAGGTATTATTTGAATTAATTTATTATATTCACTATAGGTATGAGTTTCATGTCCAAGGAATCTATGGAATAGGTAATACACATCATTTTAATCCCTAGGCCTCTAATTTTTGCTCTATTGGCCAAACCATTGTTTGTTATTTCCTTGAGGAAACTATTTATTTTGATATTGTATATAATTTTCAACACATTATAACTGGTTTAGAGGTGGATTTTGAAAGTTCATTCGTCATGGTGGAGGATGATTAAAATCAGACACATGAACTATGGGTTGAGGATTCTGGTTTCTCACACATGCATTATTGTTGATGTTATTTTTATTTTTATTCATGGAGTTGAGGATGGTTTTTCTTAATAATTTTTTGCTCTTATTTTGGTCTATCATAGCATCTATAATGGCATATTGATTCCTATTTATAATTTTAGGACCTTGGTTATTGGGGTTTTTTTGGTTAGAGTTTTGATAACCCCCATTGTGCTTATTTGGGGTAATTATCTTCACTTTGGTACCATAGGTTTTTTAATCAATATCAATGGATACTTGGTCAATTTTTAGAGCATTTTCAAGTGTTTTTTCATAATATCAATCAAGGAAATTTTGAACATGTTCCCTTGTTTCCTTATTAAGGGAGTGTAAAAAGAGATCACATAGTTTTTTTGGGTCCCTTTGTGGTGTGCTAGCTAATGAATATAATATTTAACACCATCTTGTGATAAAGTGGAAATAAATTCATTGTGTTCTCACTTGATGTGAAATAACACTCATATGCCAATGTTAAGGAGCTTGTTCATGTCAAAGGTTTTGAAAAAATTGATCGTGACTTAGTGAAATGAATGTGTAGACCCCTTAGGGAGGTAATAATACCAATCAAAGGTGATTACTTTAAGGGTTTTGGAAAAAAAATTGTAACCACCCCATCCCAAGGAAATAGGTCTCGAAGAACAATAATATATGCCTTGGCATGTGCATTACATATTGGTGATCGCATAACTCAGAGGAAAGTAAGATGGTAGTGTGTTGATCACCACATTTTAAGGTGAGGTATAGGTATAAATGCTTCCAATAGGGTTTTGAAGAAGAGGTGGATATGATGGGTGAATGTTTTAATTTAGTTGATTGGGGATGCCATGAGTAAGGATGTCCCTATGATAGTGGCTTGATGCATGATTGGGAAGAGGTGAGCTATATGGGTAGATTAGTTGTTAGTATCTTCTAGAATAGGAATAGAGGAGGAATGGCCTTAGTTAAGAGGGTAGTGACCACCCATTGATTTATAGAGGCTTGTTTACTCTCTAAATATTTAATGTGACCTACCAAAGTTGAGATAAGTTCACTCAGGGAAGAAGTAGTGGTGGTTATGGAGTTTTTGGGTGTTTCTCTTATGGGTTGATAGTGTTTTGATTGTTAGCATGGAGATGAAATTACTTTTGCATTATACTTATCCCATCTTCTAGATTGTGTATTATATCAATGTACCTATCATACTTAGTTTCACTTTTGACATCTGGGCTTTGTATACTAATTGATGGTCTAGTTACAATATGAGGATTGGTCCCATTTCCACTGATGAAAGACATGTTTTTACAATTAGGATGATTGCTAGTGGTTTCAGATGGATCTTGTATCTTGTGAATCACTACCCATGTTCTATTATATGAGTTAAAGGGATGGTTTTGATATTGAATTTCCACATTTTGTGTAAAAGTGTTGATATTCTAACTATAGATGGAGGCTTATCCACTATATTGAAGTTTCATTCTATAGGTTTGACATTATATGGTTCTCTCAAAGATGTCTGGACTAGTCATATTCAAGGGGTATATTAATACCCATAAATTATGGAAGAGAGAAAAAGTGGAGAAAAAAGAAAGAAAAGAAGAAGAATAAACAAAATGATATACTTTTCACATTGCATTTACTAGATTTTTACACATGAAAAAGGGCAAGCCAAACTTGTACACTCTACTTCCCAAATTTTGGCTAAGACAACCGATGAAGAGATGAAGGATATGATTAGGTCTAGGGGTTAGGGTGATTAATATGAAGTATTAAAATATGGTTTTGAATGACTAAAATTAAATGATGCTCATGAAAATACCATAAGATATTTGTGGCATCATTTTTCTCATTTAGAGCATTTATTTGATGATAAAAATAACTCCAAGGTCCTTTATCATTAGCAAAGATGATGTAATAAAAATTTTGGTCGATGCTAGGGATGAAATATTAGGTATAGTTAGGTTGGATGAGTCCAGAGATTAGATAAAAGCATTCAAGTTTTTCATTCAATGGCATACACAAATAAAATTAAAATATGATAAGGCTAGTCTTGAGGAGAAAGAAAAGAGGAGTGATGAGGGTCTAGAATTCCTGATAGTTATATTGATGACCTATCATATGGATGGGTATAATGATGGGATTCACTTGTGCATGATCTTGCTCATTAAAAATGTTGAGCTGGTTGAAAATGAGGTGATGGATGGGATTGGAGCATAAAACCTCTAATATAATCTATGTGTTGATGTCACTTTTAATGTTATTACCTATCACAATAAATCTAACCCTAGGAAAGATACCAACTATAATGAGGTATGGACACTCTAGAAGTGTCATGAGAAGATGAAAAGGTAATGATATGAAGATTTTCTTAAGCATATAATTTTTTTTGTAAATGGAATGAAAGATTTGTTGTTCTAGATGTGTTGAATCAAGATGTGTGATTGTGTTCATCTTGACAAGGCTTAAGTTGTGTTTTTATTTGTTTTTGACAATGTTGTAATAAATAAAATCACACTATGTTAATTGTTGAAAACTAAAAGTATTTAATAAAATTAAAGGAAACATTAAATTAAATGGATTTAAATTCTATTATTTTTTTTGTTTTCAAATATATTTTGATGCATGCAACACTAAAATTAAAATCTAGACTAAGGATGCAAATGTTGGTTTTGTTTTTTTCTAGATGCAAGCTTCTACCTATGTGCAAGCTAAATGGAACTCTTTTTTTGTCTTTTTAAATTATGAATTAATGGAACTATTATTAAATCAAATTTTCCCTAATATGAAATTAAAAATTAGATTCTAAAACCTAGTAACTATAACCTCCAAGTATTCAAGAATTGATTTTTGAAACATGAAAGATAAAAAATTGTTTTTGGTGTTTTGAAATAATTTTTTATTAAAACTAAATGATCTAGAATTAAATGAATTTAATATTTAAGTTATGATTTTGGAGAGCATTATTTTATTGTATGAATTAATAAAATTAGATCTAAAATGTAAGCATTCTTTTGCCTATGTTTTCTAGGTTTTATAAGTGTGTGTATGCTTGTTTGTGAATGTAAAAATTATTCTAAACTGAAAGTGATTTTTTGTAAATAAAAATGATTTTTTTGGTTCTTATATTTTACCCTAGGTTTTTATAAAAACTACATGATTTTATATATTCTAATATATAAATATAAATAATGAAAATCTAATCTATGTTTTTTATGTGAAAGAAAGAGAGGAGAAGACTTTATTTTCAATTTATTTTATGTTTTCTAAATATAAATTATGAAAATAATAAGAAAAGAATAAAATTAACTAATCTAATATAATAAATAAAAATTTAAATTGAAAACACCTGACTTAATCAATGGTGATGATCAAACGAAGGCAAAGATATGCATTAGTAAATAAACTATCCTTAGGTATGTTAATTCTTTGACTGCTTAATCATGATCTTTGGAACTCTCAGAGAAAAAAATGAAAGGAAAATAAGTTGATAGGGATAAATATTAAAAGTAATATCAGCTTAACAATGGTTCAACCTATCCACAAAGGCAAATAAATAATTATCGATTCATGAATTGTCCTTCTAAAGCTTTTGTATAACAACACAAAAATGATCACAAACTAAAACAAAGGCTCTTTCAAAACTCAAATCAAGGATGCTCAATCTCTATAAGACTCAAAATATTAAATCTCTAATACCAATTTTATATCCATAAACCTAAGGAAGAAGATATAATTGTACAGGAAGAAAGAGGTTGCATATGATAGTTTAACTAGAGCTTGAACTAATTTTAAAAAGGATAAAAGAGATAAGATTTGATAAAAATAAATCTACAACTGAGATGGGCCATCTATCAAGTGAACACAAAATAAAAATAATAATAAAATTGATAAAAATTATGAAAAATATATGAAAATTTAAGTCCATAATATAAATTTAAAAGATACACAAAAGGTGACATCACCACCACCTTGTGTAGGTGGCAAAGATGCAATTGCCATGATCAATGATAGAACTATCACAGTCAACAATAAGATCACCATGACATAATAGGAAACCAATACCCACATAAAACTTCTTACATGGTGGTTCACAAAATTGTCATGGTAGAGTCATCATGAGAGGGGTAGTTATGTTATAGAGATAGGTAGTTTTGTCATAGGTTCCAACAGTTCCATCTTAAGGGAAACCAAATTACATATTAAGGAAAAATAACCCTAAAAGATCAAGTTTAAATTTAAATAGGGTTAAAAAGGGTATAATATACAAAATTTCTAAAGTAATTTTAGATTTAAACATAGATATAGACAAAGTTCTTTACATCATCATTCGATTTCTATGAAATGTTTCACTGTGTAATTTTTGGGTGTATATAGACACCCCTAGCTATTTAATGAGTTTATATCCTAAATATTTAATTAAATGGATCAAAAATTTATAAAAATAATTATATTAAAAACAAATAGAGGACACCAAAAGATTGATGTTTTATTAAACAAAATTGAAAAAACATGCATCCTTATGGCAAGATCATGTGCAGTTGGAAAGGATCATAAGATGTAAGGATAAAATCAAGACATGGGATATAATGACCACAAAGTAAGAGTTACTTTAATACTTTTTTTTCCACATTATTTTTTCCAATAAGCTATATTATTTAAGTAAAAAATACATGAGTTTAAATAAGTACATTAAGAAGTTATACAAGTTGGAAAATCAAGCAAATTGTGTAGAATATCATGATAAAAATATATCAAGGTATGCAAATGGTTTGATTTCTATACAAAATGAGCTTGGAATGATAAGGTTATGTGTAATATTCCCATTTTGGATACTTTGGTTTCTTTATATAATAATTTTTGAAGGCACAATGTTGTTTAATATATTCATTTTTTTGAATTTGCCTAACCTTATATTATGAGGGTTTTTCAATCCAAATTATGGTATATGGACACTTTGATTTTGAGTTGTTTTGGCACATATTTTGATGATATAATTTATTGTCTTCCATGGTATAATGTTTTGGATATGATGAATTTTTAGTTTCAATTTTAATAATTTTAGATTGATTTATATTTATGATATTTTCATATTCAACTATATATATATGATGCTTTCTAGACTTCAACTATAACATTATAGTTTGTTTCTAATTCAAATGTATTATTTATTTAGGAGTGTTATTATTTTATTATTATTTATAGTTACATATTTATTATTGGCCTTATGATTTATCATTGAAATAGATATTTTTGATATCTTTTGGGGTTTTTCTAGATGTTAATATTGGCCACTAGAAGCTAGGCTTGTTTGTGGGGTAGTATTTCAAAAAGGGTAAGGTAAAGAAGGCTATGAGATAGAAATAAGGAATATTAGGTACTGATATAAAGGTTCCCCATAATTTTTACATGTTTTTTGTGTGTTTTATTATTCTCCTAATTCATTAAGAAGGTGTTTAGATCAATATAGTCATAATATTATAACATTTGATTACCACTTACTATGACACTATTGACCTTCTAAAAAATAAGAAAATTTAAGGTTCTTAAATATTTGATTCCTATAAATGAATAATTGATTCAATATTTTGTATTACTAATACTATTTCACATATTATGTATGTACCAACAGGTTACTGTATCACCTTTGGTGATGGATGGGACCTATTAAGGAATTCACTAATATTGTTACTAGATTTAGCCTCTATGAAATCACCTAAATACTTGTCGCATTGGTTTATAAATTAATTATTGAAAATACAGCCTTAAGGGGGCCCTTCATAATATTAAAATTCATTGTTGAGAAGCCAATTCTAATAGAAGGTGAAGGGAACATCACATAAAGAGATGACATGAACTTTGGCCTAGTATAAATAGTCAAAAGGACCTTGGATTGTACCATTGAAGGTAAGGCATAAGTTTTAATTTAAATAATTAAAATAATGTTAGTGAAAATTGCATAAGGAGATGTTTTTTTAAGATAATGATAACTAATACCCAAACTATGTCACAAGACATAGGACTTTTGGCACGCAAGATAACTATCAAATATTAACTTTATTTTAATTTAAATAAAAAGGAAGGGAA
>JARHVA010000474.1:4485000-4855000 GCA_037957365.1 Torreya grandis
CTCTCTTCTATCCCTCTCAAACTACCTTCTAGGCTCCTTTGCTCAACTAGGTCTCTTCAAGATATATTAGGTCATTTGACCTTGATATTAATCTATAGTACCCCTATTATATCTTCATGATAGTTTCTATACACCTTTATGATGGTCTAAAATACCTCCTTTAGCTTTTCAGAGTGATATATATTTTATTTTAATTCACGCATTCACTAACTTATTAAATTGGCCTATTAGGCCTTATTATTATACTAGGTTCTTCCTCATACATATCATATAGGACCAAAAATCTCTTTTAGACCTTACGGAGACCTAATTCAATTAGGCCTTCATTAGCACACATTACCCTTTGAACTTCTTGGAACACTTTCAAACTCAATACATGGAAATAAAATATCATATGTCACTCAAATATATTCATTACAATATCATATTATGTCCATGACACTTTTTATCTCCAACCACCACTTGAAGCATGCCATTAACACTATTCACAATTAACTCTATGCATACCTAAAAAGTTTGTCTTGAACAACAGAAGCAAAAACACAGTTTTGTAAAAAAATCATGGACATAAATCATATAAATATAACCTTCAAGACTTAAACAATTTCACCAAACTCATTACACTTAATTACATAGGGCAAAAGGACTCAAACCCTTATCTTCAAGTAACCCACTTAGAACTACCAACTAGCCTCAAAACATAGTAATGAAAATAATGACCTAAAACACCTGTAGAACCACTTTTAAATACTTCAGATGAATTTATATGATAATATGAGGTAATTATACCATTATTATATAGATATATAATATTTTAAAATGGAAATAATGTTCTTGTATACCAATTTCATAGTCTTGTACCTCACTGTCTTATCTAAACTAGACAGGTAAACTTATAAGCAACATTTTCATCATATTCATTGATCTTACAAATATATATCCAAAATTAACATATATTATAGGTATTTAAAAACTAATACATGCACTTTTATTTATCCATAATCCATGATAACACATCCTTAATCAAATTCTCACTTTATACCTGGTTTTCTCATTGTTTGCACTTTTAGACCTATTAGTGACTGGTCAATATAGATGACTATTTTAGCACACCTTATATCTATAAATTGATAAAAAAACACCATGGACATAAAATATAAGTCTCAATCTTTATCCACCATATATTTTTCAACTTTGACTTGGTCAACTCTAACTGCTACAGTAAATCTCTAAGAAATAAGGCCTTACATGTAGGGTTCACTCATTCACCTGACAAACCAATCAACCTTGGAGTGCCTAGGAGAGTTAAATACAACCTATAGTAACTTAAATATCCATATCAATCCATTATTATCACTTTATATGTACTCATCAACATCAACTTCATCTTCCATTGGTGTCAAACTAAATACTTCATCCTGTTGCAATTTAACTTGTACAAACACTTCCTCATGTGCTTCTCCTTCTTTATCTTGTGTTGCACCTTCATATGTGTCAAACACTTCATCGTATTCTATTATACCTTCTTTTACTTAAACTAACACATCCATTAGTCTCAATGTACTTATATAAAATTCATCTTCCTCAATGTTTAAATTAGAATATTCATCAAAATTAACATTAAATTGATTACCTTGTACCTTTTTACTCTCCTCCAATATTTCTTGGCTAAAATATTCATTATTTTTGCCTATCATGAAGCATGATACTAATTCAACTCCTCTTTCTTCCTTATCTTCATATAATGGATCACTTTCTTTAGGACAACATAAGTTTGTGTCCTTATACATTGCTTCCCAATCAATTTCTTCTTCACTTGCATGTTGCTCATACTTCTATTGCTCTTCACCTATATGAAAACACTCAAAGAAATAATTAGTCAAATTTTTATGAGCCTTGTTTTCCTCCTTGCGTCTTTCTCTAGGATGCCTTTCTTTCATCTTCATCACTTGTCTTCTCCTCTTCTCCATCAATTGCTTGATAGGCCACCTCACCTTCTTCTTTATAAACACACTAAATATTGGTCTCAACATTTCTAATATTTTATCTAGCCTTGCCATTGCTCCTTTCATTTTAGCTATCTCCTTCTCTCTTTCTATCCATATTCTTCTTGTGACATTTTTCATACATCAAGCCCTTCATCATTCTCATTATCTCTTCTTTTATTGACAAGTCTTCCATCTTATCCTCTTGGCCATTCATTTGGTCTTTCATTTGACTCTCTCTTTCTTGGAGTCTCTTTCTTGTCCTCACCTGGGAATCTTATCTTCTCTTGTCTTACCTATATGACTCTCTCAATCTCACCTATGAGCTTCTCTCTTAGAGCTCTCAACATGGCTCTCTTTCTCTCTCTTCAATTTTTCTTAGCCTAAGGGTTACACCACACACTCTTTATTTCCTATATTTCTACCTATCCTTTCACATATACCTACAACTTATATCATCATTCACATAAAAACATCTCATAGTATACTTTCATCACATTATCATCATCCTTCAACATGTACTAAACACAATGTTCACTAAAATATAATTTGATACTTTCAACAAAACATAATACATACATTGCCACAGAACCTTCAGGATATGATACCAAAATGATGCAAAACTTCATTCACATTCTCTGCAATTTCCAATTTTAACACTAAAATTCCAAACTTGTAATTAATGTTCACTATCTATTCTTTGAATTCAATCTCATGCAATGATTCATGAATTAGAATTCTTGATTTACTTTTGTTCTCTACCTTAAAACTTCTTCCCAACATTCATACCCTACCTATCCAACTCTTGATACATGTGTTCAATATGATTTTTTTGTAATTAATCTTCAATTTATTCTTTTGTTTCCAATGGTTCTATTCACCCATGTCATCTCTCCTCAATGACTCAATGCCACAGCAACTCCTTACCCTTTATCTATCAACACATATTTCAACTAACTACATCTGATATAAAGTCAATGAATGCATTTACATATGTTTGAGTTCCTTAAATATGTTGCATATAATTTATCAATATATGATTCACTAAATCATTTAATAAACATTGCCTAATAATGCATGAGAATCCATATTGGACCTTCAGTCACAAATAAAATTATGCACCTAACTCTAAGTTATACATGTTAAAAACAATTCCATTCACCTTTTGAAATCAAACCTTCACCATACTTTAGTCACACTTAGCTATATGTACACACATACACAAAAATGATTTATTACTAAGATTTCACAAATTAGTATGGATTGATTTCAATGGAAATTGTATTTAAAGCATAGATTGTGCTTTACTTCCCACAATGGTCAAGAATTACAAAATGACCTCTGCTCAAAATTTACACTAAATTATTTATCAACCTATACAGTTACAAAATATATAATCTATACATGCTCTTTATTAGATCTTTGCATTTAACTCCAAATTACCTTTGCTATAAAATTCCAACATGAGTTGCATGCAGAATTAAGAGTATGCTAGTCTTTAATTCATTATCTTTTCCTAAATAATCCTTTTCCATGTAACTATAATTACCACTTTTGGTCTTTGTGCATGTCATTTCTCCATTAACTTTATTCCAATGAAACCTCTACTCACACTTTTTTTTAATTTGAAATTTACCTTTGATGATGCTCAGCTTTATACGTAGGGTCTACAAGCTTTAGTTGAAAGTCTCTTACATGCTTTGTATGAATTGAAGTATGGTTCACACATGCATTTCAACTTATTTTTCAACCTACATCCTTGTAAGGATTAAATTGATATATATTGACAGATGATCTTGAGATTCAGATTAATTTTCCAACTGTCCTTCCTACATAGAAATATACACATAATCCTTATAAATCTCAGCACACCTTTGAACCCAAGAATAATTACGATTGTGTATGATTACACCAACTATGTAAGGTTGTACTCACAAACCATTGAATTCAACCAAGTAAATGTAAGAAATATTTTCAATAACATGATATAAATATCCTTCCAAAAACTTTATAACACAAGAATGAATTTTTAACATGTTTATTTCAATATTCCATCAAATATCATTGACTTTTTTTGTTAACCCATAGGAACAAAGTATACAAATCTATCTCTCCTCCTCTATTTTTAATAAAATCACTTCAAATGAAACATAAAATACCCACCAATTATTATCAAATTCAAAATCATACCAATAAATGATCTTCTATCATCCATCCTACCTTCTACAATCATTCATTTCAACTCATGCTATAGGAGATTTGTTTTCAAAGCAAGAATCTTTTAATTCTTTTCTTGGGGTTTCTTTTACAATTTTCCTTCAAACTCCAACCCCTTCTATTCTCACCTTCCTAGAATTATTCACCACCAAATAAAAAAAAAATAACATCTATATTAATACCCTAAAAATCTATAACTAATTTTATAACTACTTTGCTACATTAGGGGACCAACTCAACTACCCAACAACCTAACATCAAATGAGACCTCTTAATACAAAGATGTACATCACTAAACTCAACATAATTAAATAACTTGAAAAAGACTTAAAAAAATGAGAATCTAACATATATTAAAAATGTGGTAGTGATGTTCCTTCATCATACTACCGAGGAGAAGATAAAACTTTCCTGAAAAGTTATAAATGATATATCTACAAGACTCTTTGCAACATCCTTTTTCTACCTAGATCCGAAGGTTTATTTAAGATTCCTAAACCTTTTTAATGCTTACTCTTCTTGTCTCCTCTTTATTTTAATTCTCACTTGTCAACATATCTCTTCTCTTACCTCTTTGGGTTGCTCTCTCTCTTTTATTCTATCTTTCAAGACACCTTTCTTGTGCCTTTTTCTTTTCACAAGTGACTCTAGTGACCACTTTACTCTCTTCTTCATAATCCAAAAAATCCATTGGATTTATTGTTATTTCATGAGCTTCACCATGATCTCTATCCTCTCAAATATTTTCCCCAATTCTCTTCTTATGTCCTCTATTTCCCTTTCTATATCCATCTTCTCTCACTTTATTTATTTTTTAGACCTTTTAGACCTTCCTCTTAGAAAGTCTATTAACCTTTCCTCTTAGACCCCTTGTGGGAATTTCATATTCCTTGAGTCCTCTCTCTATGATCTCTTCTTAACTCTCTTGACTCTCCTTTGGAGTCTCCTATCTTTCTCTTCTCTCTTGGAGCTTTAATGCTCCCCTTTTCCCTCTCTTCTAGCCTTCTCTTGACTAGCTTCTTGTCCTTCTCAAAGGAATTTGGGGATTTATTACTTCAATATATCAATTTTATTATCCTCTATACTGAAATTATTAGATAAGACTTACAACATCCTCTTTTCCCTCAACACCCTACAAGTTATCTCTCATGCACAACTCATAGCACTATGCATTCTTCTCAAATCAACAAAATGTAAAAAAATCAAAACATAATTTTTACCCAAGCATACCTTACTATATTTGATACCAAATGATGAAAAGGAATTAGGGAGAAGTATATTATAGTATCATTACGTATCTCTCTTTATAAATTGGTCACAATCCTTTTCTATGGTGTATCTTTAACCTTCTATACACAATCTAGTTGCTTATTCTTATCCTTGAATTCATTGTCTCTTTGGTTAATTTTATACTTCTTAAACTCTAAGTGGTATTTTTTTATGTCTTAATGATTCTTTATATGTCATATACAATCATTATTACCTCAATAAACACTTTCCTTCAAAGGTTCCTTCCAAGATCTCAATCTCATTATTCCACACCTTTTTGTATCTCAAGGTCTTAACGCCTTAACAAGGCTTATAACCCTTTTCTCCACCTATTTCCATTTCTTGTTAAAATATTTACTTCTATTAAAGACTTAAAAAAACTTTAGGGTATCTTGAACCTATTTTTATCTATTTATGAGTTTTCATGAACCCATTTTGTCCCTACCACCATGTTTCTAGGCTTTCTTTGATCACCCATTAGCCCTTTTAGGCCTAATTTTCCACCTTGGTTGCACTTAGTAGTATATATTCATACTATTACATACTATGGAACTCCAAAACCACTTTTAAATACTTAAATATTCTTATGTGGACAAAATGACAAAATTTGATAATTTTTCAATGGTGGAATCTTGTTTTATAGGCTAAACCCTAAACTAGGGTTTCCTAGGCACTATACAAGCACAAGAGCTTTAAAAACCCAATGTCTTGATTTGGATTGAATTTAAAACAAATATAATGAATTTTATAGGTCTATATTTACATTATCCAACTTCTCATTCACTTTATTTATCCTCTTTAATGCATTATATGCTTGCTTATAACGAAAACATAGTTGTTTTGTGCATAGTTTTAACTATAGATAGCAGAATAGACTTCATAAGCAGTATTTGAAACTCTAATTATTATTTATGAGGTGGTGGTAACTTATTATGTATATAATATCCTTTAATCCCTTTATAACAACTCCAAACTCCCTTCTTGTCAAATTTTATTGATAACTCTTCTACCTTCAGGTTTCTAACTCACTCTACCAAGACTGTGATAGGGGTTATATACTTTGTTTATTTATCCAGAAGTATCTAGGTTAAATATTGGTTATTTTAATACTTAATATAATTATATAAAAATCCATACACTCTCTTCACTCTTACATTCATTCCTTGCCACCTTACAATTAGACTCTAAACTGTGCATCCATAGAATACTCCTTCAGGAAACTATGTGTTGAAGGTTTTTTTGGTTCTAATATATAATTAGGGTTTTAATGCATGACTAATATTGTCATACCATCCATTCAAGGATCATATTATACATATATATTCACCCAAGGATAATGTCTACAGTCATGAGATAATAATTATTACATGGTAAACAGGGGTTTATGTAGTAATTACCTTCAATACAAAGGTGTCTTGAAAATTTTCATTAAAAATATTTCATCTCTCATAATTTACATGATTATTCCATATTATTCCTTTTATACATGAAAAAATTCTTTTATCACATACTTATCTCCTTGTTTCAATGCATAGATCCTTCTTGACCCTCTAAACAAGGGTTTTTGATTAAGCAACAGGGTTTTGTATTGAGCAATCAGGGTTTATCTTTACACAACTAATAATTTGTTCCTATCACCAAAACATGTGTATATTAATACCTTACCAATAATTCCACATACTTATTCAAGAATTATCTTTTTAATGCAGTCATATGTTACATGCTAGTTGAACACCTTCAAAACCTCCAATGGAATCATAGGCTCTTTTGTTAGTATGACTATTGATACTCTTTGTCTGATACCCCATCCTTCAACTTGCTCAATCTCTTCTTAGACCTATAAATGATTTAATGTTAGTCTTATCTTCCCAAATCTATCATTATTATCTACTTTCTCCTTCCTACTAACTGTGACTTATAGTCCTCTACCATGTAATCTTGTCAAACTACACTTAACACATATACTAGCACATTCAAGGTCTTGAGACAATTCAAGGCAATATGAAATCAATACAATAAACCATAACAAACTCTTTATTTTATTCCAAAACATCATTAAAAATTACAAAATAGTCCTTCTAAGGACTTGAATTCTTTTTTTTTAGGAGGTTTTTTACAATTTCTTCCTTTTCAGATTCTCCCCTCCTCTTGGAGACCACTTACTTCTCCTTTATGCCATTTATCTCTCTCCTTATCACAATGACTCTTCTCCTCTTTCAACATAGGTTCTTGGTTAGTTACTAAAACTACTTCTTTTTTGGTCAACCCAACTCATGGGTGAAGGTTATGACTCATACATGAGTCTCAACTTGAAAACTTAGACTTTTAGGACTCTCATCACCCTCTATATCACTTTATTGACCTATTAAACTCACACTAATCACCTGACCACCCCTATACATGCATTTTGTCTTTTTATCCTATTTACTACATTTGAATTTTCAAATTACTATTTTTGGAGGGAAAATCTCCAATTCAAATTCTACGCCATCTCATAACTTCTTAAGACCTATAGGACCTTCATTAGAACTCTTAAAATGTACTAAAACCTTGAACACTATCTTTTTGACTATATTTAACCCTTTATATATTAAAACACACAAATGAGGTTTTATTTCATTGATGCTCCTACATCATACTCCCCAAGAGGGAGAAAACTTGAGCCACTTTCTTTCTTTATTGCCTTCCAATTTGTCCTTTGAAGGTCCTTCATACATGCTTGATTATTGGTTATCCTTAATTATTCCCTAATATTTGCCAAATTCTTTCATTTATTCTTTATGGCTTTGTCTAAATTTCTTTTCCATTCATCTTCCACTTCCATGAAGTGTTTCCACTATTATAGTTTCTTATTTGCTGCATATTCCACCTTTTCCAAGTCATTTTGGACACAATATAAGAAAGAACCCTGCCAAGACTATGATTTCAAATTGGGAAATGTGATGAACTTTATTGATTATATAAACATTCTTGAAGGATTGTAAGAAGTAGTTTGAGATCAAATGTTTCTATGAATGTGTTCAAAACTTCAAAGAAACCAAATCAAGGAACCTCTATAGAATTGAATGCATAGACCCTATTTTATGAGGGTTGCCCTGTTTACAAATTAGGTTTATCAAGATGAATAATAATGAAAGTCAGCATACTACATAAGATGTTTTTAAAGTATTGCATGAATGATATTTTAATTTTAAAGGATCAATAAATGATAGAAAATCTTTTGATCATAAACGTTTCAAAGACTACCCTTATTCATGTATCAGTTGTTGAAAGAATGGATTGAGAATATGTTATTTACCAAGAAGTGATCTGGAAATCATTGTTAAAGCGTTTTGGGGGCATATATGTGAGTTTATTTAATGTATATAAGGTTCCTTATCATTTTATTTTTGATAGGTATAAGTTTTCATTTCATTATACAAAACACAGTCCTGTAAACAGTTGTTGGTGGACACAATCAAGATCATTTTGAAGTGAAAAACCATGATAGTGGATAGAAACATGGAATACAATGATTATATTAGTTGATAAAGGTTATTATTGACTTGTTAAACCAACTTTTATGCTTTAAAACCTTCTAATATGCTATTATTAAAATTATATGTGTTCTCGAGCTATGATTGAGACAAGTAAACCCTAAACTGGGGTTTTGGGAATACAGAGAGATTCCATCATATGGTTTGGAAAAATTTAATGAAAATATCAATTTTAATGTGTTTGAAGATATTTTAAGGTAATTTTTGTGTGAGTGTACTTTTGGATATAGAATCTTAGGAATTTTTACAATCTAGACCATAACAGACCTAATAAGCCTAAATAGAGGCATTAAGAGGGAATTAAAAGTGATCTAAAGACTGAGTTTGACTATGAAAATTTGGGAATAAGAAGTTGGTGGAAAAGGGTTTCTACATAAATATTTGATTTTTAAATTTGATAAGGCACAAACCATACAAATCAAATAAAGCCAAAAAAAATAGGGCTAGAAGGACTATGGTAGAATAGGGAAGGTTATGAAGACAGTTGAATTGAAACTTGAAAGGTGTTGGAGAGTTGATAAGTGGGATGAGAGGGTTAATAATCCCCTAATAATAATAAACAAATCCTATAAAATTACAAAAGAAATATTGAATCTTGATATCCTTATTTGGTATGAATTAAGAGCCTTTGTAAAGATAGTGGATTAAGAAACAAGCATGTGTGAGTGAGAAACAACATTTAGAGTGATAATTTGGTATATGCTCTATATAATTTTGGTATCAGAGTGAGGGAAATATTTTTTGGATTGTTTAAATATTTTACATTTTTTTTTTGAAGTGAAGTGTAGAATAGGGAACTAGGTGCATTGCTCTATGGAGAGAGCTAGTAGGGATGATGATGATTTGGTCAAGCAGATGGTAGACCAGGTAAATTAGTTGATTACTCCATTAGTTTTGAGTATGGAGGATATTAAGGATGTTATTAGAGAGAAAGAACAAAGAGAAGAAAGAGAAGATAAGTAGCAAGGTTAGTTAGTACCATTGCAAGTAAGGATGGAAGAGAGAGGAAATGAAGAGGTGGTTCAAGAGAGACCATCAGAGAATGCAGTAGTAGTTCAGGAAGATGGCATGGGAAAACACCATGGAAGGTAGAATAGAAAATTTTTAGATGGTATATTAAGAAGATAAGAAGGTCTAATGAGGCATGGACCAAGATAGATATTTTAGGGGCAATGTTGGAATTGCCATAGAGAAGGACATAGGGTAGTAGAGTGTCTAAGGAATATAATAAAATGTATGAAACAATAGAGAGAGGTGAATGAGGATAGAAGGAATGATATAAATTAGTCATTACTCATGAGGAGAGTCTTATTATAGTAGAATCAAGTTAAGAAACTAGCCCAAAGGAGAAGTATATTCAGAAGCAGATATAAAATAAGAGGTAACGTATGTAATTTAGTGATGGATGGAGGTAGCACTAATACTATTGTTTCTTTAGAGATGGTGAAAAAATTAAGCTTGAAAATAATGCCACATATAGAACCATACAAGGTTTCATGGGTTCATAAAGGACACCAAATACTGGTAAGTGAATATATTTGGGTTGAATTTCAGATAGGAAGGTATAAAGATCAAGTGTTATGTGATATTTTTCCTATAGATGTGTGTCATTTATTTCGAGGGAGACCATGCAATTTTGATAAGCATGTCATACATGAAAATCAAGCTAACACATATAATATTATGTAACATGGATAGACATATGTACTTGTTCTATTGAAAGGTGAAGAAGATATAAGAGATGAGAGAATCATGATGATGATGACAAGGAAGTATTGGAGTCAAGCAATGGATATTTTGGTTTTGGTCAAATTACCCAAAGAAGACAAGGTAAGTTGTGTTGAGATGATTGGTATGCAGCATTATAAGTCCACAAAGATGGACAAGAGTGAGATACCATAAGAGTGAAAGATGGAAAAACATAGTTGTCAAATGAAGGAAAGCATAGCACCAAAGAGAGTGCTTAAGAGAATAGAAAACCAAGGCAAACATGGAAACCAAGCTTATGTGGAAGAGGACAGTAGAATAGAGTTTAAAATTGTAGTTGAGATAGATGAGCAGTGGTTGGGAATGAACACCAAGTAAGTGAAAAAGATGGAGGTTAAATTTTACAAGGAGGTAGCACATGAGAAATCCATTAAGGCTTCAAATATTATTTATAATATATTGTTTAGTGATGAAGGTGTAGGTAAGGAGCAGGTAAAAGATAACATAGAGATACATGTACAACTTAAGGTGATTGTGGCAGCCAAAGAGAGAAAGGTTGATAGTATTGAACAAGATAAAGATGTCAAAGATTTAGGTAATATTCAATATTCCCATGAAAGCAATCAAGAAGATGGGATTGAGAGAATGCATATGCAACCTTTTCAAGTGCAAGAGTTAGAGATCAATCATGAAGATGTTGAAGATGTACAATAGCAAACTAAGTATGTCCACAAGTATGAGGTATGAAAAGAAAAATAAGAAGTGATGAATGAAGTGGAATGGGAAAATTAAGTAGAGTTGGTGAAGGAGGAAGAGGAATGCATACTTGAAATAGTGATGAATGATAGAGATAAGGATAAGATGAATTATTCTGAAGAGGAGGAAGAGTGGTATACACCTACCAAACAAGAAGAAGATATCAATAGTAGTATTATGCTTAACAACTTGGTTTTGTGTGCAGGGATGAAGATGAACTAGAGAAGGCCTAAATGTGGGGCCCAAGAGCATGTACACCTATATGAGAGGCAATTGGAATTTAACACCTTCCATGAGTAGGTTCAATGCAATCTGGTAGCAACATAGACCAAGTGCAATATTCAAACACATGTGGCAAAACTTTCTCATCTTGGTAGTATGATGCAGAAGAATCATATAAGGACCCCAAAATTTGTTCAATTTTTTCTTAGGTTATTATAATTAGTATCTTATAGGTTCTAGAGGTCTTAGGAAGTTCATTTGTGGAGTCTTGGTAGTCCATGGGTTCATAGAATTTGAATTGTGCTTTTCCTGCCAAAAAGTTTTATTTGAAAATTTGAATATTGGGAAGCCTTTCTAAGAAATTTTGTAAAATGTGTGAGGGTGGAAAAATATATAATAAACATGTCTATGGGTTTATACCCTATATAAGTTTCATACATGTTATAATTCCAATGTCATAGTCTTGGAGGCATGTCATATTATGTAAAATCAAGAACTATGTTATGTATCAAACAAACCTTCATGTATTCTAAGGCATCAAGATTAATTTATGAATGTTGGAGGAGATATGAGTCCGTTTTATATTATATAATGACATTAAATTTGAGTGAAAATTAATAGATTATGTATTAAAAATTTTGCATGAAGAAATAAAGGAAGTTTTTGGTAAACTCTGTTGTTGAATGAAAGTTAACAGACCCTATTTTTGAGGTCTGTGATTATGTGGATGATGCTATATGAGATTTTTTGATGAATAATGAAATTTAATAATTTATTTAAATGTGATTTATTTCTAAATTATTTTTTTTTTGTGAGAGAGGATTCTAAGAGACAAGTAAAAGAAAGAGCCCTGCCAAGACTATGATTTCAGATTGGGCAATGTGATGAACTTTGTTGATTTTATGAACATTTTTGAAGGATTATAAGAAGTATTTTGAGATAAAATGTTTCTAGTAAATGTTTTAAAAAATTATAAGAAACAAAATCAAGGAACCTCTATAGAATTGAATGCACAAACCCTGCTTTCTGAAGGTTACCTTGTTTGCAAATTGGGTTTGTCAAGATGAAAACTAATGAAAATTAGCAGATTGTATAAGATGTTTTTGAAGGATTACATGAATAATATTTGAATTTTAAATTCTCTTGAAATTATATTAAACCTTTTTATCATAAACATTTCAAAGACTACCCCTATTCATGTAGCAGTTGTTGAAAAAATAGACTGAGAATATGTTCTTTACCAAGAAATGATCTAGAAATCATTGTTAAAGTGTTTTAGGGACATATATGTGAGTTTATTGAATTTATATAAGGTTCCTTGTCAATTTATTTTTGTTTTTTATAAGTTTTATTTTCATTACACAAAACATAATCTTGTAGACAATTGTTAGTGGACACAATCAAGATCATTTTGATGTTAAAAACTGTGACAATGGATAGAAACATGGAATATAGTGCTTCGATTAGTTTTTAGAGGTTATTATTGACTTATAAAACCAAATTTTATGATTTCAAACCTTCAAATATTCTCTTAGTCAAATTATATGTTTTCTCAAGCTGTGACTGAGACAAGTAAACCCTAAACTAGGGTTTTGGGAATACAAAGAGATTATATCATAAATTTTGGCTAAAATTTTATGAAAAAATCAAGTGTAATGTGTTTGAATATATTTTGAGGTAATTTTTATGTGAGTTTACTTTAGGGTACATAATTTTAAGACTTTTTGCAAACTAGACCCTAATAAACCTAATAGGCCTAAATAGAGGCATTAAAAGGGAACTAAAAGTGCTCTAAAGACTGAGTTTGAATATGAAACTTTGGGAATAGGAAGTTAGTGGAAAAGGGTGTCTACATGAATATTCAATTTTCAAATTTGATAAGGTAAAATCTATACAAATAAATTAAATCCCAAAAATAGGGCTAGAAAGACTATGGTAGAATAGGCAGGGTTGAGAAGAGAGTTAAATCAAAACTTGAAAGGTGTTGGAGAGTTTATAAGTGGTATGAGAGGGTTAATAAGCCCCTAAAAATCCTAAACAAAGTATAAAAAATTACAATTTAAATAGGGAATCTTGATGTCCTTATTTAGTATGAATTAAGAGAATTTGTAAAGATAGTGGATTAAGAAAAAGGCATAGTGTGATTAGTATGGATTGATTTCGATGGTAATTTTATTTAAAGCATAGACTGATATTTACTTCCCACAATGGTTAAGAATTACAAAACAACCTTTGCTCAACATTTCCACCAAATTCTTTATCAACCTATGCAATTACAAAATATAAAATTTGTACATGATCTTTATTGGATCTTCGTATTTAACTTCAAATTGCCTTTGCTATAAAATTCCAACATGATTTGTATGCAAAATTAAGAGTCCTCTATTCTTTACTTTTTTATCTTTTTCTAAATAATCCTTTTCCATGTAACTATAATTACCACTTCTCATCTTTGTGCATGTCATTTATCCATTAGCTTTACTCCATCAAAACCTCTACTCACACTTTTTTTTTAATTTTCATTTTACCTTTGATGCTTCATTTTATATGTAGGGTCTGCAAGCTTTACTTGAAAGTCTCTTACATGATTTATATGAATTGAAGTAGGATTCACACATGCATTTCAACTTACTTTGCAACCCACGTCCTTATAAGGATTAAATCGATATATATTGACAGATGATCTTGAGACTCATCTTAATTTTCCAATTGTCCTTCCCACATATAAATATATGTACAATCCTTATAAACCTCAACCCACATTTGAACCCAAGAATAATTGTGACGGTGTATGATTACACTAATTATGCAAGGTTGTACTCACAAACCATTGAATTCAACCAATTAAATGTAATAAAGATTTTCAATAATGATATATATATATATATATATATATATATATATATATATATATATATATCCTTCCAAAAATGTTGTAACATAAGAATGAATTATTAACATGCTTGTTTCAATATTCCATCAAATATCATCAACTTTTCTTGTTAACCCACAGGAACAGAGTATACAAATCTATCTCTTCTCCTCTATGTTTAATAAAATCACTTGAAATGAGGCACAAAATACTCACCAATTATTATCAAATTCAAAATCATACCAATAAATGATCTTTTTCCATCCATCCTACCTTGTACAATCATTCATTTCAACTCATGCTATATGTGATTTATTTTCACAATGAGAATATTTTAATTCTTTCCTTGGGGTTTATTTTACAATTTTCCTTCAAATTCCAACCCCTTCTTTCTCACCTTCCTAGAATGATTCACCACAAAAGCCAAAAAAAAGACCATCTATATTAAGACCCTAAAAATCTATAACTACTTTGTTACATTGGGGAACCAACTCTACTACCCAACAACTTAACATCAACTGCCCAACAACTTAACATCAACTAAGACCTCTTAATACAAGGATGTAGGTCTCTAAACTCAACATAACTAAATAACTTGAAAAATACTCAAAAACATGACAATTTAATCTATATACAAAATGTGGTAGTGATGCTCCTGCATCATACTATCGAGGAGTAGATAAAAATTTCCCTAAAAGTTATAAATGATATATCTACAGGACTCTTTGCATCATCCTTTTTCTACCTAGATCCTAAGGAAGTGAAGGTATAACCATGTGAATAAGGAAATGAATGTATAAAGTAATATAAGTATTTTCAAGATATGATTTTAAGTGTGAAATATGATGGTATGTGTGACTTTGACTCCAATAGTGAACATTTATTATACATAGAAACCATGGCATTGATGGATGAATGTATAGCTTGGCAAGATGAGGAAGAAGCACCTCAAGGAGTGATTGAGAATCATGATGTGCAGAAAGAGAAGGCTAGTATTACTCTCAAAAATGAAGGAGTCCAAGGAGAATATAAATGACAAGTTTCCTAAGATAATGAAGAATAAAAAAACCAAATTTTGATGAAGAATATGAAGAGGTTGATGTATTCAAGTTACAAGAGTAGCTGAGAATGTTAGAAGACATGTTTAGTCCATCAAAGGAGATGAAAAAAGATGAATAATAATAGGTCAAATTCAAGCAAGAACTCTAAGAACACTCAAAAAAGGAGCAACAAAGAGAGGAACAAGAAATTGTACAAATAGGCAAGCAAGCAAGCAAGAAAATGGTATGTGAAGAAGTAAACAAGGTAATATATTAATTTGGGAAAGTTAATTCTGAGTTTACATTTGGTAAACATGGATATGGGATACCAAAAAATGGTCAAATATAAAATGTACTATGGTGAGGATGAAAGGGATAAAAAGTTACTCTAGCACAGTGAGAAAAATTAGATAAAGATGATTATGACGACTTATCTCTAATGCCTCTACATCATTTGGTATCAAAACTAGTAAGGTATGCTTGGGTAGAATTGTGTTTTAATTGTTTTATACTTTGTTGAATTAATAAGAATTCATAGTACTATGAGTTGTGTATGAAGATTAACTTGCAGGGTGTGGAAGGAGAATAGAAAGTGCAGGTATGATCCGTTGAGGTCAATAAAGAGGAGAAAAATATTTATAGAGATAATAAATATATCCCCAAATTCCTTTGAGAAGGAAAAAATATAGTCAAGAGAAGGCTAGAAGAGAACAAGCACATAAGCAAGATGGTGCAAGCAAACCAAACCAAGAAAGTGAAGATAAAACCATGTGAACAAGGAAATGAATGTATAAATGAAGATAAGTATTTAAAAGATGTGTTTTCAAGTGTGGTATATGGTGGCATGTTTGAATTTGATTCCAAAGATGAAGATCTTTTGTACATAAAAACCATTGAATTAATGAATGGGTGTATAACATGGCAAGATGAGAAAGAAGAACCTCAAAGAGTGCTTAAGAATAATTTTATGCATTATGAATAGAATTATATGACTCTAAAAAATTAGTTATTTCAAGGAAAAGATAAAATACAAGCTGTCCAAGACAATGAAGAACAAAGCAAACCAAAGTTTGATGAAACAAATGAAGAAATTGATGCATTCATATTGAAAAAGGAGTTGAGAATGTTGGAGGACATGTTTATATAATAAAATGATATAAAAATAGGTGAGGTACAATAGGTAAAATTCAATTAGTACCTCCAAGAAAACTCAAGGGAGGAGCAACAAAGAGAAGCACAAGAAGTTGTGTAAACAAGCAAACTAGTTGACAAGCAAATGGAGTATGCACAAGTACACAAGGTGAGGTACTCATTGGATTAAGCTTAAATTGAGTTTTAATTTGATAAAAATATATATTGGAGGTAAAATATCTATCAAATAATAGTTTACTATGATATGAATGAAAATAACAAGAAGTTTCTCTTATATAGTGAGTAAGGTGATGGGAAAAAACATCAAGAAGTGAAGTTGAAAGAAGAGGTAGAAAAAGAAGGTATAGAAATGAAAAATATGGATTTTGACATGAATGAGAGGCAAATAGAGTCTCATGACAAATATTATAGTAGGAACAAGAGGCAATCTCCACTATACAAGCGAGAAACAAATGAAAACAAAGAGGAAAAAACCATGAAGCAAGCATGAGAAAGATAAATGCACACAAGTTGGTTGCAACTAAATTTGATGGAGTAAAAAATGAATTGGAAAAGGTGAGATATGTATCAAATAAAAAATTACAATATCAGGAACACTTCATGGAAGTGAAAGATGAATGGGCAAGAAAGCTACATAAAGCTATAAGGAAGAAGAACAAGAGTTTGGCAAAGAAAAAGGAACCAAAACAAACGACCAACAACATGTTGAGCATGAAATACTCTTAGTATATCAATTGGAAATCAAGGAATAAATAATGTGGCTAAATTTTTCTCCCTCTTGGGAAGCATGATGCAGGAGCATCAACCAAATGTTGTCAAATTTTGTGTTTGGGTCATTAAGGGTTGAGGTTGGTCAATGATGGGTAATAAGGTGTGTCAAGGGACCTTTTCAAGGTCCATTCATGTGTATAAAAGTCTCTAGGATTCCTAGGTTGATTTTTGAGGATGTTTGGATTTTTCCCTTCAACACCAATGTTTCAAAAATTCAAATAATCAAATGAGTTTAGAGGGGTCATTGGCATGTTTGTAATGTCAAGATGAATAACATAGAGTTAAGAAGTATAATGAGGTCATTGCAAACGTGTTGGAAGGGAAATAAGTCCAAAACATTATGTTAGAGATTATAATATAGTCTTGACATCATAGATCCATGTTGAAGTTGATATGTGAGGAAGTTTTGTGTTGTAACTAATCAATAATCCAATGTTAAAGTTGGTTATCTATGCAATTATACAACATTCTTGAAAAAAAAAGAGGGGAAATGACTGCTCTTTAGGTAGAAGGAGGAAGATCAAAAGAGGATAGAATATAAAAACCTCTCATAGAGAATATATAGTCCATGAAAGGACTGCTATGTAATAGAGGATGATATTATGAATAAATAAATTAGTGTTGTTGTGTGTTTCCATTTATTGAGTGTGGTTGAATTGAGTTGTTATTATCTTATATAAGTTCTTGATGTATGAACACGTGGATTATTGTATGAAGTTGTAGGAGAGTGATTGATTGATAAAAAAACTAATAAATGGCTATAGGTTACAACCTAAAAATGGAGACACTAAATATTTTCTATAGATTGGTAAGAATTCTTTAACTACTGTAAATTCCCTTATTCTAGCAGACTGTGTCAAAACAAGGTTGTTAGATTCATGTTTTGAAAGAGTATAAGGGTGTTTCAAGAAGGATAGGACTTGGAATATGTGTATATCTCATGGGTATAAGGTATTATAATCTCACAAAATTTAAATAATGTTTTTGAAATGTAGATTAAAAAGTGTATTAACCTTCAAGTTGGCACATGTAGTATTATGACATAAACCCTATCTTTATGCATAGAGAGTGACTAGGGGTTGTTAAGATGATATAACAATTGGGAGAGATGGATATAGGTGAATATAAATACATATAATGGTGAGTTAATCTTTTAAACTAACCTAGGTAGGGTAGAGAGATATTAGTTGGAGCATAACACAAGCAAATACTGCATAGTCCAAGAAAAGTGAACACAGCCCACTGAGTTTGGAGTGTTTTGAGCATGGTATGAATGCAACAGGTATTCTACCTATTTAATAAATTTAAATACATTGATATAGATGTATTAAAGTTAATTTGAGCCTTTGATTCATATTATAATGCAAGATAAGGGTTTTACAAGCTCTCAGCCTGTGTAGAATGGATGAAACCCTAAAACTAGGGTTTGATTTTTAACCCTTAACTTTGGTTGAATTTTTTTAGTTAGGATGGTTTTTACATGACTCAAATAATTAAATAATTTTTAAGTAGGTACAATATGGATGGTACAGATTTTGAAGGTATGAGACAGAGTTGGACTTAAAAGGGCTAATTGAAGACCAAGGAAGGGCTAGAAAGGGGTGTTAGAAATTGTTTACACCACCTCCAAGAAAATAAAGGTTGAGCTAGACATGAAATTGTGAATGATAAGCCACCTAATGCAAGTTTTTAATTGGATAGAGAACTAGATGAAGATGCTTGAGAGGACTTTTCCCTTATGCCTCTACATTAGTTGGTAGAGATTTGAGAGGATTGAGCTCATGGAGAGTCAAGAAAGCCAATGGATAGGTTGGTAAATGAAGAAGAGAGTAAAGTGGCCCATAGAGTCACTTGTGAGAAGAAGAAGGCATAATAAAGGTGTCTTGCAAGATGATAAGAAGAATGAGAGGGTAGCCCAAAGAGGCATGAGAAAGAAAATGTTACCGAGTGAACGAAAGAGAAGTGGAGAAGAGAGTTCTCATTGAAGAGAACAATAAGATGAGAGAAGCTCCAAGAAGATAACATGAAGATAAAGATAAGAAAATGAGGACAATGCCTATGCCAAAGGCATTCAAAGAGACTATATGGTCTCTATTTTTACATGCTAACAATTTTTTCAAGTTTGTGTTTATAAGTATAAAGAATAGATTGGTGAAGGCCAAGCATGAGGCCTCAAATATGATGAAGAATGGGCCAAGAATAGTACCCATCAAGTGTAAATAAGATGATAAAGAGAAATAACCTTTTGAATGAGGCAAGAAGATGAAGATTGAAAGCATTCCATGTGATGAAAATGAAGAGAATGAAGCATATTATGATGCATTTCTATGCATAACATTTGAAACAAAGGATATGGTATACTAAGAAGGCAAAAGGGTCACTCAAGAAGACTTGAAAGACATAGATGAAGACATGAGCTTTCAACAATTGTCATTGGAGGTAAATTAATGTTTGAATATTGATTTTGATTGCATAAGTGAAGAAGGCAAAGATTATATGCAGGTTGAGGAAAATAAAGATAGATTGCATCCCTCAATAAAAGAACAAGGGCATGGATATGTTTGGCCTAAGTGGCTGAATTAAATAGGTGAAGAGAAGAAATAATATAAACTCAAGCAAGTGGTCAAAGAAATCAAAATCATGAATGGAAAGAAAGCACAAGTGTGGAAACAAAGCACATCAAGTTGGCAAGATAGATGATCAAGGCATGAGGCATGAGAGTGATGCAAAGAGACGCAAGTGGTAGCCCAAGAAGATTCAAGGCAGCAAGTGGGTTGAGAAAATCAAGAAAAGAGTACAAGAGAATCAATTTTAAAGTATACTCCACACAATCATAAAGATTGAACAATTTGACAAGCCTACAAAGCAAGTAAGATTGATAGAGCAAGCAAACCAAACCAAGGAAGTGAAGGTACAACCACATGAACAAGGAAATGAATGTTCTGTAAGATGTGTTTTCAAGTGTGGTATATAATGGCATGTTTGAAATTGATTCCAAAGATGAATATATTTTGTATATAGAAACTATTGAATTGATGAATGGATGTGTAGCAAATCAAGATGAAGAAGAATCACCTCAAAGAGTGATTGAGAGGCATGATGTACAAAAAAAGGAGTTTGATATGACTCTCAAAAATAAGAGAGTCCAAGGAAAATACAAATAACATGCTGCCCAAGACAATGAAGAATAAAGCAAATCAAAGTTTGATGAAGCAAATGAAGAGATTGATGCAATCAAGTTTCAAGAGGAGTTGAAAATGTTGGAGGATATGTTTAGTCCATCAAAGGAGCTGAAAATAGGTGAATTACAGTAGGAAAAGAGCAAGGATAAATCCCAAGAAAACTTAAAAGTAGATCAGCAAAGAAAATCATGAGAAGTTATGCAAACATGCAAGGAAGCAAGGAAATGGCATATGAGAAATTCAAAAAGGTGAGTTACTCAATGGGTCAAGCTAAGGCTAAGCTTTTAATTGTTAATCATGGATATGGGAGGCCAAACAATAGTCAAATCACATTGTATTATGATGAGAATGAAAGGAACAAAGAATTGATCTTGCCTAGTGAGCAAGATGAGAGGAAAAAGCATCCAAAAGTGAAGAAGTTTGAAGTAGAGATAGGAAAGGAAAATGTAATAAATAAAATTACAAATTTTGAGATGCATGAGAGGCAATTAGAGCCTAAGGAAGAAGATGTTAGTAGGAACAAGAAGAAAAATCCAATAGACAAGAAAGAATCAAGTGAAAATAATGAAGGAAAAGGACAAGAAAGAAGCATAAGCAAAGGGAATAGGCACCATTTGAGTGTAGATGAGTGTGATAGAGATAAAAATGACTTGGAAAAAATAGAACATACATAAAATAGAGAGTTACAGTAGTTGGAATACTTCATGGAGTTGAAAGATGCATGAAGGCAAAGACTAGACAAAACCATAAGGAAGAAGAACAAGAGTTTGACGAAGAAAAAGGAAAAAAAACAAAAGACCAACAATATTTTGAGCATGAAGGACCCTTAAAATATCAATTGGAAGGCTTGAAAGAAAAATGGATCATCAAGAAAAAGTAGTCAATTTATGTTTTGATCAATAAAGGGAGTCAAGTGATCTAGAGGTCATTTTTGGAATGATCTCAAATGGTATTAAAACCACTAGAATTTCATAGATCTTGCCAAGAGCTTTTTGACGGTATACAAAACTCAATAAATAGATCTCATTTTCTCCCCATGTAGTTGGTCAAAGTTTAGGTCTAAAAGAAATCAAATCTGGTCAAACTAGAAAAATTGATGATCATAGAACATTGATAAACTAGTTCTATGTTATAGAGCTCATTGAGATCTTTCCAAAATATTTTGAACAAACCAAATCTAAGTATGTATGTGAAATTTATGACCAGTCAAAGTTGTGGATCAAACTCTGTCAAAATGATTACATGGCAAAAATGTGGAACAATGAGGATGTGACACATGGCAGTCAGTTCATAAAAAAATTGGTGGTTTTCATCATTCATCTTTGAGGGCATATGGATTTGAGCCATCCAGCTCACCAAGTCAAGTTACCCACTACCGAGTTCAGGTCAAAGGTCCATCCTAAATGCCAAGTCATGCCATGGATTTCAAGCTAGCAGATTAACATGAGACATGTCCAAACTACCATGAATCAAATTCAGTCAGGCTTAGCACACTAACTAAAACATATGAATTGACATAGAGCATGGTCAAGGTAGCATGATGTGCCATGAATCCCAAACCAAATTCTTATGCCAAAGGCATTTGACAATGCAAACATAGTAGGCCCGATGTTTTAAACACCAACCTTATCCGCTCTCTTACCAATGTGGGATAATGAGATACGGATAAAATGAAAATGCTCGCTGATGGGATCGAACCATTCTCTTTTTGGTAAAAACATAAGTGACCCACCATTGAACCCATGGGTTGAATCAATTTTTAAAATGACCAAGGTGGTATTTAAATAACAAGTTTTAGCAGACTGAGTAGCTAAGAAAACATACCAGTTTGTAATCATCCTCAATTTTGAGGCACCTAGATTGATTTCCAGGCTTCAGAGTGAACTAGTGAAATGTTCTACACTTTGAGATAGTTATAACCATTGTTTATTGTCTATATTTGAGGTCATTTTATGCCATTTTTAATGTCTTGAAGATAAGCATTAGCAGACTGAGTAGTGAGTAGTTTAGACCAATCTGTGGAAATCGCCCTTTTTTTAGGCATTTAGAGGCATTTTCAACCTTCAAAGTAAACTATAGAATTTTTCTTCACTTTGAGATGCTTCTAGTGATATTATTATTTTCCTAATTTGAGTTCATTTGAGACAATTTTTAAATCCTTGAATTGATACTTTTGGTGGAGAACTTTAGGAGTATGAGATTGCTTTCACGACAGGAAGGAGGAAAGTTTGACTGAGAGTACCAAAAAAATTTGAATGTCTATTATTGAGTTTTATGTAGTCTTAGAGGATCCATTTTAAAATTTTATATTTTTATCTATGTACTTAAAATTCATGGAAATGGATCAGTTCATGTTTTAAGTGAACTTGGAACGTAGCCCAAGCAACAGGTGAACTCCATTATCAATTTTGGTTATCATGAGTAATTTTCTATTGTGCATTCTTTTTCCACATTTTGATTGATGTAGTTAATTATTAAATGCATATTTAATTAATTATTTAAAATTTAATGAGTAATTAGAATCTTTAGGTTTAAAAATGGTTGATTGGATTAATGAATGAATTCATGAATTTTAATTCATTCTGTTTTCAAATCCACTTTTGATCAACCTTGAAAAAATGTTTTTAAAGTCAAAATTTTGATTTTTTTCCCTTGAGTAATTTGGAAAATTGAGTTTTTTGAAAAAACTATCCATTGTAAACTTTTAATGCATAGTAATAGTGTAGAGTTTATGGATCAAGTTTCGTATCAGAGCAGTTAGTGTGCTCGGTTAGCTTCTGATTGTGTGGATTAGATACCAGTTGTGTTTAGTTTGTTTTTTCATAGTATTGTAGACTTTTTGGCCCTATTGATATTCCATTTTTAGTGTGTATTTTGTGGGATTAGGTTGTTTGTAGGGAATAGGAAACCATGGGTAAGTTGTCAAATAAAGCTTATCTTGGTGAGGTTAAAGTAATTAACCAACAGATCTAGGAAGAGAATGCTTTCTTGAGGGCTCAGTGTACTCCTTGGATGAGGAGATTGCTCACTTGAAATTTGAGTTACAAACCAAGGATGAGCTCTTGGTATAGATGCAAAGTGAAGAAAAACACAATATTCACCAAATGCCTTTCACTTCAAATGCAAGTACTATGACAGATGATTTCATTGTAAGTTGTTCATCATGTAGTATTATTTCCCCTTCAATTTTAGATATTACTTTTATTAGTTCTAAAAAACACACTAAGGGAATTAGATCTAAACTTCTATTGCAAATATGTTTTGATGTAAGGGGCCTTGGTAAGAATGGCCAAGGTATTACTAACCCAATACAAGTAGAGCATAGGTCTCATAATGTAGGATTGGGTTACACTAGTGATAAAGTGGATATTGGAGAAAGTTCCAAAGCTACTAGAGGAAGACAAGCTTCCAACAGCAAAGAGTCTATGCGACTAGTACTACAAGATGGATTTGGTAAGAGAACATAGAGAAGAGGTAATGAGATTCCACCTCCACCTTCTTAACATAATCATAAGCATGAGAGAAATTGTAATACTTCTAATCCACTCTTTCCATTTAAAAAATTTGGCTTTGATATTCAGAAAATGTGGAATGTTTTCCCTTGTACTTTTTGTGGATTGCATAACCTTTATGTTGTTAGTTGTTGGAAGAGAAGGACATTAATGAAGAAGTTGATGCCATTCATCAAGAATAGGGTAGTTGATAAAGACCAATCTCGTAGCTCTCAGGTGAGAAATAGAAAATAGGTAACCTCACCCACATAGAGGAACTATTGCACTCATTGTCAAATGAGTGGACACCGGGTTGAGAAATGTTGGAAACTTCACCCAACAAGACATCTGAAAAATGGTAATAAAAATTTGGTTTACAAGGCAAAAAAAAATGTAATCCACCAGTCAAGAATAAAACAAACTTGGATCTATCCATAGATTGTCCACAGATGAGTCCAATTTATTTTGATATGGATAATCAAAAATCATTTATTTTCATGGATAGATTTATATAGCATTGTTGATGCTAATGAATAGCATGATTTTTGGTTGCCCTTGTTTTTTGGAGTTCAGATTTATGAAGAGGAACTGAGAGACAGGTTTATCATGCTCAATGTTCCTCTTACATCTAAAAATTTGAGGAAACTCCATTTGAATCTCCTTAGTATTTTGAGTTCTTAATACAATTAAAGAGGTTAACTCATTGATCAGCTTGGGAGATTTGATAGTAGTTGCATAGGTTGATGGAATTTGATAGTGTTTAATTTCATACTTAACTGCTATTTTTAGATGCATCTATTTTTGGCATGTGTGTGATTGGATGCATTTGTAAGACCCTGTTGGGCAATGTTTGGAATGCTAGAAACTATACACTACTTGTTATTTCTATAGTTTAGCATATTGAGACCCATGTCTGGCCAGTGTATTATGACATGGTCACAACAATTAATGTATTTTGATTTCATTAGCAAACTTGTTATGTAGTTACATTGGTGATTGTTGCAGTGTTTGGTAGTTCACCACTTACAAGATGTGACAGTGGGTAGACAATTGATGAATGTTTTTATCTTTATTGGTAGTTTCAAGATTCAATGTAACTCATGCCTTATTTTTAAGACCTTTACATTTTGAATTATGAATCAGTATGATTTTGTCATTTTTATCATATGCTATGATTTGGGTTTTGTACTTTGATGTGTTGCAGAGAACCATGTAGCATTTTAATGGAGATTCAAGATCTTAGATTTGTGTAGAGGCTCATTGAAGTCATGAAACAAAAAAGATCACTAGACTTATATGTAGAGGCTCATTGAATCCATACAATAGAAAAGGTCATTTGGCTTATCTGTGTAGAGGCTCTTGTGAAGTTGTGCAATAGAGGAAGTCATCACATTCTAAACCCTAGTTCTATGTAGAGGCTATTGATTGTCATACAATAGTAGAGGAATTGAGGAAGGTGTGATCAACTAATTATTCTAAGCATTGTAGGTGAATTTGTAGAACCTGAGTAGATTGATAAGACCCATTATAATATCTTCGTAACCGATTAGCATTTCAAAGGTTCAAGTTGGATACCAGTGTTTGATGGACCAAAAACCTCCTTAGTAGGGAGGTGTGATCCAGAGGTCATTTTTGGAGTGATATCAAATATTCTTGAAACCAATGGCCTTTCATAGATCTTGTTAAGATTTTTTTGATGGTATGTGAAACTCAAGAAATAGAGCTCATTTGCTCCTAATGTAGCTGGTCAAAGTTAAGGTCAATAAGAAGTCAAAATTAGTCAAACTAGAAAAATTGATGATCATGTAATACTTTTGAGCCAGTTCCATGGCATAGATTTCATCGAGATATTTCTGATGCATTTTGAATAGACCAAATCTGAGTCCATATGTGCAAGTTATGACCAGTCAAAGTTGTGATTAAACTTGATCAAAGTGATGACATGGCAGAAACGTGGACCAATGAGGGTGTGACACATGGTAGTTAGTTCATAAAAAATGGGTGGTTTTCATCCTTCAACTTTGTTAACATATGGATCTAAGTCAGCTAGCTCACCAAGTCGGGTTACCCACTACCAAGTTCAGGTTGAAGGTCCATCCCAAATGCCAAGTCATGCCACAGATTTCAAGCTAATGGATTAACACAAGACACATCCAAACTACCATGAATCAAATTTAGGTGGGCTTAGCACACCACCAACATGGATGCATCAACATGGATCATGGCTTGGGTATCATGACATGCCATGAATCCTGAACCAAACACCTATGCCAAAGGCATTCGGCAATGTAAACATAGTAAGCCTAATGTTTTAAACACCAACCTTATCTACTCCCTTACCATTGTGGCATAATGAGATATGGATAAAACCAAAATGCTAGTCAATGGGCTTGAACCATGCTCTTTTTGGTAAAATTATAAGTGATCCACCATTGAAACCATGCGTCGAAGCATTATTGAAACCGACCAAGGTGGTATTTTAATAATAAGTCTCAATAGACTGAGTAGCTAAGAAAATAGACCAGTTTGCAATCATCCTCAGTTTAGAGGCACCTAGATTGATTTCCAGGCTTCAAAGTGAACTAGTGAAATGTTCTAGACTCTGAGACAATTCTAGCCATATGTTGAGTGTCTATATTTAAGGTCATTTTATGTTATTTTTAATATCTTAAATACAAACATTAATAGAATGAGTAGTGGAAAGTTTAGACCAATATGTGGAAATCACCATTGTTGAGGCATTTAGAAGTATTTTCAGTCTTTAGAGTAAACTAGAGAATTATTCTACACTCTGAGATGATTCTAGTGATATTATTATTTTCCTTATTTGAGTTCATTTGGGTTAATTTTTACAGCCTCTAAGTGAGACTTTTATTAGAGAACTTCAGGAACGCAAGATTGCTTTCATGATAGGAAGGTGGAAAGTTTGACCGAGAGTATCAAGTCTTTTTGAAGGTCTATTGCTAAGTTTTATGTAGTCTTAGAGGATCCATTTGAAAATTGTATAGTTTCATCCATATACTTGTAATTAATAGAAATGGATTAGATCATGTTTTAGGCAAACCCAAAGACGTAGCCCGAGCAGTAGGTGAGCTCTATTCTCAATTTTGGTTATCGTGAGTACTTTTTTGTTATGCATTCTTTTTCTACATTTTGATTCATGTAGTTAATTATTGAATGCATATTAAATTAATTATAACAATTTTATTAGTGAATTAGAATCTTTAGGTTTAGAAATGGTTGATTGGATTAATGAATGAATTCATGACTTTTCATTCATTCTATTTTCAAATCCACTTTTGATCAACCTTGAAAACATGTTTTTAAAGTCAAAATTTTGATTCTTTTCCTTTGAGTATTTTGGTAAATTGAGTGTTTTGAAAAAAGTATCCATTATAAAAAAATTATGCATGATAATAGTGTAGAGTTTACGGATCAAGTTTGGTATCAGAGCAGTTAGTATGTTGGGTTAGCTTCTGATTGTGTGGATTAGATATCAGTTGTGTTCAGTTTGGTTTTTCATAGTATTGTAGACTTTTTGGCCTTGATGATATTCCATTTATAGTGTGTAGTTTGTGAGATTAGGTTGTTTAGACGGAACAAGAAACCATGGGCAAGTTGTCAAACAAAGCTAATGTCGATGAGCTTAAAGAAATTAACCAACATATCTAGGAAGAGAATGCTTTCCTGAGGGCTCAGTTGTACTCCTTGGATGAGGAGATTGCTCACTTGAAATTTGAGTTACAAACCAAGGATGAGCTCTTGGTATAAATGCAAAGTGAAGAAAGACACAGTCTTCACCAAATGCCTTCCACTTCAAATATAGGTACTATGACAGAAGATTGCATTGTAAGTTGTTCATTATGTAGTATTGTTTCCCCTTCAATTTTAGATATTGATTTTGGTAGTTTTGAAAAACATAATAAGGGCATTGGATCTAAATTGCTATTGAAAATATGTTTTGATGGAAGGGGCCTTGGTAAGAATGGCCAAGGTATTGCTAACCCAATACAGATAGAGCATAGGTATCATAATGTAGGATTGGGTTACACTAGTGAGAAAGTGGATATTAGAGAAAGTTCCAAAGTTGTTGAAGGAAGACAAGCTTCCAACAGCAAAGAGTCTATGCCACTAGTACTACAAGATGGATTTGGTAAGAGAACACAATGAAAAGGTAATGATATTACACCTCTAAATTCTTATCATAATCATAAGCATGTGAGAAATTTCAAGACTTCTAATCCACTCTTTCCATTTAAGAAATTTGGCTTTGATATTCAAAAAATGTGGAATGCTTTCCCTTGTACTTTCTATGGATTGCATAACCATTATGTTACCAGTTTTTGGAAGATAAGGACATTAATGTATAAGTTTATGCCATTCATCAAGAATAAGGCAATTGATAAAGACCAATCTCATAGCTCTCAAGTGAGAAATAACAAATAGGTAACCTCACCCACACAGAGGAACTATTGCACTCATTATCATATGAGTGGGCACCAGGTTGAGAAATGCTGGAAACTTCACCCAACAAGCCATAAAAAAAATGGTAAGAAAAAGTTGGTTTACAAGGTAAAAGAAGTTTTTAATCCGCCAGCCGAGAATAAAACAAGATTGGATTTATCCATAGATTGTCCATAGATGAGTCCATTTTATTTGGATATGGATAATCAAAAATCATTTATTTTCATGGATATATTTATATAGCATTTTTTATACTAATGAATAGCATGCTTTTTGGTTACCCTTATTTTTTAGAGTTCAGAGTTATGAAAAGAAACTAAGAGACAATTTTATCATGCTCAGTGATCCTCTTACATCTAAAAATTCGAGGAAACTCTATTTGAATCTCTTTGCTTAGTATTTTGAGTTCCTAATACAATTAAGAAAGTTAACTCATTGATCAACATGGGAGATTTGATAACAATTGCGTAGGTTGATGGAATTTGACAGTGTTTAGTTTCATACTTAACTGTTATTTTGAGATGCATCTATTTTTGGCATGTGTGTGATTGGATGCATTTGTAAGACCCTATTGGGCAATGTTTGGAATGCTAGACACTATACACTACTTATTGTTTTTGTAGTTATTTAGCATATTAAGACCCATGTTTGGGTAGTGTATTGTGACATGGTCACAATAATTAATGTATTTTGATTAGATTAACAAACTTGTTCTACAATTGTATTGGTGATTATTGCAATGTTTGGTAGTTCACTACTTAAAGGATGTGATAGTGGGTAGATAGTTGATTAATGTTGTGATCTTTATTGGAAATTATAGGATTCAGTGTAACTCATGCCTTGTTTTTAAGACCTTTATAGTTTGAGTTACGAATCGGTATGAATTTACCATTTTTATCATATGCTATGATTTAGGTTATGTACTTTGATGTGTTGCAGAGAACCATGTAGCATTTTAATGGAGACTCAGGATCTCAGATCTATGTAAAATCTCATTGAATTCGTGCGACAATGCAGATCACTAGAATTCTATGTAAAGGCTCATTGAATCCATACAAAAAAAAAGATCATTTGGCTTATCTGTGTAGAGGCTCTTGTGAAGTCGTGGAACATAGGAAATCATTGTATTCTGAACCCTAGTTATGTGTAGAGGTTATTGATGGTCATAAAACAATAGAGGGACTGTGAAAAGTGTTGTCAGTTGCTTATTCTAAGCATTATAGGTGCAATTACAAAACTTGAGTAGACTAATAAGACCCATCAGAGTATCTTCAGAACTAACTGGCATTTCAAAGGATCAAGTCAGGTACCATCTTTTGGTGGACCAAAATCCTTCTTAGTGGGGAGGTGTGATCTAGAGGTCATTTTTTTAATGCTATCAAATAGTATTGAAACTAATATCATTTCATATATCTTGTCAAGAGCTTTTTGATGATGTGTAGAACTCAATAAATAGAGCTCATTTGTTATCGATGTAGCTGGTCAAAGTTTAGGTCAACAAGCGGTCAAAGATGGTCAAACTAGAAAAATTGATGATCATAGAATATTTATAAACTAGTTCCATGGTGTATATCTCATTGAGAGATTTTTGACACATTTTAAATAGACCAAATATGAGTCTATATGTGTAAGTTATGACTAGTCAAAGTTGTGATCAAACTCGATCAAAGTGATGACGTAGCAAAAACATGGACCAATGAGGACATGACATGTGGTAATTAGTACATTAAAAAATGGGTGGTTTTTTGTCCTTCATCTTTGATAGTGTATGAAGTTGAGTCATCTAGATCACTGATTTGAGTTACCCACTATCGATCTCGAGTCGAAGGTCCATCCTGAATGCCAAGTCATGCCACAGATTTCAAGCCATCAGATTAACATGAGACATGTCCAAACTACCATGAATCAGATTCAGTCGGGCTTAGCACACCAACCAACATGGATGCATTGACATGAATCACATCTAGGGTATCATTATGTGCCATGAATCTTGAACTAAATGCCTATGCCAAAGGCATTTGACAATGCAAACATAGCAAGCCCAATGTTTTAAATGCCTACCTTATCTGCTCCCTTACCAATGTGGGATAATGAGATATGAATAAAACCAAAATGCTAACCAATGGGCTCAAATCGTGATCTTTTTGGTAAAAGGATAAGTGACCCATCATTGAACTTGTGGGTGGAAGCACTATTTAAACCGACCAAGGTGGTATTTGAATAACAAGTTTCAACAAACTGAGTAGCTAATAAAATAGACTAATTTGCAACCATCCTCAATTTTGAGGCATCTAAAGTGATTTATAGGTTTCAAAGTGAACTAGTGAAATGTTCTAGACTCTGAGACAGTTCCATACATATGTTGAGTGTCTAGATTTGAAGTTTTTTTATTCCATTTCTAATATCTTGAAGACAAGCATTAGCAGACTGAGTAGTGGGCAGTTTAAACCAATCTATGGAAATCACCATTTTTGAGACATTTAGAGGCATTTTCAGCCTTTAAAGTAAACTAGATAATTGTTATACACTCTGAGACTCTTTTTGTGATATTATTATTTTTTTGATTTGAGTTCATTTGAGCCAATTTTTAAAGTCTCTAATTTATAATTTTGGCAGAGAACTTCAAGAATGTGAGATTGATTTCACAATAGGAAGGTGGAAAGTTTGACTAAGTTTTATGTACTATTAGAGGATCCATTTGACATTTGTATAGTTTTACTCATGTACTTTCAATTCATGAAAATGAATCGGCTCATGTTTTAAGCGAACCTGGAGACGTGGCTCAAGCAATGGGTGAGCTCCATTATCAATTTTGGTTAACATGAGTATTTTTTTGTTGTGCATTATTTTTCCACATTTTGATTGATCTAGTTAATTATTAAATGCATATTGAATTAATTATGAAAATTTTAACAGGGATATAGAATCTTCAAGTTTAGAAATGATTGATTGGACTAATGAATGAATTTATGAATTTTAATTCATTCCATTTTCAAATCCACTTTTGATCAACCTTGAAAACACATTTTTAAATTAAAAATTTTGATTCATTTCCTTAGAGTATTTTGGAAAATTGAGTGTTTTGACAAAAATATCCATTGTAAACTTTTTGTGCATAGTAACAGTGTAGAGTTTATAAATCATCAAGTTTGGTCAAAGTTTGAATTTAATGTATGTAAGGGACCTTATTAAGTCCATTTGTGCCTTATAAATCCATTAGAGATCTTAAATATGTGTTACATAGTCTTTAGGTTTTTTCCCTCCAAAATGGGAAATTTGAAAATTCAAATATTTGCATTAAGTCTTAAGGGGTCACTTGCAGGTATTAAGTGTTTAGATGAGTACAGTAGGGTCAAGGAGTCTAATTAAGTTATGTAAGGGGTGATAATGAGTAATATTTGAAAATCACAAAAAATGGAAGTCATGTTTGTTATTGTCACCCACTAATCTTACATTGGGTTGACAAAGGGGTAGTTATGTTTTGTACATAACTATATCCTACATTGAAAATGAAAGGATTCATTGTTTTAGAGTTAGAGTGTAGTGGATAGGAGAGAACTCCTAGAGAGGAGTAAGAGGGATAGAGAATGAAAATGAAAAAGAATCCTCACTAAAAGTTGATCAAGTCCATATAGGACTGTATTGTATATATTAGTTTTGTATGAATGGTTGATTCAAGGAATAAGATAAATACCAATGTGATTACCTTTCATATATAGTTTATGGATTATTTTCTCATATACTCATGTCGTTTTAGATAGCCTTAAAGGCCTTTCAAATGTATAAGTCTTGTGTGAGTGTCTACAAGTTCTGAGGGAGAAAGGTGGATGACAGTCAATATGGAATTGTTGGATTCAATAATTAAAATATCAGTGGATGTTATTTACATGTGTTAATAACCTTATGGAGCCTTTAATGAATGGATAAAAAAAGGTACCTCATAGTAAATGAACTCAGAGGGAAGTAATACATAATTTATACCCCATTATTGTTTGATAAAGGAAGGGAAACAAATGTTTAGTTCTTTGATGCTTAGTCCATCCTCTTGTAAAGTTAGAATTTATGAAAAGAGAGAGTTTTTATTGTAAGTGTTTTGGATGATTTCAACAAATAAGGAGACCTTATAAATAATTTAAAATTACATCGACTTAGTGGGAACCCTATTTCCTGTATATTCTAGTTTTTAAAGCCCCTATTGCATGCATGACAATTTGAGGTATGTAAGATTCTATCCAAAAGATATTATCAAGGTAAGTATATAATATTTTTGGTGAAATGTTTATTAGAAGAGTAATATGAAGCTAGATGCACATTCTATATTTCACTTTATTCACACATTCAAAGGAACTTGTACATACCCTGTTTTGGGTTTAATGCAGTCAAGGGTGTAACTAGAAGATGAGTGGTTAATTTTTCATGTTTGTATGGATATCATATGGTATTATAAGAGATAAAAAGGTTAAATGTTAACTCCATATAATATTTATCATAATATAAATCCATATTGGGTTACCTTCTCTCAAACCCTTACTCACAGTAAGATACAAGCATAACCCTATTTAATACAGTTGGATCTAGAAAATGAATGAAAGATAAATTAATATATTACACATTGTAATCATGAATATGGAAAAAATAAATATAAGGTAATAAGCCTTAATATAAGTTTGGATATCTTGTAATATACTCAGATAATCACATGATTGAGTTAAGATCTTTTGAATTCAGTGAACCCTATTTCTTACCATTATCAAAGAGAGGTTAAAGGTTATTTTTCTAGAAGAGGATTTGGTAATGATGTTGGTAGACATTAACATGTTTTATAATCCTATTCCAGTCCATATATTCCCTTGTTGAAGCTATAATACTCTTGGAAGGAAACTATTCCTCTTAAGGACTATGCACAGTCAACCATTACTCATAAATTACTAAGTATTCAAGGATGTAAGCAAGGAATAGGTCAGCAAAGGTATTTAAACCATTGGTAAAGATTTAAAAAATTCAAAATATAACCTAAAAAGGTGAATTGGGACTTGGAAACCCCCTACAACAAAAGTTATGCAATTTCTAAAGCCTCAGCCTATGTAGAATGAGTGAAACCCTAAATTTAGGGCTTGGAACATAACATGAGATTTAACCATCCAAATTGAATAAAATTTTATATTATTTAATAATTTGAGGTAATATAACTAATAAAAAAAGGTTTCAAGATTTTACGGACTATACCAGTATGGATTTGGCATAGAGGTTTGGTAATAAGCCTAATTAGGCCTAAAGAAGTGTTGCTAAGCAAGGATAGTGATAGATAGAGGACAAATTGAGACAATAAAATTTATACACACTTTACATGGAATAAATGCAGCATAAATATGGGTTTATATCTATTGAAGATATCCTATAGTGTTAGAACAAAGATAAAAGGGCTAAAACAGGGCTATTAGCCTAATGTAGCTAGAAAAAAGAAAATGTGTAGAAAAAAGAAAATGAGGGTGAGTCAATAGTTTTAAGAGATGTATAAAAGTATACTATAATATTTTAAGACTATTTATATATTTGGATTAAAACCTTAAGTCTACAAGCAAGGATTATGGCTTGTATCCCAAGGGATGGTGCTTAGTTTAAGAGAAGTTTGAGAAGGGTAAACAATGAATGAATTAGAAAGGGACTTCAGATGAAACAAATGAAGAGGTTAAGACATTATATAAGTGATTTTAATATTCCTAGACACTAGTGCATTTTTAAAATTGTCCATTGAGACCTCATCCATAAGAGGGTAACTAGATTGAGGACAAGGACAAATAAGAGCAAGTATAACCCATGAATGAGATAAGTTGGTTACATAACAGATAATGAGTCAAGAGAGGAATTCTACCTAATGCCTATGCATCAACACTTTAGAATAATATCTTTCACATCAGGTTAGTGTTAGGGTTTTAGATAAGGTTAACACTATTTTTGGTGTTAATGATTGTTCATAAAGGACTGCCTCTCATTTCCAAAACCAATGCTTGGAGATCTTAGCTAGTACACTTACCCATCTCTCCTCAACATCTCAGGTTCTCATGCAGAGATTACACATGTAAATGAACACTTGAAATTTCTTCTCAGGTTGAGAACCCTTCATTATTTATACTCGAGAGACCTCAAAACCATTTTTCATGTCTTTTCTTATCAAATTTAACCTCAAAATTTGTCAACAAAACTAGGAAAATATACTAGACCACTAAAAATTCTCACATACTCATTCTTATCTTGAAATATGAGTCTCATACCTCATTTAGCCACCATTTATCTCTTTGCTTGCTTAGTCATTGACCTACAAACTACATTAGACCTTGAAACTAACCTTCAAGCTTCTTTTCATGCATTATCCACCTCAATTACATGCGCACACAACATATCACATTATCAAACAATGTCAAACATCCTTCATATGCCTTGAAAATAGATCACGATGCCTCATTAGGCCAAACAGGGTCTAGAGGTGGTCTAGTTGCATATTAGGTCTATAGGTCCTACCCCTATATGCTCACTCTGAGAATTTCATGAGTTTTATGATGCCTCATATTCATTCTAAAACAACCTCATACAACCTCTTATGCCTCTTTGCATCCATATCACCAGGCCACCAAGCTCATACCTTCTCACAAGGTCTCTTGATGCAATGACTAGTATCATGACTAGGCTTTTTAGGCTCCTAAAACTTGAAAATTGACCTTAAAACACTTATGGATGATCTTATACCTTGATCACATGTCTTACATTCTTCTCATTTAATTTAATAAATCTTAATGATTCTATCAAACAAGAACATTCTTCAATGACCTCATGAACACCTTTTTGAACACCCTTTGACATCAATGCCAAAATTCAATAATAAGAACAATGCTCAACAATCTCTCCCTTTATAATTGATGGAAAAAAATATCATATACTGATCATTATTAACTCCTCATTATATTTTTTTCTCCCCCTTTGACATAAATGATGAAGTGGTGTCTACAACTCCTTGGATCATACTCCTTGCAGCCAAAACACTCAACATACATGACTTATGAGTTTATGATATATAATAAAAACATGCTCCCCTTATCTCCATGCACACCTTCTAGGAATAACTCACTAGTTCTTTGAGATAATGAGCATTATTATCTCCCCTAAGTACTTGACTTTTTCAATGATTGTTAGGGATAGGAATTACACCGAGTTCTTATCTTAGGTGTTCAAAAGTTACTTTTGGAAGTGGTTTGATCAAGACGTCTATAATATGATCTTATGTAGAAACATATTCAAATTTGACACTTTGTTCACTTAATTTCTCTCTTAAAAAATGATACCTAATAGGAATGTGCTTAGTATTTGAGTGCATGATAGGGTTCTTTGAGACACTTATAACACATGTATTATCACAATAGATAAGGCTATGACCATCATACTCCACCTTATAGTATTTTAGTGTCTATCTCATCCATAGGATATGAGTGCAACATGAAGCTACTACAATTCACTCAGCCTCATAAGTGGACAATTCTACTGATGGTTGCTTCTTATTTATCCATGAAACTAGGAACCCACCTAGGAAGAAGGCTCCTTCACTAGTACTCTTCCTATCACCTATACTTCCTACCCAATCTGCATTTATGTAGGTTTTCAAATTAAACTCCTTATTTCTTGGATACCACAATCCATAGTCATAGTCCCATTGAGATACCTAACTATCATTTTTATTGCTTGTAGATGATTCTCCTTTGAATCTACTTGAAACCTTCCCACAAGACCTACTACTTGCATGATGTTAGGTATATAGGTAGTGGTGTACAAAAAACTTCCAATCATTGACCTATATGACATCTGACTGACCTTTAAAGACTCATCTTCCTTGCTAAACTTACATCCTATGATCATGGGTATACTAACTGCCTTACAATCTTCCATCTCAACTTCTCCAACATCTCTTTTATGTACTTGGCTTGTGAGATGAATATACCTTTTTCAAATTGAGTGATTTACAACCCAAGAAATAATGATATTTCTCATATCATAAACATCTCAAACTCTTATTTATCACCTATTCAAAGGCCTTGGTCATGTTATCATTATTTCCAACAAAGATGATGTCGTCCACATAGACAACTACTATCAGTTGATGGTCATATTCTATCTTAATGTATAGATTACTATCTACAACTCCTATTTTGAATCTTTGATCCAATATATACTTATCCAGCTTAGTATACCAAGATCATGGGCTTGATCTAGACCATAAAGAGCCTTTTTCAACCTAAAAACATAGTCTTTGACATTTGATAGTGAAAACCCTTTAGTTTTCTCAATGTACATTCCTCTTTTAAATTCCCATTTAAAAAGGCAAATTTGACATCCATCTGGTACCTTGAATCCTTTGAATCCTGCATATGTTAGAAATAATCTAATGGCCTCCAATATTGCTACTGGTACAAAGGTCTCCTCAAATTCTACCCCTGAAAATTATGCATATCCCTTTCACACCAATCTAGCTTTATTCCTAGTGACTTTTCCATATTCATTCAACTCATTTCTAAACACCCATTTTGTGTCAATGACATTCTTGTCTTTAGGCCTAGGAACTAGTTTCCATGTATGTTTCTTCTCTATTTGGTCTAACTCTTCATTCATTTCACCTATCCAAAATTTGTATTTGATTGATTCTATAAGACTCTTTGGTTCAATCTTGGATAATAGAGAAACATTATCTTGATTTATATTACTTACAAGTCTTCTCCTTGTTTGCATATCTACATTATTATTACCAATGATTTGAGATTCAGGGTGATCTCTTTGAATTTGTCTTGAGGGTCATTTTAAGTCTGGTCTCTCTTCAAATTCTTATTCTTCCTCATAAACCTCTATAGTGTCCTCTTCATTCTTGAAGTCCAGATTATCTAAAGTGTTATTTGACTATGAGTGAGATTTCCTTGTCTCATCAATCTTCACATTGGTGATTTCCACTATCTTTTGTAGTTTCTTGTTATAACATCTATAGGCTAATCTCATTGATGAGTATTCTAAGAATATACCTTCATCATATCTAGAATCAAACTTACCCAAGTCCTCATTATCCCTTTTAATGAAACATTTTCTCCCAAACACTATAAAGTGTTCCACATTGGTAGGTCTACCCTTCCATAGTTCATAAGGAGTCTTGTTGCCATTAGCCCTTATATTTCCTCAATTAAAAATGTAGATAATACTACTTATTGTCTCTATCAAATATACATCAAATAATATAGACTCATTTAGCATAGTTCTATCCATCTTTTGAACTATCCTATTCTTCCTTTCTACTACCCCATTCTACTGAGGTGTCCTAGCTACTGCGAATTGTCTCCTTATTCCATGAACCTAACAAAAGTCATCAAAATCATTGAACCAAAACTCTCCTCTATCAGATCTTAGGCACTTGATATTCCTATTCTTCTCATTCTCAACAAGAGCCTTGAATGCCTCGAACTTATTAATAGCTTCTAATTTATTTTTCAGGAATGCAACCCAAATCATTATTATGTAATCATCTATGAGTAACATGAAGTAGCTATCTCCTTAAATGATTTAAATTATTTTAGGCCCATAAATATTAGTGTGCATTAGCTCTAAGGGTCTTGTAGTAGATTACTCAGTAGACTTAAACCTTCTTTTAATTTGCTTACCATGTTGACATGCCATATAAACTATGTTTTCATGTTTGATGATCTTTAGCATGTTTTTCATAGATATATTAGTGTTAATTTAAACCAAGTTGTCAAATTTTAGGTGACCTAACCTTTTATGCCATAGCTAACTTTCATCTATCTTTCTCATGAATTATCTATCCTTATTGATCTCATTCAATGCATATAGGTTTTTATCACTCCTCTTGGCATTGGCAATTAACCTTCCTAATTTGGCTTTCCTTATCTCATACCCGTTGTCATGAAAGGTTAATGTGCGTTATTTATTTCACATTTGAATTACACTAAGAAGGTTATGTTTCAACCCTTCCACATACAACACATTTTGTGTCTTAGTATTTCTATTTGACAAACTCAAGATTCCCTTGCCAACTATATTAGCTGTTATGTTATCTCTAAACCTCATTGTTCTTGCAACATTCTTCTTTAATGAGATGAACTTATTTCTATCTATCATGTGGCTTGAGAAACCACCATATAGATATAATCTCATGCATTCATCTTGAATGTGAAAGGTAGTCTGAAATAACATAGAATTCACTTTAGCATTATGTTCCTCCTTAGAAAATAGTCAATATTGCCTCTTGAGCTCAATATGATCCATCCTAACTTGATTTGTCTTCCATACCAATGTCTGGTCCTTCTTATGCATTCTAGGAGCTTCATATGTCTTGTTGAATATTTTGGGCCTTATAACTCTATTAAATTAGAATCTTCTAATGTGTCTTACATTGTGACAAATGTAGCAAAAAACATTTCTATACTTGCCATAGTTCCATGATGAGTAGCTTTATTTCATTAGGCTATTTGATTGTTCTTTTCATGTTGTTATTCTTGACTTGTTATGAATTCTCATGCTCTCTCTCAAACTTGTTCATTTTTTCTATGAGTTTTTCATGTTCAACCTTCAATGAATCTAGCTCTATCTTCAACTAGTCATTCTCAACTTCCTTTGACTTAAACCTTATGTTGACCCATTCTAAATGACTCTTGAGAGCCTTGATAGTCTTATCTTTATGTTTCAGATGATCAATGGAACTTATGAGCTTAGATTCAATATCTACTTCAAGTTCTCCTTCTTCAATTTTATAGTAGACTTCATCATACATGTTTTCTTCTTCTTGTTGATCACAAGACTTTTTTTGCTTCTTAGTATCACCTTAAATATGTTAGACTTTGCCTCAAAGGACCAAGCTCTGTTGCCAATTTTTGGAAGATTAATGACTAAGAGTAAGGTGAATTAGTCTTCAAATTTTTTTACAGCTTTACTTTATCATTTATAAACTATCAAAACAATAGTGAACTAGCAACACATTAAGATCCATGAGCATGAGACAAGATCATAACACATAAAACACCTATTTGAGTGGGAAACCCTCAAGGGGAATAAAAAAATTAATGATGAAAATGGACTATAGTCCTATAATACATACATAAATATTTAGTGAAGAACCAACTTCACTTGGAGCACCAACCCTAACTAGTTAAACATGCACTCAGGTAGGCTTTAGTAAGTACCTACTTGTAAGGATGCACCAAACCCTAGATGACTCAGAACAAAATTAGTCACTTGAAACCTTTGATCACCTTTAGAACACTTTTTTCTCATACAATAGATGATGTTCTCATTATCCATCTCTTTTCTCTCTTTTATCCCTCATGATTTACATTTTAGGCTCCTTTGTTCAACTAGGTCTCTTCAAGATAGATTAGGTCATTTAACCTTGATAGTCATCTACAATACCCATATTATATATTTATGATAATTTATTTTCACCTTAATTATTGTATACAATACCTCATTTATCTTTTCAAAGTGCAATATCTTCTGCTTTAACTCACACATTCGCTAACTTGTCAAATTAGCCTATTAGGCCTTGTTCTTATACTAGGTTCTTGCTCATAAACCCCTTGGTCAGCCATACTCACTTGAAAATTTATATTTACCATAAAATATGCCTTAGGACATGACAAAAAAATTAATAAAACATTAAAATAGGTCGGGCATAGCATATAGGACCAAAAATTTCTTTTAGGCCTTAAGGAGACCTAATTCAATTAGGCCTTCATCAACACACGTTACCTTTTGAACTTCTTGGAACACTTTCAAAATACTTACACAGAAATAAAATATCATATGTAACTCAAATATACCCATACAAATCTCATATTATGTCCATGACACCTTTTATCCCCAACCACCACTTGAAGCACACCATTAACATTGTTCATAATTAGACATGTGTATACCCAAAAAGTCTATCTTGAACAACTGAAGCAAAAAAAAACAATTTTGTCAAACAAACATGGGAAAAAATAACATACATATAAAATTAAATACCTAAAAAATTTCACCAAGATCATTATACTTCATTACATAGGGCAAAAGGACTCAAACCCTTTCCTGTAAGTAGCCCACTCAGAACTACCAACTAGTCTCAAAACATAGTCATAGAAACAATGAACTATATCACATGTAGAACCAATCTTAGAGACTTAGAATTTATGTAGATAATCCTATGAGGTCATTATACCATTCTCATATATATATATATATATATATATATATATATATATATATATATATATATATATATATATATATATATGTTCAAATGGCAATTTTGGTTTTGTAGACCAATCTCATAGTCTTTTACCTCTCTGCCTTATATGAACTAGACAGTTCAACTTATAAGCAACAGTTTCATCATATTCATTGATACAAAAAACATATATCCAACATGGACATGTATTATATATATTGAAAAAATAATCCATGCACTTGTATTCATCCCTAATCCATGATAACACATCCCTAAACAAATTCTCACTTCTGCCTGGTTTTCTCACTATTTGCACTATTAGACCTATTGGTGACTAGTCAACTTGGATGACTAGTTTTAAAAACTTTAGATATATAACCTACTAAATAACCACCATGGACATAAAATATAAGTCTCAATATTTGTCTTCCATCAACTTTGACTGCTACAATAAATCTCTAAGAAATAAGGCCTTTCTTGTAGGGTCCACTCATTTGCCTAACAAACCAATCACACTTGGAGGTGCTTGGGAGATTTTAATAAAACCTCCAATCACTTAAATATCCATAAAAAAACCATTATAATGACTTTAGAACAATATATTTCACATCGGGTTAGTGCTAGGGTTTTAGAGAGGGTTAACATTAATTTTGGTGTTAATGATTATTCATAAAGGATTGCCCATCATTTCCAAAACTAATGCCTAGAGATATTATATAGGAACATTACCCATCTCTCCTCAATATATTAAGTTCCCATGTAGAGGTTACATGTGTCAATGAACACTCGAAAGTTCTTCTTGGGATGAGAACCCCTCATTATGTGCATTCGAGAGACCTCAAAACCACTTTTCATGCCTTGTATTATAAAATTTGACCTCAAAATTGGTCAACACACATATGAAAATATATCACACCAATAAAAATTATCACATACTCATTCTTATCTTGAAATCTAAAACTTATACCTCATTTGGCCACCATTTCCCTTTTTACTTAGTCCTTGACCTACAAACCACATTAGGATTTGAAACTGACATTCAATCCTCTTTTCATGCATTATACACATAAATTAAATTGTCACACAACATATAAAATTATAAAACAATGTTAAACATCCTTCATATGCCTTGAAAATAGATCATGTTGCCTCATTAGGCCAAGCAGGGTCTAGAGGTGGTTTAGTTGCATACTAGGTCTATAGGTCCTACCCCTATAGGCTCACTCTAAGACTCTCATGAGTGATCCAATGCATTATATGCATGATAAAAAAACCTCATATATCCTCTTATGGCTTTTTGCATCCATCTCACCAGGATACCAAGATCATACCTTCTCACAAGGTCTCTTCGTGTAATGACCAGTATCGTGACTAGGCTTCTCAAGCTCTTGAAACTTGACAACTGACCTTGAAATACTTCTTGATGATATTATACCCTATGAACATGTCTTAAGTTCTCCTTAGATAATTTCATACCTCTCAGTGATGCTATAAAATAAGAACATTCTTCAATGACCTCATGAACACCTTTCTTAAGAACCTTTGACATCAATGACAACATCAATGCCAAACTTCAGCAATAAGAACAATGCTTAACAATCTCCCCCTTTGTCATTGATGGAAAAAAATACTATATAATAATAATTCTTAACTCCCCATTTTGGTTTTTATCCACTTTTGAATTAAATGACAAAGTGATGTCTGTAACTCCTTGGATCATGCTCCTTGCAACCAAAATACTCAACATACAAGGCTTATGAGTTTATGAGATATAATACAAACATGTTCCCCTATATCCATGCATACCTTCTTGGAAAAACTCACCTATTATTGGATCTAATGATCATCATTATCTCCCCCTACGTACTTGACTTTTTAAATATTTTTTAGGGCTAGGAATTACACCCAATTCTTGTCTTAAGTGTTTCAAATTTACTTTTGGAAGTGGTTTGGTCAAGATGTATGCAATCTAATCTTGTGTAGAAAAATATTCAAATTTGACACTTTTTTCACTTACCTAATCTCATATAAAATTATACTTGATGGGAATGTTCTTGGTCCTTGAGTGCATGATAGGGTTCTTTAAGACACTTATAACACATGTATTATCACAATAGAAAGTGTTATGACCATCATACTCTACCTTGTAGTCTTTTAAGGTTTGTCTCATCCATAGGACCTAATTAAAACATGAAGCTAATAAAATATACTCAACCTCACAAATGGACAATGTTATTGATGTTTGTTTCTTACTTATCCATGAAACTAGGCACCCACTTAGGAAGAAGGCTCCTCCACTGGTACTCTTCATATCATCTATACTTCCTGTGTAATCTACATTTGTGTAAGTTTTCATATTAAAATCCTTACTTATTGGATACCAAAATCCATACTCCATAGTCCCCATGAGATACCTGAGTATCCTTTTGATTGCTTGCATATGATTCTCCTTTGGATCTACTTGAAACCTTCCCATAAGATCTACTGCTTGCATGATGTCAGGTTTAGAGATAGTGGCATATAATAAACTTCCAATCATTGACCTATATGATTTCTAATTTAAATTTTAAGACTAATCTTCCTTACTAAACTTACATTATGTGATCATGGGTGTACTAACTACCTTACAATCTTCCATCTTAAACTTCTTCAACATCTCCCTTCTGTACTTGGCTTGTGAGATGATTATACCTTTTTTAGATTGAGTGATTTGCAACCCAAGAAAGAATGATAGCTTTCATATTATAGACATATACCTCTATAGAGGCCTTGGTAATGTTCTCATTATTTCCACAAAAGATGATGTCATCCACATAGACAACTATTATCACCTAATGGTCATCTTCTATCTTAATGTATAGATTACTATCTGTCACTCCTCTTTTGAATACTTGATCCGACAGATACTTGTAAAACCTAGCATACTAAGCTCTAGGAGCTTGATTTAGACCATAGAGATTTTTTTTACTTGTAAACACAATATTTATCATCTGATAGTGATAACCCTTTAGGTTTATTAATGTTTACTTCCTCTTCTAAATTCTCATTCAAAAAGACAAATTTGAAATCCATCTGGTATACCTTGAATCCTTTGAATCTCGCATATGCTAGAAGTAGTCTTATGGCCTCCAATCTTGCTACTGATGCAAAGGTCTCCTCAAATATACCCTTTCAACTCATGCATATCCCTTGCATACCAATCTAGATTTGTTCCTAGTGACTTCTCTATCTTCATTCAACTTGCTTCTAAACACCCATTTGGTGCCAATGACATTCTTGTTTTTAGGCCTAGGAACTAGTTCGCAAGTTTCATTCTTCTCTATTTGGTCTAACACCTCATTCATAGCACCTATCCAAAATTTGTCTTTATTTGCTTCTATAAGAATATTCAGTTCAATCTTGGATAATAGAGAAACATTATCTTGAGTTAAATTACTTACCAGTCTTCTCCTTATTTATATATCTACATTCTTGTTGCCTATGATTTAAGATTCAGGGTGATCTCTTTTAATCTGTCTTGAGGCTCCTTTTGAGTCCTATCACTCTTCAAATTATTCTTATTCCTCATCAACCTCTAATGTCTCCTCTTCATTCTTGAAGTCTAGATTATCTAAAGTGTTCTTTGACTATGAGTGAGATTTCTTTGTCTCATTAATCTTCACATGGGTGTTTTCCACTATCTTTTGTAGTTTCTTGTTATAAAATCTATAGAATAAGTTCATTGATGAGTATCCTAATAATATTACTTCATCATATCTAGAATCAATCTTACCCAAGTCCTCATCATCTCTTTTAATGAAACATTTACTCGCAGACACTCTAAAGTGTTCCACATTGGCAAGTCTACCCTTCCATAGTTTGTAAGGAGTCTTGTTGGCATTAGTCTTTATATGTCATCTATTCAAAAAGTATACAAAAATTATTACTACCTCTCTCCAATATCCATTAGATAATGTAGACTCATTTAGCATAGTTCTATCTATCTCTTGAACTATCTTATTCTTCCTTTCTACTACCCCATTCTACTGAGGTGTCCTAGCTATTGAGAATTGTCTCTTTATTCCATGAACCTCACAGAAGTCGTCAAACTCATTTGAAAAAAAAATCTCCTCCTCTATCAAATCTTAGGCACTTGATCTTCCCATTCTTAATAAGAGCCTTGAATGCCTTGAAATTGTCAAGAGCTTCTGATTTCTTTTTTAGGAATGCAACCCAAGTCATTCTTATGTAATCATCTATGAGTAACATGAATTAGATATCTCCTTGAATGATTTAAATTCTTGAAGTCCCACATAGATCAGTGTGTATTAGCTTCGAGGGCATTTTAATATAGTAATCCTTGGACTTGAACCTTATTTTAGTCTGCTTACCATGTCATCATGCCATGCAAAGTATGTTTTTAAGTTTGATGATCTTAGGAATGTTCTTCACAGATTTCTTAGTGATAATATTGACCAAGTTGTCAAAGTTTAGGTGACCTAACCTTCTGTGCCATATCCAAATTTTATTTATATTTCTCATGAATCATCTCTCCTTCTTGATCTCATTCAATATGTATAGGTTGTTCTCACTCCTCTTGGCATTGGAAATTAGCCTTCCTGATTTGGCTCTCTGTATCTCACACCCTCTATCATGAAAGGTTAATGTGTGTCCTTGATTACACATTTAACTTACACTAAGCAGGTTGTGTTTCAAACCTTCCACATACAACATATTTTGTTTCTTGGTATTTTCATTGTCCAAACTCAAGACTTCCTTTCCAACTATATTAGCAGTTGTGTTATCTTCAAACCTCAATATTCCTACAACATTCTTATTTAATGAGATGAACTTATTTCTATCTCTTATCATGTGATTGAAAAACCACTATATATATACCATTTCATGCTTTCATCTTGAATTTGAAAGATAGTTTGATAGAGCATAGAATTCACTTTGGTCTTCTATTCCTCCTTAGCAAATATTCCATCTTGCCTCTTGAGCTTAATATGATCTATCCTAACTTGCTTTAGCTTCCATACCAATGTTTGGTCCTTCTTATGCACTCTAGGAGCTTCATATGCCTTGTTGAATCTTTTGGGCCTTCTAAATATATTAGAGAAGAATCCTTAAATGTGTCCTATATTGTGATAAATGTAAAAAACAACATTCATGTACTTTCCATAGTTCTATGATGACTTATCCTTTATTGCATTGGGATGTCTGATTGGTCTTTTCATGTTTGTACTCTTGATTTTTTCTGACTTCTTATGATCTCTCTCTCTCAAATTTTCTCATTTTATTCATGAGCTTCTCATGTTCAACCTTCAAGGAATCTAGCTTTGTCTTCAACTGGTTATACTCAACTTCCTTTGACTTAAACCTTGTGTTGACCCCTTCTAAATGACTCATGAGATCTTTGATAGTCTTATTTTGATGTTTCAAATAATCAAGGGCACTTATGAGCTTAGATTCAATATATATTTCAGATTCTCCTTCTTTGCTATCATATTAGACTTCTTAATCATACATGTTGTTTTCTTCTTATTGATCACAAGACATTTTATGTTTCTTAGGATCACCTTCAAGCTGTTTGATTTTGACTTAAAGGACTAGGATCTGATACCAATTTTTGGAATACAAATGTCTAAGAGAGGGGGGTGAATCAATCTTCAAAAAAAATTACAGCTTTACTTTATCATTCATGAACTATTAAAATAATATAGTGAACTAGCAACACATTAAGATCCATTAGCATGAGACAAGAATATATCACATATAACACTTATTTGAATGGAAAACACTCAAGGGGAAGAAAATAAACCAATGATGAAAATGTACTAAAATAATATAATACAAACATAAATATTTCTTTAATCACCAATTTCACTTGGATCACTAACCCCAATGAGCTAAGCACCAACTCCGTTAGGCTTTAGCAAGCACCCACTTGTAAGGAGGCACCAACCCCTTAGATGACTCAACACCAACTCACTCACCCAAAATATTTGATCACAATAAAAATAATTTTTTTATCATACAATATTTAATTATCTCCTTATTCATTTCTTCTCTCTCTTTTATCCCTCTCAAACTATCTTCTAGGCTCCTTCACTCAACTATGTATCTTCAAGATAGATTAGGTCATTTGACCTTGATAGTCATCTATAGTAATCATGTTAGGTATTAATTATATATTTTATTCATTTTTATGATGGTATAAAATACTTCATTTAGGTTTTCAAAGTGATATATCTTCTACTTTAACTCACACATTCACTAACTTGTCAAATTGGCATATTAGGCCTTGTTCTTATACTAGGTTCTTGCTCATACACCCCTTGGTTGGCCATACACACTTTTACATTTATATTTACCATAAAATAGGACTTATTAAATTCAAAAAACATTTATCAAACATTAAAAAAAAAAATTCATAGCATATAGGACCAAAAATCTCTTTTAGGCCTTAAGGAGACCTAATTCAATTAGGCCTTCATTAGCACATGTTACCCTTTGAACTTATTGGAACACTTTAAAAATAATTATGTGAAATTAAAATATCATATGTCAATAAATTAAACCATTAAAAATATCATATTATGTACATGACACCTTTTATCTCTAACCACCACCTGAAGCATGCCATTAGCACTATGTACAATTAGGCCTATGCATACCCAGAAAGTCTATCTTTAACAACTAAAGAAAAAACATAATTTTGTCAAACAACCATAGAAATAAATCATATAAATATAAAATTAAATACCTAAAAAAATTCACCAAGTTCATAATACTTCATTACATAGGGCAAAAGGACTCAAACCCCTCTCTACAAGTAGCCCACTCAGAATTGCCAACTAGCCTCAAAATACAATAATGAAAAAAATGACCTAAAACACTAGTTGAACCACTTTTAGAGACTAAAAATTCATGTATATTATTATATGAGGTAATTATACCATTCTAAAATAGATATATAATAGGTCAAATGGAAATATTGGTCTTGCAGACCAATCTCATAGTCTTGTACCTCATTGGCTTATTTGAACTAGACAGGTCAGCTTATAAGTAACATTTTCATCATATTAATTGATCTAAAAAACATATATCCAACATGAAAATGTATTATAGGTCTTTAAAAAATAATAAATTCACTTAGATGCATCCCTAATCCATGATAACATATCCCTAATCAATTTCTCACTTCTAGCTGATTTTTTCAATATTTGCACTATTAGACTTGTTAGCAGATGGTCAACTTGGATTACCAATTTAACACACCTGAGATATATAAATTACTAAAAAAACACCATGTACATAAAATATAAGTCTCAATCTTTGTCTTCCATCCATTTAGTAACTTTGACTTGGTCAAATTTGACTACTACAACAAATCTCTAAGAAACAAGGTCTTTCTTATAGGGTCCACTCATTCACCTGACAAACCAATCATGCCTAGAGGTGCCTAAGAGAGTTTAATAATACCTTAAATAACTTAACTATCCATATAGATATATTCTAATCACTTTAGAACAATATCTTTCACATCAGGTCAGTGTTAAGGTTTTAGAGAGGGTTAACATTATTTTTGGTTTAACGATTGTTCATAAAGGAATGCTCTTCATTTAAAAAAATAATTCTGATATATATTATCTAGGAACATTACACATATATCCTCAATATCTCAGGTTCCCATGTAGAGGTTACAAGTGTCAATGAACACTTGAAAGTTTTTCTCGGGTTGAGAACAATTCATTTTTGTGCACTCCAGAGACCTCAAAACCATTTTTCATGCCTTTTATTGAAAAAATAACCTTATACTTGGTAACCACACCTATTAAAATATATCACACCATTTAAAATTATCACATAATCATTATCATCTTTAAATTTGAATCTCATTTGTCCACCATGTCTCTCTTTACTTGCTTAGTCCTTGACCTACAAACTACATTAGGCCTTGAAACTAACCTTCAAGCCTCTTTTCATGTATTATCCACCTAAATTAAATGATCACACAACATATCACATGATCAAGCAATGTCAAAAATCCTTCATATGCCTTGACAATAAATCATGATGCCTCATTAGGCTAAGTAGGGTTTAGAGGTGGTCTAGTTGCATACTAGGTCTATAGGTCCTACCCCTGTAGGCTCATTTTGAGACTTTAATAAGTGATATAATGCCTCATATTCTTGATCAAACAACCTCATACAAACTCTTATGCCTCTATTCATCCATCTCACTAGACCACCAAGCTCATACCTTCTAACAAGGTCTCTTCACGTAATGACCAGTGTCATGACTAGGCTTCTTGGGATCTTGAAATTTGACAATTGAAATTGAAACACTTCTTGATGATCTTATACCTTTATCACATGTATTATATTATCTTTATATAATTTCATACCTATAAATGATGCTATCAAACAAGAACATTCTTCAATGACCTCATGAACACCTTCTTAAGAACCTTTGACATCAATGACAACACCAATGCCAAACTTCAACAATAGGAACAATGCTCAACACACTAAACTTAGTCCAAAAAAATATCCTCACATTAAGGACTTCATCATTTAATTCAATCACTTGATGCTTCTACTATTTTAGGTTGTTGAAACCAAGACTGCTAAAAAACTCATTATGACTATCTTATTTAAATTGGGCTATTCTTAATCAATTTTTGTTTCAAACTAATACACACATCAAATCTCTATCAGATTTGCAGATGCGGAACCAATATTTTCTTATTTTTTGTGAGAAACTTGAGAGAAATTAGGAAAAAAAAAATTGTTGGATAAATATAACCTAAAGTTACTAAGAAACAAGCATTAGTGGTCAATGATACTATTTCAACATCAAAATCCAATTCTAACAAAGATAAGGTCGTTACCAAGAAAAAAGGAAATTCAAATCTCAAGCCTAAGATAAATTCATCGACTCATCAAAATCCTTCCCCAAGTTAAAAAAATGAAAATAAAAATTAAATGCCAACATCGACTAAGAGTGTTGTAAATGGTGTAAGAAACCAATCCATGTTGAACATCAATTTTTGAAAAAACTAACATACTTAGAAGCAAAGATTAAAAAATGAAGCTCCCCCCTCCAAAGACAAAATATCACTTTCTACAATAATGAAAAAAAACTATGTCTAAATGGATTCTAAATTCAATATACTTTCACCATATGACACATGGTGGCTTGTTATTTAAAAATCTTGGCCAATGCCACATAATTAATTTTTTTTTAGGAAGATCTAGTCCTCTAGTTGTTGAGGACAAAGGACTAGTTGAGATGGAAAATGATGTATTCAACAAAGTTCTCCACATTCTATACTTATTTATGAACCTCCTCTCCATATATCAGAACACACATTTAGTTAAAGATAAAACCTTTGAGTTTACACCTACCAATGTTTTCATCAAAAATATCAAAGACTAGTCTATTTTTGTAACCACTATAAAGGTTGATCATCAAGTATGATTGTAAAAATTTGATAATTTTTTGTTAACTCAACCTTCACAATTCATGATTACAAATGTTAATGATTTGAGTAAACTTTGACATGAGAATTTTTGTTATCTCAACTATCGCTCAATGTAGGACCTCACTAAGCATCACATAGTTGTTGGTTTGCCACTTTTCTCTCATATATGACATTTGTCTAGGTCGTACACTTTGAAAACAACACAAGTTTTCATTTTCCAAAGGAAAATCCTTGAGGGAAAGTGACTAATTAAAATTGGTTCATAGTGATCTTATGTCCTTCCAAATATTTATTTTCATAAACATAAATATGTGCTTGCATTCATGATGAATTTTATCATATAACTTGGGTCAACATTTTGAAAAATAAAAGCAAAGTATTTGAGAATTAAAAAAGTTTCAAGACCCTTATTAAAAACCTATCAGAGAGAAAAAAATTAGCATCTTAAAATTGACAATGGCATAAAATTTGTCAATAATCAGATGATTACCTTTTTGAACAAGTAAACATTCAACTTTAACATATTGTGCCCTACAACCCTCAACAAAATGGTGTAATTGAGCACAAAAAGCACATTGAAGGAAATGACCAATTGCATGGTACAATCCAAAGATTTTTCTCCATAGTATTGGGTTGATGTAATTCAATGTGCAACATATATCTAAAATTTCACTCCTTACACTACAATGCAAAATAGGACTCCTATATAAAAATGGTCTGGTGTCAAACTAGATGTCAAGTTTTTATATGTAATGCATGGGTGTACACTCCAGATGAAAATAAAAAATCAATGAAAAGGAGGGGCTATCCTTGTAACTTTGTTGGCTATTATGAAGATGTGAATGCATATCATATTCTTATTTCAAGTACCACTAAAGTGATTTACCAATAAGATGTGTTATTTGATTAATAATATTGATCCTTCATGCCAACATCTCTTACTCCTTATCCTCCATTACCTTCTATCAAGTTGGACACAAATTTTAAGGTCTCTGATGAATAAAAAAAGTTTAAATAAATCTCATTTTGACAGTTACTATAGTTCAGATGATGATCCATAGGGAGACAACCATCACCTCCATCAATGCCATAAAACATTCAGAATGCACCTTCACAACCAACACAACCTCTATCAAAATGGGTTCACAAAGTTTTCAATGAGGTTGGTTCATTGGTAAGGGATGGAAGATATCCAAGCACAATGAGATCATAACATCCATTTGGTGTTGCACATTTGGCATAGTTAGAAATGACATAGGATCCATAGACTTATCATCAAGCTTCTAAGAATATTGCATGGTAGGATCTATGGCAAAATGAATTCTTTCACTGAAGAAAAATAAAACTCAGGACTTAGTTCTAGTTTTGAAAAGGAAAAAATTAGTGAGGTGCAGGTGGTTGTACCATACTAAGTATACAGCAAATTGGTCCATTGACAGATATAAATCCTAACTTGTAATAAAATATTTTTCACAAGTTGAATGTGTTGATTACCATGAAACATTTGCTCTAGTTGCCAATATGAAATCCATTCGGCTAGTATTATCCTTGACTGCAACACAAGGATGGGAAGTCCATCAGATGGACATCAAAAATGCCTTCTTGCATGGAGACATATAGCGTTTCCCAACCACTTGGGTCCACAAGCAGTGATAATCCTTATGTGTAGATTTAAAAAGTTCTTGTATTTTTTGAAACATGGTTATCGATCTTGGTATGAAAATATTTATACCTTCTTAATCAACTTTGGATTTAAATGGAGTCCCTTCGACCCCATAGTCTACACCAAGAAAGTAGACATGAAACTCTTGATTTTGGTCATTTATGTCGATGACTTAATCATCACTAGGAGTCCCACCAAACATATTCATGAGATGAAATCTTAGATAATGAAGTCTTTTGAGATGATTAACTTAGGCTTGTTACATTTTTTCCTTGGCCTTCATATTTCACATTCCAAAAAAGGAATATTTGTTAATCGATCCAAGTATGCTCAAGACATACTCAATTTATTCAACATGAAAGACTATAATTCCATATCGACTCTTTATTAATCTGGAGACAAGATTTCTACAAAGTGTTGTTCTCATTAAATTGATGGTACACTATACAAGCAATTGGTAGGAATTCTTTTACATATGACTCATACCCATCCTGATCTTTCATTTTTTGTGAATTTTATATCACACTACCATCAAGACCCATGTGAAAACCATTGACAAGCTACACAACAAATTTTAAGGTATATTTGTAGTACCATTAACTATGGGACTGAGTACAAGTTAGGTGGAAAAGACTCAATTTCTGGTTACACTTTTGGTTGGAACACAATAATTGTTAACTACATGGATAATGATTGGGAAAGAGATCTAAAGGATCACAAGTCAACTCCAATATATATCTATCATCTTGGGATAGGGCTCATGACTTGATGTTATAAGAAACAAGCTATTATTACTTTACATACTATGGAACCTGAGTATAGTGGAGCTATCACTTCCAACTATGAGTCAGTTTGGATCCAATGTTTATTTTCCAGATTTATATTTCCACATACCCAATCCACTCCACTTTGTTGTGATAATCATAGTGATATCCAAATTTCTTGCAAACTATTAGAGCACCAATGCACAAATCACATTGAGATCCATGTCCATTATATCCAGCATTTGATATAGTACAAGGTTATTGATCTTAAGTTTTTTTGAACAGATAATCATGTTACATACATATTTACAAAACTCTTGTTTGAGGCCCAATTTGTTAACTTCGTACAATTTTTAGAAGTGAAGGAAGGTATTATTAAGAGGGTATATTTCAATGATTCTTCCATCCTTCCCTTCATTGAAGTACATCTTAAGGGGTGTTAGTGTATTTAAATACTCATACACTATCATATGGTTTAAGATGCACTTGTAATAAGCATTGTAATATAATTCATGGATAATCACTAATTTGTGCACAATTATCTATAAACTATCATTAGATAAGCATATCAATTAAGTTATTGCCTTGATTGACTTCCACTATTAACAATAAATTATTATCTTAAGAAGACTTGTTCTACAAGTTAACTACTTTCCAAAACCTATTCGTAGTCTCTTTCTTATCTATATAAGAACATAGAGAGCTAGTGATTGAGGAAATTCATTGAGGAGGAGAGTTATTGTTATTCTATAAATTTAGGCCAGAGCCTTTTAATCTAAAGAGGTAATCATGCTAACTATGGTAGATTTGAGTATTTTTTTAATTTAAAGTTTTCATTGATTTATAGTATTATGTGTATTATGGGTGTATGTATGTATTATGATAGCTAACATGAGTTTGGATCTTATCTAGACAATTTAATTGTAAGATCATTTAGAAAATAGAGTAATCTTCACATTGAATTACAAGTATTAAATTGTTAATAACTTATAGAAACAAACAACAGTCTTTGATTTTAATTTTGTTTGACAACTGGATATAGAAACAAGAAAGGTTGGGAAAAAACTATATATTTTTTTTGTTTGCATGATTTCTTAGATTCTTTATAAATCCTTAAGAGTTTGACTTTCTCTCATCCTTGTTTATGGTATGTTTTATGGAATGTGTTCCCACATCTAAACTGATAGTCAGGATGGGTAGGGAAAATACACTACCTACTGATGGTTGGGCTCATTATGGCCAAATCTTATATATATATTTTATATGAATGGTTAACTGGAGTTTGTATGATGCTGGTTATACATTAGTCAACCCAATGGTAAGCTCATTTTTATAAAAAAAATTAAGGTACTAAAAATTTGATAAATCTATATTAAAGTTGACATTAATGATGATATCATTATATGTTGATACACTAGAGGGTCTTCTTATGAACTTACACTACATATTGAATGCTTTTTTTATACCCTTGTTGCACACCATTATAGTTGTAACCCTATTTGGGCACCAACAAGCATAGGGGTAATAAGTCATAACATTATAAACCAGTTGGTCCACATCTTATAAATGTATGGACAAGAAATTATGAAATGAAATGTAAAAGTGGAAGTGTTTTTGGCACATATTTTCTTGACAACATGTCATCCTTTGAGTAAACATTTACATGGCTATTGGAGAAAAATATGGTAAATGTTGTGGGAAGTTTTATACTTGCTTGTATCATTCTTAGATTCAAGCTTGATTAAGTCTAATCAATATAAATAAGATGTACTCATAACTTATCTATAGAATGAGTTGTCAATTTGGGAAAGCACAAATTCAAACTGGAATTTCGTATGTGGATTTAATGAAGAATTCTTAAAGAGTCAATCTGTAGCATATTCTTTTATTATTTTTTTTGCATGGACATTAATTATGCTACTTATAATTATGTTATTACTTTTATTTTGTGTGTTCTTTATTAGCAAATGGAATAGTGATGAAAAGTTCACCTGGGAACATTCAAGACATTTGTCCTATTCAATTTGATGTTATAATTGTGTAAATTAAAATAGGTTTATGCATTATATCACTTTCTAATAAGGGAATGAGTTATAAAATACAATTTTAAACTTTAAGATTGATCTCTAAGCATGGATTGAAGCTAATTATCATGTAAAATAAATTTTAATTTAATATAAGTTTTGCTATCATCTATGTAACACAATAGTAAAAATGTCACTCTGAAAAATAGAAATTAAAGAAAGGTAAGTGATTTGTAAATACCAAGTAGAACTATAAGGAAATGGGTTTTGGAAATTATTCATAGTTACAAGTAAATCATTTTATAAAGAAGAGTTCAATCTGATGAATTTAGTAATACAATACTTTAAAGACAGTTTATGCATAATTTAGAGTGATACCATAGACTAGTGGGTGGTATGGACAGTTTGGTTCTCACCTATAACAGCGTATTTAAGTGAATCCAAACCATCCCTATACATATTAAAGGAAGATAAATTTAATTTTTTATCAAGTATAAGACATTGGGTATTCAATTAGTCTGAGCAAAGAACTAGCAAGACTTAGAATGATGTCATAAAGTTGTAATGAAGAATGATTGTCATTGAAAACCTTTAGGTTTCCAAAGCCAAATCATTCTCTCCTTTGTGAACAAATTCAAGTATGGTAGATGCATTTGATCTACCTTGAAACTCCATGGATTATGCCCATGGAGTTACTATTGTGGAATCCTATACCAGAAAACCTTTATATATGTGTAAAATCTACTATTAGCTGTGAAAATGATGCTTGGTCAACGAAGCATAAAAAGAGCCTTATATTATTACTCAAATATAAATTAAATGAGACTTAAACTGGTAGATCTAAAATTAGTGCCAAGTCATGTAGAGGAAATGTAAAAGAACATTATATGATGGATACATTTTTCTTGACTCTGATCAGTTTGCATTCTTTTGTTTAGTAAGATGAATCATTGTGTAGAAGTTCATCCAATCTATAAATGTAGAAGGGTAAACTATTTTAGCATGGTCAAAAGTCTTGATTATATATTCAAGCATTATTAATATGAAGTATCCCTAACTTAATCATCATCATATTATGCTCCCATCAATATTATATAACGAAATTGGCCTACAAGAGCTATTGGCAATGAAAATAAATCTTCGCCAAACTCAATCCTTAGGTAAGGAACCTAATTTGATCCATATGGTTAAGCAATGTAAGAGGCAACTAATGTATCTTTACATTAAAGATTTATTGTTTTCAAGTTAATTTAAAAGGTTTCTTTATGACTAGGTTGTGAATCGACTTAGCAAAGTTTTTAAAAAAAAAAAAAAGCAAAATGAATGCTAAATCTTTCACTCTTTAGCCTTTGATTATAAAAAAAAATACTTTGATTTTTTGGGATGTTGAATTGTGTTCTATAGAGGAAGCCTACCAATGTGTTTTGAAGGCTAGAGAGAAGTTGTCAAGGAAACAACAAAACACAAAAAAAAAAAAAAAAAAATAGAAGCATATTTTATAGAGAAAGAGGGCAATCAAATGTTGAAAAAGAACAACATACATGAGGAGAAACTAGTAATTCTTACAACCACAATCATGCACTAAGAGGAACAACATATCCTTCAAGAGGAATAGGAAAATATGGTAGAGGTAGACATTTATCAGATACAGATGCTTTAGATGTCGATACGTTGGTCATAAAGCTTATGATTGCCCATAAGAATAAAGTAACATCAATAAGAGGAATGAGGCTAGCACTCATATTTTACTAGTAGATGAATAATTTTTTGCATCACATGATCACAAGGAAAAACTAGAACATGGAAAGGCTCTCATGATGAAGAGAGTGTTGCCAAACCCTACAAAGGAGAATATACCATTATAAAGGAAGATTTTTTTTTGAACCTTATGCAAATATGGGGGTAGTGTTTTAAAGTGGTTATTGATAGTGGTAGCATGAATAATTTTTTGTTAGATGAATGGTAGATAAGTTTGGGTTGAAGAGAGTAGTAAACCCAAATTTGTATAAGGTGTTATGGTTGTAAAAAAAGCATTAAATTTCGGTAAATGAATAATTTTTTGTTAGTTTTTACACTGGATCATATAGAGATGAAGTTTCATGTGATATTATACTTGTGGATGTGTGTCATCTTATTGGGTAGACCATGACATTTGGATTAAATAGTCACATATGATGGGAGAATAAATAGTTACACTCTTGTGAAGAATGGGAAGAAGTATATGTTGAGCCTACTAAAGGACAAAGATGAGGAAGTGAACAACAATTCTAAGGTTTTGATTATTTCTAGAAAATGTATCTTGAAAGAGGCAAAGAAAGAGAAGGCGTGCATTATTTTCTCTCCCAAACCAATGTAAGTTGGGACATCAGATAAGGTGAGTGAATTCAAAGTGAAGTGAAGGATATTTTTCGATGAATAAGGTGAGATTGTTTCCAAATATTTATCGAATGGGTTGTGCTACCCATGAGGAGCATTAGTCATTACATAGATTTCATTCCCAGATCTAGTTTTCCAAACAAGATAGCTTATAAACTAACATCCACAAAAAATGAAGAGGTGAATAGACAAGTATAAGAATTATTGAGGGGTTTGATAAATGAAAGTTTGGGCCCATATGTAGTTCCAATGATTAGCACCCAAGAAAAGTTGAGAAAGGTGTATGTGCACAAATTCTAGTGCCATTAATAAGATACCAATTAAGTACATGTTTGTATTTCCTCGAATGGATGACTTGATGGATAGTTTGAGTGGAGCAATGTAATTTACAAAGATTTATTTGATGATGGATATCACCAAAATAATAAATTGGGAAGGTGATGAATGAAAATATGCATTTAATACAAATGAAAGTTTGTACAAGTGGTTGATCAAGGCATTTGATATGATAAATGTAATGAATACATTCATGAAATGCATGAGTGAAGTGTTGAAGCTATATCTTGGCAAGTTTGTTATTGTTTATCTGGATGTCATTCTAATTTTTATTAAGACAAAAGAGGTGCTTTTAATGGATTCGAGGCAAATGTTTCAAAGATTAAAGAAGAGAAATAACTAGTCAACTTGAAAAGGTGTATTTTTATGAAGACCTGGTGAATTTAATTGAGCTTTGTGGTCTCAAATAATGGATTGAGGACAAATCTAAAAAATGTGAAAACCATTTTGGAGTGGCCATCTCCAAAGATCATGTTTGAAGTAAGAGTTTTCATGGCTTAGCTAGTTTTTACTAGAAATTTAGTAGAAACTTTAATGGGATGTGTGCACCCATTGTAGAAATAGTGAGGGGATAATAGACTTCAAGTGCATAGTTGCAGCTAAGAAGAGCTTTCAAATTCTGATGAAAAAGGTAACCAAACAACTAATGTTATCATTATTATATTTCAACAAGAAGTTCCAAGTTCATTATGATACTAGTGGTATAGCCATAGGTGCAGTTTTGAGTCAAGAGGGCAGACCCATTACATATTTAAATGAGAAGTTGATTGATGTCAATTAGAAGTATTCAACTTATAATCAAGAGTTCTATTTTGTTGTGCAAGGTCTTAATTTTACATTATTTTCTTTTGAATGAGTTTGTTTTGTACATAGAACATCAAGCAATATAGTTTATAAACAACTAAGGTAAGTTGAACCAAAAGCATATTAATTGGGTTGAATTTCTTCAAATCTATTCAAAGCGTAGAAGTGGGAAATAAAATAAATTTGAAACTACATTGAGTAGGAGATGTCTCTTGTTGAATGAAATGAGTGTAGAGGTGATTGGGTTGGAGTACATGAAAATTTTGTATGAAGAAGATGTGGATTTTTTAGATGCATGGATAGGGTGCAAGAGCCCAACAATGGATTGGAGTTCATTGATGAATTTCTTTTTGCAAAATAGAATATTGTTCAAAGGACAACAATTGTACATGCCTCAATGATCAATGAGGGAAAACTTGATAAGAGGGAAGCATTTTGGAGGATTTGTTGGAAATTTGGAATGGATAAGACATTGGTACTAATAAATGAGAGGTACCACTATCCCATGATGAGAGCATATGTATAGAGGTTTTTTCAAAACAGTAATGTTTACCAACATGAAAATGACAAAATTCAAAATATGGGATTGTAACAATCAATTCCAATACCATAAAAACCATGGGAAGACATTAGCACAACTTTGTGCTTGGATTGCCAAGGACAAAAAATGGGTAATTATTCTATCTTTGTTTTGTTGATATATTTTTTAAAATGACACACTTACATTGCATCAAGAAGGCTACTAATCCCATGAATGTTACAAATTTGTTTTTGCAAGTAGTAAGGCTACACGGATTGCATAAAACATAATGTCAGATGGAAACACCAAGTTTGTTGGTCAATTTTGGAGAACTTTGTGGAAGAAATTGTGCGCTAAGTGAGTTTCAATTTAACATATCATCAACAAAAAGATAGAAAAATAGAGGTGGAGAACATAAATCTTGTAAATTTGTTGATATGTTTGGTGGGAGGTAGACCCAATCATTGGAATTTGATTCAAGCACAAGTTGAATTTGCTTACAAGAATTCAGTAAACATAAGTACATCAAAGACTCATTTTCAAATAGTGTATGGATGTAGCCCAAGAGGTGTTTCAAAATTATGGAACATCAATGATTTGAGTAGGAAGAATGCTAAATCAAAGGATTATGTGAATTTTTTGCAAAAAACACATCAACAAGTGAGGGAAATGTAGGAGCAAAGCACTATGAGATAATTAACATGCTAACCTCAAGCCAGAGCAAACGAATTTCAAATTAGGGTCTGGTTTGGCATATTTGAATGAGGAAAGGTTTCCAAAGTGTACACACAACAAACTCAAATAGAAAAAGATTGGGCCATACAAACTTCTAATGAAGTTTTCAAAAAATGCCTATGAGATAGAGCTACTATATAGGATTGATATCTCATCCATCTTCAATGTAGTAGATTTGTATCATTTTCATGAGGGACAACCAATTGAGGGTGATGTTGGTTTAGTTTCTCTAACTCCAAATTGGAATCAAGATAAAGAGGAATAGAGATCATTTTGAACTCTAAAAATATTAAGAAGACCAGAGGTAAATACTATGGAGTATTTGATCATGTAGAAGGATCGAACAATGAAAGACTAAACATGGGTGAATGCATCAAAGTTTGGCAAGTACAATGGATCACTAGAAGAGCTTCCCCAAGGTGTCTAATGCAAGAGCATCCAAGGTATGATGTGTAATCATGTGTCAACCAAAAGAGATGCATGTGTCATATTGAATTGTTGCATTTCTTGTTGTCACATGTGGAAGTGTCATGTCAAAGTTCCTTGGAGACTTCTAAGTTCAACAAACTCCCACAAGCTTATGTCAACAAAAAAGGATTAGTCTATGTGCTCCCTTAATGGTGAAAAAGCCACCATTTACTATAGGTGGCAGTTTTGAAACTGCCAGTATGCATTAACCGGAAATTGCGTAACCACCTTAATGGTTTTGAAATCATCAAAGTTAAATAGTGTTTTCACTTGCAACAATTTCAAAACACAAGTTACAAAAGAAAAAAATGCTTGATTTTCCAATTTTTGAGCATTTTCCATGAGTAAGGGAATCCAAAGAGGCATCCAATAGGGAAAGAAAGATCCAAATCAATTGCTTTGGGCTGAAGGGAGGGTGTAGAGGGTACTTGTGGAGAGTAGCATAAAGTTGAATCAAATCCATCGTGGAATTGTCATTGTATTGATTTTCATGGTTGTGGTGGAGGGAATAAACACTTCATAGTGTATTTGTTAGCTTATGTCATTCAACATTAATATTGAATAAAGGTATGATCTTGGGTCTCTTGTCCTAAGTGCATTTGTGTGTGTATCCATAATAGAGTGATTCAACCCATGTTGCGATGACAAGGTAACCATTAACTTGTCCCCCACTATCCTTGACTACATCATGTAGATGATTTCCAATACTTTATTATGTGTTATTGAAGTTGTTTAGTTGAAAGAAGTAAGGCCATTGAAAGGTAATGCCTAGCATGGTAGATGGCATCACTTGCTTGAAAATGCTAGTCTTAAAATATACATCTCAAAATATGGTGTCCCAGATGAGATGTGCATCTTGAATTGTCTCAATTTTATGTATAGATCTTAATTTTCTTATAATTGTGCATAAAAATTATCATTGATGATGTTGATGCATGTTCAAAATATTAACATGTTACAAATATTAGAACTATACTTTAGAGCGAGTTCAGACATGGAACTCTAATTAGTTACACAAGGATTTGAATGGATACAACAGAAAGAAATTGCTTTAGTTTTTTGAAGCTTGTATTGTTTGCAATGATTGCCTCCAAACACAAGTTAATAAAAAGATTGCATCCCCCAGAAATATAAGTAACTACTAAAGTTTGTTTTCAAATGAATATCAGAAGGGCCATTGTTCTATGAGCGGCTATAGTTTATGATAGGATTATATTGCACCAAGACTTTTCCAACACAAGTTGCTTTGAGTATGAATTGAAAACATTAGAATTTAATCCACAAGCATTACTTTTAAACTCACAAAGTTCTATGTGAATTTCCCCTTAAATTTTTTGATAATCATCCAGATGGAAGAAGTGTGCTGCTAGAATAAACAGTGTTATTATATACCTTAAATTGATATTAAGTTCACAAAATTTTCGGTTATGAGGTGATGCAATCCAATCAAGACTTGCAAGAGACAATAAAGGTAAAAGGTTGTCATTTTTGAAGTTACAGCCAAGCAAAACAACAATTTGGCAAAAGAGACTTATGTGGTAGAAGCTCGCAAGGGATGCTCCTTTTCTATGCATATTATATATTGTTCAAATTTTGTACCTCTGTATTTCAATCTCGTGAGCAAGCTTAGGAGCAAACTGAACCTTGCCAATCCACCAACATTTAGAATAAAAGAAATGACCTGTCCTATAAGAAAAAATAAGAATAATGGCATAAATTGTTTTCAGTTTAAGCATATAGAACTGCACAATTAGTTAACATAATATAAAAGTATTTTCCAACCTAACTCCATGCTTAGCAGCTACAGCATGCTTAAATGTATTGGAAATGTAATTCAATGATGTATTCTTGTATATGCAATTGACAAATCACAATTGTAGAATTGAACTTGTACACTCACAAACATTGCAACCCACCCTTGAATGTGAAATATTCAGTTTCAACAAAAGTTGACTTCACCAATTTTACCCAAATCTTCTAAATATATCATGTAAAAGTTTTCTTCAGCCCAAAAACTTCTGTGAAAACATAAAATAGCGATATGCTATTAACATGGTAAGATTGTTGACAAAGAAAACTAATACATATATGAAGACATCAAAGATTATCACCATATCGTAAAAGAATCTCAGGAAAACCATAAGGTATATATATCACATGCTAGAACAGATATAACAGTGCTGAGACAAAAGTTATGGTTATATTGTGTCCAAAAGTCATTTTTTAAAAGTTAGATGACATATAGGTGAATATTAATGTCCAACAAATGCCTCAACAAGGGATATGCCACTATATCTTATTGAATAATGCAATTTTATAACAATATTTACATTCGAAATAACCGCAAGGTTAGTGGGGCCACTCTGTAAAAGATGATTTTGAATACTCTCTTGTTGTAGGTGAGTTTTCATATTTACTAAATATAAAATGACAACTCAGAAATGTTATAAACTGTTGTTAAATTGATGATGCTGGTACCATTAAACACGTACATTTTGCATCTTCCCAACCAAATCGGTTGAACCAAAGTTATCAACACTTTTCTGCCCGTATTATTTTGAAGTTCGAACCATAATTACAGCAGGTAGAGCCCCTTTTTCTATCTTCCATTTCCCAACCATTTGGGATCATGGCTATTGGCATACTGAAACCTGTCCTCACTATGCAGCAATTGCATAACAGCAGGAACAACCCCTTTTCCCTCTGCATGAATGTCCAGTGCAGGTTCATCTATCTTTCTCTGCAAAAGTCTGTCGAGCGCCGCCCTTAAATTCTAAATGTGTTGCAAGAGAAGTAGAAATCAGAAAATTTAATTGACTAAATGTTATGGAAAAGAAAAGAAAGCAGACATTCAGTTTTCAACTTCACCTGAATTAGTTCCAAAGTTCTTTCTGATGCAGAAAAGAGCAAATAACCTCCAAGCATCTCTATGGTTTTCCCACTTTGACTTGGTGCAAGAGTGCCCCCAAACATAAGTAGAGCATAATCAGATATACTGGTTGAGTCTCTGACCTTGATTTTATTAGTTTTTACCTTGTCACTATAGACCAAATAAGGCCATGGAAAAACCTTTACATATACATTTACTGATGATGGATTGATATGAACTTGACCGTCTTCTTTGGTGAATTTTCCCTCTGGCTTACACGGTGCAACACATGGGAAAAGGCCTGCACATAAAACAGCGGAAAGCATTTCCCTATCTTCACTGTACCCATTATATGCCTGAGCAAAAAATATGAAAAAAGAGGGAGATGAGTGTAATGCAGCTTGTTAAAGCTTACAAATGACTAGAATGTGCAGATATGTGAAGCATCGTGGGTCAAAATATTTTCCTATATACTATTCTCCAGCAGTTTACAATAGTAATGTAAGAACTGTAAACTAGGTATAACAAAAAAATATTGTGCCCAAGAAGACAGGAATATTTATATATTAAGAGCCAAGACATGCATTATTAATTGGATGGTTACCTGAATAACTAAATTTTTGTTAATGAATCCAATGTCAACAAGGAGATCATAAAACTGAATTCGCGTTTTCTCTATTGTTTGTAATGCTGATGAGGATAAGAAATTTTGGCAACAGAATTTCCTTTCACAGCCATAATGCTTGGCAAGCTGCCAACCTTCAAAAGCCCTCACAAGTGCAATGTGATCGCTGAAAACACCCCATGAATATTGTCATGACTTGAGTAACAAGTATAATCGAAGAATCACATAAGAGAAAGCAGATAACCATCTGTTTGGAATTATGGAACAAGTATGTAGCATGAGTACAGTGCATTTGCCTGTGATGTGTAAATTTGACTTGTGTTATTTTAAATTCCATGTAAAAGGAACATGGATGCACAAATGTTTGTAGATAAACAACATAGACATTAATGTATCAAAATATCTTTGCGCACACAGGAAGGCAGTGAACTTCAGTAACTGAAAAGAAGCTGTTTTAGATTCCATAAAGTTTGTAGCCAAAGCACAAGTTTCCACATTATGATGTTGCTCTGTCATCACTCCATGTTTTAGATAAAAAAGTCATTAGAGAGACAATGGCAATGACCCCAGAAAATCTGAGGTAAAATAGGGAAACAAAACAGTGACAGATAAAGCAACTAAAGAAAATATTACACTGTGCTGATACAGCCGTTAGTGATGCACACTGTCAGACTAAAAACGATTTCCAAAAAAGTTGTGCACAGTATAGCATGACATACCTGTTGGAATCTCCTGCAAAGTTTTTTCTTGCTTTATCAGCTTCACTTTTCTCATCAATTTGAAAAATAAAAGGATCCCGATATGAAAGAGCAGAAGCAATTGTCAATATCGAACTCAAACACTGGAAAACAACTCCCATCAACAGCATTTTCCCAACCTTTAGGTCCAGAGGTAATGTGGATAAATGGCGTCCTGGTTAATGTAGCAAGTAGCAAATTCTCTCCAACGTTATCATTTGACTTGGAATGAAAATTCTTCTCAAAGAATGAAAGATACAATACCATTTAATTTACAATACCCTTATATATCAAACAATGGACCACTTTGCAAGTGTCAATAAACCAAACCATAAACAATAGAGTACCTAATGAAGTTAGATCCTCCATATCATTTAATGCACCTATGGTCTTCAGCAGGTCGATTGCATTTTGAACAGCAAGAGGTTCAGGTGGTTGAAGGGCTTTTGCTAGGAAATCAGCAATATTTTGAAATCTCAGACTTTTGATTTGCAGGCAAAGGCCTTCCAAAGGTGTTCGGAGGATTTCTGGTAACTGAAATTGTGGCATGGCATCATAAATAATTCTCGGATACAAGTGACAGCAAACACCAGGCCTCACTCTCCCAGCGCGCCCCCTTCTCTGTGTAACCAACAAGATAGTTTTTTGGCTCGCAGTTTGCCAATGGAACATATCAATAGAAACTTATAACAAAATGCATTTCTTAGACATAAGTTTCAGGATAATTACCCTAACTTTTTAGTCTTCCTACTGCTTAAAGGAAATACATACCTGATGATCAGAAGCTTTTGAAATCCACACAGAAGAAAGACAAGATAGTTTGTTCAAAGCATCATAACTACTTTCTTTTGCCTTGCCACAATCAACAACAAATACAACATCTTCTATGGTGATGCTGGTCTCTGCAATATTTGTGGCAATTACTATCTTTCTGCAAAATCAAATTAAAAATAAAATTCAAAGTATTAACCACATGCCACATAGGATCTGCCAGAAGATGGATTCACTTAAAGAAAGCAGTAGATGACAGCAATTACACAGGCCAAAACAGAAGAATTATAACAAATGTAAACTTACTCAAAATGGCACCATAAATATGTCCCCCTTTCTTCACCAGCCTTAAAAACCATACACTGCACCTATTTTTATATGAGCACACAAGAGCTTTTGACTCCATAAATGACTTATTTTTCTCATTCTATAGTCAACTCTTTGTATTCTTTCCCACTTGTGTACATAATAAAGACAATTTAAATTAACATTATCACACAATAACTACAACGCTTATGACATTTAATACAAACTAATAAACTAGACACCTTGAACCTTAGAAAAAATGATCATACATCCTAACAAGAACTTTAGTAAAGCAATCAAGAACCCACGCCCATTACTTGGCCAGGGCATTCTCACACATTGAATAGTCAATATACTAGGTGTAGCGCCCTGCAATAGGGAACCTATTTTGTAGACCTATATGGATCACCTTCGGACTACTATGTTATTATCTTGACTTCCCTGGGCTTATCCATTTTGTTGTTGCTAGGTGAAACATTGACTTGCAGCACACTGGACATATGAAAACATGTATATTCTGTTATTAGACATGTTTACGGACTTAAAATTACTTCGTGCATCATGTTGACATATGTATATTGATGTCACGATTATTAACTATATGCATTGTGATTGCTCCCTAATGAATGATGATCTTATTTATTATCATCAATTAAATGATGAGATTTATTATACTTTTCCATATCATAGAGGTATTGTGATGTATCAAATTTATGTGCATGTGACAAAATTCATACCAATGATGAGATGAGTTGGTAAGGAGGTGCATGTTTCCATGGGGGCGGAAGGCTGGGAGGGAGGTAGCTAAGCCGACCCGACAGAAAGGCGGTGCCAATGGCAAACATCCGCAATGGGCAAAAATTCAAACAATGAACTCCTTATGAGAAGAATTTCCCATTGACAGTTGACATTGCATACCTTGGGAGTATTGGGTCCAGGTTAGCATTAGTTGGTCCCTTTTGGCATGTAATTACTAAATTCAAATGAAATGTGGATTATGTTCCAAGTCAAGCTAAAGTGAAAATATGAAAAGAGCACAAAAGACGAAACAAAACAAAGCCACGCATTAGAGGAAGAAGTATCAAAGGGATGTTTAAAAAGAAAATGTACATGTTTTTAACAAGGAAGAGCCTGATACAAGAGAATGGAGGTTGGTGAAATTCTAAAGAGAAATCAGAGTTCCTGTCCTGAAGTAGGCTTGACAAATCCCACAAGTAAATAAGGCAGCCATAGTGACTGAAACCAATGTCAGAGTTTTAAATGAACACACAGGAAAATGGAAATGAACATCCATGTTGCAAATAAATGATGAATAAGACTTTTATGTTCATAAATAGGATGACTAGAAATTGGGGCACATCACTGCTTTCTGGGTAGGAGAGGTTGTGAACAGCTGATATTAGTCAGATTGTGGGAGTTATTAGCTATGCCCAATCACAGTAGACTGCTTGTTAAAGTCATATGATGAATGTTGTCATGCTTTTGAAAATCTCTGTGTTCTCTTTTATTTCTGTTCTTCTCCTTGTTGTGTGCCATCCCGTGTGTGTGTATCCTTTAGGTGGAAGTGAGGGAAAAGAATGAGCTGCCCAGGTGCAACTGTTGCACATTGGATGCATGAAAATTTAGCTATGCAGCCAGAGGCCTCCACCATGTGCTGAGTGATGTGGGATAAACTCGGGCTGGTGTTCTTGGGTGTTGGTCTTGGGAGGAAGATAAGCCATGACTGCTGACCTTGACTACGAATGAGCTTAATATCTTTTATAAGCCATGAGGACTGATGCAGGAGCATCTACACAAGACATGGTTATGATTAAATTTAAATCCAAATTATTGTATTTTCCCTCCTAAATGTGTTAATGAGGAGTACTTGTAAAAAGTGAAAGGATAAAAAAAAAATGATTGTTGAGCTGTTGAGGAAATGAGGGGAATGGTTGAAATCTTTCAACCGTAAGATAACATTGGAGATAAATCTTCTCATATTAGAATATGCTGGTAAATTTCAAACTGTTTCTTGTTTTAATCCTCAGCGCAAGTTGGGCGTAACAGTCAGAGAAGAGGTTCTGGGAAAAGAACAAAAAGAAGTAAATTCATTTAAAAAGCAAATGGGGACGTAGAGAAGAAAAGAGAGAGGAAGCATAGAGAAATCAATGGAGAAAGAAGAAAGGATGCGCAGGACGTAGAAGAATAGAAAAGAAGAATTCCCACAAGGCCAAAATTTTGTATGATGCAATTGATGAGAGCAACGGGTTCTATAGGTGCCCGGTGGAGAAGTCTGTAAGGTCCCTGATGAATGTGCCTGTTATACTTGAAAAGAGTGAGCTTGAGGGTGAGTTTATCAAACAGGCAGCCGGTGAGAAGATGATGCAACTTAAAAGACACAAATCTGTGGGTGGTGTCAAGGCGTCAATCTACAATGCAATACCATTGAAGGATTAGCTGTAATCAATTTTCATTGTTTCAGTAAAATTTCCATATTTGGTAGAAAAGAAATTAAAGGAAGGGCAAGAAATATGTTTTGTTGCTCAACTTGATTGGAAAATAATTGAAAACAGTTGTGAGAGACCATTCAATGTGGCTGGCCTCCAATTCACTCCGCTGCCGGTTGTAACTCTGTCATTTGTTTTGGGAGTTCTTTCAGATATTTTTTGTTATCTTTTGCGATGTACATTCTCTGTTCACACTTCTAATCCTTGTATGTAGCTAATGCATGGAGAGGACTACAAGTGTCTGGGATTTCTGTTTGGAACAAATTATAAGGTGGCATATGTATCTGATGTATCTCGATTTCTAGAAGACACAGAATATGTGATATCTAGCAGCGGAGGTGGGCAATTGGATTTGCTTATTCTTGATTCACTATGCAAGAAAGGACCGGATAATTATCATTTTTGTTTGCCTGAAAGCCTTGAAGCAGTGAAGAGAATTCAACCAAAACGTGCCCTGTTTGTGGGGATGTGTCATAAGTTTGAACACTACAGAGACAATGAAGAGTTGGCAGACTGGTCTAAGAGAGAAGGAATAGATGTTCAATTGGCTTTTGATGGGCTGAGGATACCCATTAATCTCTAACACACGATTTCTGGCACAGAAGCTTCAGTATTCTTTTATTTTATTCCCTCGCATTATTAAATCGCTATTATCTGCACTAAAGGTGATAGCATTCGCATGGTATTCAATATTTTATTGGCGAGATGGTCACAAAGCTATAAGCATCACTCTCGATTAATTTGTCATTGCTGAAAGGATGCAAAAGCAGCCTGTAGCCTTGAGTTATTTGATGGAAGAATTAGGTATAAACTTGCAATACAGATTGTCAAAAGACTAGGATGGATTCTCGAATCATCACGCGCATCAGTTAGATCAGTTAAAAGACTAGGATGGACTGCTTATATCAGTTAGATCCAGTATTGACATTGTGGTGAATGTTTTGTTGATGTTTGCAATCTCTGTCTTTGGTGTACAGTTATTACAGATGTTATCATAGCATTGGTTGTCTAAATTATAGACCAGGGCATTACAGGGGTGAGTCTGTCAATGGTGGAGACTGTGAATGTTATATTGGACTACTTGTGTAGGCACCATTTTATAGTTGTTTGCAGTTTTGAGACAGCGCACCAATTTTGGTTAAATTCATGCAACTATGTGACGCCTGTGTGTTCAGCGAAGAAGAGACCAGGTGACATTTTGCATTTGAGAATAATTTGTTAAAACATATATTCAGTCCTGTATGCAGTTTGGTGTAATACGTTTTTAAACCATATAAGTTATTCCCTGTTTGAAGTTGATGTCTGGCACCATTAAAAAAAAATCACACAGTTTGGTATTTTTGGTTTAAGGCATAGAGTTTGGCCCTGTTGGAAACAGTGATCTGTTTACATCAAGGACAGCCCCTTCATTCTGAATAAACACATTTTATGTTGGGTGAAGATATATAAGGGTGATAACCATGTTGCAAACCCAAAAATAAATTGACCCTACTGAGTATAGGAGGGGGAATTAACTATAATGCAGCCTTGTTGTTTGTTGTGTTTGCTGTTGAAGAGAATTTCAACAAGTTGTTTTCCTTTGTGAATGCTTCTTGATTCTTATTGCATTGTGAATGCTTCTTGGATTTCACTCCATTTGTGAAACTATCTCCAATCTTTCCTTTCCATTTGTGAAAGCTTCTCTAAATTTAGCTTTCTTTTGTGTAAATTGGAAAATGCAATTATGAGAAAGAAGGTTGTGATTCATCCGTGTTTTCCCACTTTCCTTGTCATTGCTGGGGTGTGAATTGCTGCATGCTCCCCTTCTCTCTTCCATATTCATAAAAACCGAACACGACATGACAAGAAGGTGAATGGAACCCTTGAGTGAATATCATGGAGAGAGCATAGGTATATTGGGATTCTTTCAGTTGAGTATGTCAGGGATCAGAAGGCAGAGATTCCTCAATACCCCTCTATAGACCCAAGCACCCGCTGTAAGGGTCAACGTATTTTTTAAGGAATTAGAATTTTTTAGAAGTATCTAATCGTAGGCGAATATTTTTATATTGAAAACATGAAACATATGTTTAGTAGGTGAATTCTAAGGAAAAACATAGAATTTTCTACTAATACATGTATACCTTGGTGAATTTAACAACTTTGTGGACATTTTATAGGAAAATTTGGCAAATATGTTTTAATAAATGTTGATTGGTGAATTTAAAATTTGGGAAATTTGTCAAAAAATAGTCAATTGGTGAAAAAAGCCCCTAAATATTACCCTGGACTGATGGTGGCTGGGAGGATCATACAACACCACTCATCTTCATCTACCATGATGGGAGACTTTGGGCATTGCCAAACCCTGAGGGATTGGGGCACACATTCGTAACTCTATTCTCCATTGATCTCTTGCAATTTGTTTGTCCTTAAATTGAATAATTCGGATATAATTATGGGCATTGCCAAACCCTGAGGGATTGGGGCACACATTCGTAACTCTATTCTCCATTGATCTCTTGCAATTTGTTTGTCCTTAAATTGAATAATTCTGATATAATTAATATTAAATGAATGAATTTTAGCACGTTGAAATTCAGGCTAATGGCTTGAACTGAGTTGCTAAGATGGTTCCTTTAAGTATTTCTTATATGGTATATTTTTCATCACGTTTAAGAGGTTGTCTATTATTTATCTATTTTAAAACAGCTGTATAAGCTTATTAGTTGCAAGTCATATTGTGTTTTTTAATTACTAAGATCCCAATTCTTGGACTGTTTGGTATACCCTGTCAAGTATGTCTACATAAAGCCTCGACAAACATGGATAATATACTAAGTTACCGGTTCATTTTGAGCTCATGTCTGGGTTCGAAAAACCGGGTTTGCCAGCATGGCAAAAAAAAATTCCCCTTGGGTTCCTCCATACAAAAAATATAGATAAAGTTTTAAAAATATGGGTTTGCTGACTAATGATTGTGAACGTGGCTCAGTTTTGGACTCCTTGATGGTTCAGTTCAAACTTTTGGACTTCTCATGTGAGCTTGTTATGGTGTCAAATTGTATTAATGTGAATGGAGAGGGTCATTGTAAGGAATCAGAATTGAGTCTTGGAAGAAGGGATGGAAGTAAATTCATTTGGATGCAATAGTGCAGCTTAGATGTGATGTCCCTCCATCAAATGGATGGAGTTGAATTCACCTAGGTGCTGGAGTGCAACTCAAATGTGGAGTCCATTCCTCAATGAGGCAGAGATTCTCATTGTTCTCTTAGCAGTTCTTCTTGATTGTATGTGTTCTAGAGCTGCAAGTGTGTAAGGAAAGTGCAAGTGAGCAAGTTGCAAAGCATGTATGGGTGTTTGGGCATGTTGCAAATGTAATGGATGTCCATGAAAGCTTAGAGAATGCAATAAACCTGTAACTGCAGAATGAGATAGTGGAAAGAGGAGGAAGTCCCTCACTCTTCTAGAGTTTTCTCAAGTTGGGTTTCTCCAAGGTATTCTTGTGTCTCTTTTGAATTATGTTCTTGTGTGTATTCTTGCTTCATTTTCACATTCAATTTTTCTTTCAAGTATGCAGCATTTCCAATTCATGTATTCTTCACATTTCTTGACTGTTTTAAAGCAATTACATCTGCAAACTGCAGACTAGTCAATCAAGGAATTGTTAGGAGGGTAGAGGATCCATGTTGGCAAATCTTGCTACAGAATATCCATTCAGATTATAGATCAGAGGATGGCATTTACCAATGTTTTGTTTGGCTCCTCTCTCATTATTGCCTTTGGCCATCTATCCTCCAAGTTCTTTATTTTCTTTATATAGCCTAGGAGACATATCATAGTTGTTGCTTCTATTGGAAAGGAACTTGTATATGCTAGGAGTATCTCCTAGGGGACAGACGCTTTAATCTTTAATTTGCTTGTGATTAACTTTTTTTGCACTATCTCAATTTGTCTCCACTTTAGATCTGAAGTACCGCTAACCCCAACTCCATACCCATAGAGCCCCATTGGCACTACTAGTATAGCCCAAACAAGACCCTGGTAGTATTCCAATCCCACAAATCAGCATCTTTGCTTTTATTTTGAAAAGAGTGAAGCGCTCTCCACCCTTTTTGGATTCTCTTCATTATGTATGTTTGCTAGCTGAGCTTGTTAGTGACATCAAGGCCTAAGTTTTGTATGATGAGACTTTCTCAAGTGGATTCCTATCAAATATGAAGCTTAAATGCATAGTTCCATGGTGTTTTAGGACCAGGGGATGTGGGGGCGGGTTTCTAGGATAGGGGGACAGGGGGCCTAAGTTTGGAGATGGTGGGGGGGCAGTGGGGGATCGGTGCTGAAATACATATAGCACTTGAAATATTAGTTATAAAAAGATGTATAAGGATTAAGTATATTGCATTGAACATCATGTCATCAACAATTTAACATTGTGATTTAATCATTTAAGTTTCAAGTTTGATCCATTGAACAATGAACATTAGCAATTTAACATTGAACATTAAACAATAAACATTGATGATTGAACATTGAATTTTTAAAATTTCATAATGATGATTCATGATTACAATCAAGTATCAACAATGTTCAAAAACAAAATACTAAAATAGTGAAATACTAAAAGTAAATAGTAAATACAAATGACTCAATGGATAATCATCCTCAATGTGGAACTCCTTATCACTAGAATTGCTAGGCTCCACACGCTCCAGCTCCTCCAAGATAATACCAACTAGCCCTGTCTGTGTAGCATCATCATTAATCTATGTTGGCTCCTCTGGCTCTACATCCCATCTGGCTGCTGGACTCTCCTTGTACGCAAGTGTGTTGCGGTCAATAAGACGCAAGGCACTATGTACAGCCACAAGCTTCTCTACTCTTTTAGAGGTAAGCCTATTCCTCTTCATGGAGTGGATCAAGCTATAAGTAGACTAGTTCCTCTCAGCAGCAGAAGAACTTGAACCCTGGGACAATAAACGAATGGCTAGATCGGTAGTCAAAGAAGCAGGCCCATGCAAAGTCCACCACAAAATTGGTTCCTCCTATGCCATTGTTTACCTATCTATTTTGGCCTCCAGTGAATATCACCTAAGAGTGGCAAATTTTGTCCACTCAGTATGAATGATGCTGGCCTCTGTAGAATCATACATTTTCTAAATGGCCTTCATGAACCCTGTCTTCACCTCAACATCTTGTATGGGTGTAAGTCTACCAGGCCTTTGCACATACCACTTTGGGTTCAATGCATAGGCATCCATGTGCAAGGGAGTGTTGAGCTTCTCCCATCTGCTATGAATGATCGGCTGAATATGCTCTATGTAGAATGTCAATGTGGGGTCCTCTCGTACAATAGCCTTTATTTGATCAAGCATAGTAGCAATGCACTCATACACCTCTCCAAGTGTAGGTGCTTTATCATCCCCATATCTAATCACTGTGAAGACTGGAGTAATGATGGAGACAATATATTTGGCATCAACCCAAAAAACTTCACTCTTCATCACGTCCTTCACCCTCTTCCCCTGCTTTGTCTTCGACTCAAACCACCAATTCCATTCTGTTGTCATAACCATTAGTTGTAATGCCTCTTGCAACTCAAGTATCCTCTCCAAGAGAATAAAGTATGATGCATACCTAGTCTCTACAAGGTTCAAAAATTCCTTCTTGGAGAAGGTCCTAAAGAGTGCATGTCAAGTGTGGTGGTTGCAGATAAACATCGACACATCTCTAGCATCATTAACCACTGCTTTGATCGAGTTGATTTTTCCCATGTCCTTCAGTGCATTATTCATGGCATGCACACAACTAGTCCACCAAATATGTCTATAGGCTACCTCAATTAACTTCCCTGCTGCTCTGCACACATGGGCTGGATCTATCACTACTTGCACCACATCCTGTGGCCCAACCTCCTCTATAACATCTTTGAGGATTTGGAACTGAAAATCAACATCCTTGTGATGCCTTGAACAATCAATAGCCCTAAGAAAATAAGGGCCAGCTATACTTGTAACCATGATATTGATGAGTGGACGATGCCTAATGTCCATCCACCCATCCATGACAATGCTGCATCCACTAGCGACCTAGGTCTTCTTCATTTTCTCCATTAAAACATTAATCTTGGAATAGTTCTTATCCAAAATTGTTGTCCTCAATTTAGTCTCTCCTGGTGGCACATATGATGGTCCTGCTTTTGTTATTTTTGCCACAGCCTCCTTATAATAAGGAGAACGAGCCACATGGAATGGAATGCCATTGGCAAAGAAGAATTTGTCAATGGTATCATCTGCGTCATCCTTTGCTTGCACAGTGAATAAATCCATCAGTGGATTTGAAGCATCACTAGTCATCCTCTGTTTCCCCTTAGGCCTTGTTGCCCCTGAACTGGATGGATTCATTACCATTGGCCCTTCCAAAGTACTAGAAGTAGAACTTTGTCTCTAATGACCCCTTCCCCTTGGTGGCAAAGTAGTAGATAAAGGTGCTTCTTCTTCATTGGCACCCCATAATTTACATATTTCAGCCCTCAATTTCATATAATTTTTCACCTTTTCACATACATCTACGCCTTTGCCTCAGATAAGGAGGTGAGCATTTGTTCTAGTCATGCTACCAAACCATTCAATGTTACATAGGTTGCACTTCCATTTCCTAGTGCTCTTAGCTGCCCCAGGCTTTGAAGTTACCTTGCTTGTAAGTTGTTGTAAAGGTTTCTTTGGATCAAAGGGACCCTTAGCATATTGTTGAAGGGCTTCTAAAGGACAACTATAATTAGGACTCCCAATAGAACTAGTTTGCCTTTCACGGTCACTCCTCCCTCCTAAACTAGGATTATCATGTGCATAATCTGAATCATTGTCACTTTCAACTTCAACCCCAACCCCTTGAGGTTGAGCCTTCTCCTCACTCATGCTATGAGAACTCATAATGACATTGCAAGAAATGATAAAAAAAAATTATTTTGTAAGTTTATAAATTACAATTTAAAAAATTAAATAATAAAATTCAAGCCATGCATAAATTTAAGGGATTAAAATTTAAAATTTAAAATTAAGACACAAGGATCTTGTTTTTGTTTTTCTTACTTTAGTTCCCTCGAAGCACGGAAGTAGAGGATACACAAATAGGAATCCTTGTTCTTAAAATTTAAAAATTAAAATTTAAGCATTTAATTTGAATGAAGATTTAAAAAAATTAAAATTTAAGACAAGGATTTTCTTTTTGTTTTTCTTACTTCAGTTCGCTCGAAGCGCGGAAGTAGAGGATACACAAATAGAAATCCTTGTTCTTAAGATTTAATTTTAAACATTAAAAATTAAGCATTTGATTTATCATTTGAATGAACATTGAAAATTTAAAAATAAAAATTTAAAATATATTTTCAAGCATTTGAATGATTGAGAATCACAAATAAATATTTTAATATAAAATTTTTCACTTATAAATTTGAAATTCAAATGATTCAATGACATGAATGAAATAAGTAGAACAAAACAATTTACAAATGAATAATTATTCAATTAAACAAAAATAATAAAATTTAGCAATTAAAAATAAAAAATTGAAAGAATCATAGGGCCTAACTTATGGGTGAAATGATGAAATTGAAGAGGCTTGAATCTTCTTGGCAATGGCTTCTCTATCCTCTTCTTTGCTCTCTCACTCTTGCAAACTTCTCCCTCTTAGCTTGTTGCCTCTACTTTCAACTCTCTACTTCACTCAATGAAGTTTTTGTGTGATTTGGAATGAGAAGGAGAAGACTTTTTATAAGCTTTTGGGAGGCCTTGGGGGGTAGGGGTGGGTCCCACTAGCAATTAGGGTTAGGGTAGAAAGCATAAAAATCTTTTTTTTTTTAAATTTAAAAAAAAAACGCTTTGACTTTGGTGCGCGTAGGGGATGCCCAGAAGTCCCCTGGATGTCTAGGAGACTTCTTGGCATCCCTTGGATGTCCAGGGGACATCCAAAAGTCTCAGGGATGTCCCTTCAAAAAGGGGACGTCCCCAGGACAGTGGCGAAACTTGGCAGAGGTGACGGGATGGCTAGGGGACGTCCGTTGACATCCCTATGTCTTCGAGATGTCCCCGTCCTTGAAACGTGGGGTTTTTTTAAGGGGGGAATGCATCCCCGTGGAACAGTGCTTCTATGCTTCTTTTCGGCATGAGAAGATCAATTTTTTTGTCTTGGTGGTGTTGATTTGCATCCCAACCTCTTTGCCAATCTCTTTGCCAAGGATCTCTATGGCTTTCAAATGATCTCTTAAGCTTTGTGGGGTTGTTGCGGTCAAAATAAGATCATCTGCATATAGGAGTTTTATCACATAAATAGCTACGTGGAATTTACCAACCCATATTTTTTAGATCGGAATATGGATGAGAGAGAGAGAGGTGTGATTAGCAGAAAACATAAGATATAGGATAAAAATTATCAGACAAAGTTGTGGGAAGTTGGAACTGGATGTAATTTTATGTAGGAGTATTTATGCATGATCATTTATGAGGATGTGTGAATGGACAATTGATTTTGTAGGTCCAATCAAACCTATGGCATGTAAAACAGATGCCAGATTTATTATCACCCAGACATTGTACTTGAAAAATTGGATCCAGGCCATGCCTTCAAAGGATTGTACAGCCATAACGAGCACAAAGTTCCTATATGAAAATATCAGAGCCAGAGTTGAATGCCCAAGAAGTATAACAAGTAGCTAGAGGAAGAAATTTTTGAGTCAATCTATAGAGGCCCTCACATGGTACTCTTATTGAACATAACAAAAACGCACCTTACCATCATACTCCGAGTGGGACGGCATCAACATTCACTAAGATTTTGGCATTGCAAGTGACATTGAAGATAACTCCATCGAAGTATTTCTCTCATATTGGGAGTTTCTAAAGTTATTACTTCCTTCAGTATGGATGGTGTTACCTTACCTTAAGGTTAATTTGTACATTTGCCTCATGTGGATCTCTTGCTTTCTGATTTATGTTGTTATTTATCCCTATTATTGGTGATTTCCATTATTGGCTATTTAGTTTCATAAAAATTGAGATCAGAGCAGCGATTTTGGAAATTGGGAGAAATTTTGTTGTGGATCCAAAAACATCTGCAGAATGTATTTAGTATTAAGAAGTCTCAATTTCAGAAGAAAATCTCACGACAAAAGTGCCCAAATTCAGTAATTCTTGTGTCGTTTGCAAGATCTTTTCAAGACCTTTCCAACAAGAAGTCATACGAGTAATCGGAGCAGTAGTAAGGGAGACACAATATTTCAAAGTTAAGCTTACAGAAACTGTAAAGGTGACTTTTTTGCCAGCATGATATTTTTGGAAGAACAATTTTTTTGTATTTCTCAATCCAGGTGAGAAAATTTCAAAACAAAATTTTCGTAGTTCTCAATCTGATTAATAAAATCATGCGCTGTTTCTTTTTGCAGTGTGGAGAGATTTCGTAGATCTTACTACCCACATGCTTTTCATATTCATATTTTTAGTGGAAATGCCATTTCTCAAAAGCACTAGTTTTATGAAAAGGGTTTTTTATAAAACCCTAATCTTCATAGAACCTAATTTTTTTTAAGAAACTTTTCTTTTGGCTTCGTAAGTTACCTTAGGGGCGAGGCTCAAGAATGGTGCTATGACCTTTCTGAAGAAAAAGGTTGTAGGACTTGGGAATTAGAAACGGAAAACATATTTTTTAATAAATCAAAAAAGGAGGAATAAAAGGCAGAGGAAGAGGAAGAGGAAGAAGAGGAAGAGGAAGAAAAAAGAAAATGAGGAAAGTTGGAAAGAAATGAATAAAAGCAGAAATTGAGATAATGTGTTTTATTTTCAATTATAGAAGATTCTATTTTTCAAGTTCTGGATGGATTCAGAAGGAAAAGGTCATTGTTTCCCTAAACACTATCGGCAGGTGTAATTTCATTGATATTTACTCGGTTAAGAGATTATAGGTTACATGTTCTAGTAAAGAATATTAAGAACATAAAGATTAAGGGTGAAGATATTCAATTTTTCGAGGATTTGAAGCTCACTATGGATAAACATGTGCTGCATTTAGATTTTAATACTATAGCCACAGATGATTTATATATTTTTCTTGGATATCCTTGGTTGGCTTTAGTGGGGCTTGTTAGCATTAATGTCCAAACGAAGTTCATGACGCTTTGGTTCAAGGAAAAGAAGATAACCTTGCAGGTCATTTCTCAGCATAAGAGGCAAGGATCAAGGGAGAAGCAAGAAGTAAAAATGGCAAAAAAAGGGGGAGGATCCAAAAAAGATCCGAAATAAGAGCACGCAAAAGGACAAGGAAAAGTGTGAGGAGCAAATGGAAAAGAAAAAAGAAGGTTTAACAGGAATCGCTTCCAATATTTGTCGAGAACCAAGGGAGTGAATGATTTATTGGGCAGCAAGAATATTGTACATAATATGCTTTCTCTGGATAAGGATGGATTGGGTGTCAGAAATCATCTTCACAAGCAGGGGTTTAAGGTGATTGGCAATGAGTTTGAAGAGAAGTTTGTATGCCATATCGCATAAAGAAATTGGTTTGTATTGATCCAGCTGATCTTCTGCAGCTGTTTTTTGGGGATAAGAATAAGCTTTGTAACATTCAGAGCTTTTAACATTTGTTTGATTTACCTTGCATCCTCTACGATAGCCAGGAGATACTCTTTAATGAGATCCCCCAAAAAAATGATATATGTGTATCAGAAAAACATCAAGGGTAGGAGCCTTTTCAGTTTAGAAGGAGAAGACAATGATATTTAGCTCCTTTTTCGTGACAGGTTTGATGAAACTGGTACAGTTCTCGGTTACCAGCTTGGGGATGCTCCTTAATAGTGTTTTGAGTCCTGGTGATGTCCCTATTAACTTCCTCTTCAAAGAGGAGGCTGCTGAAATATGAAGCAGCGTGATTTAAAATATCATGTTTGTCTAAAATGAATGAATTTTGGCATGTTTTTAACCGCTGAATGGTACTGAACTGTTGTTTGTTAATAGCAGATTTGTGAAAGAATTTTGTGTTTGAGTCACCTTATTGAATCCAAGTTTTGTTGGATCTTTTCCTCCTCTAGCTTTCCTCTTTCTTTTGAAGAGTAGCTAACTCATGGATGAGTTGTTGCACTTGGGCTGGTAACGTTTCTATTAAGAATTTGTCCCTTATGTGCTTCTGCGTTTGACCAAGAATATTGTGAACTTGTTGAAACTGAGTGAAAATGTTCCCAAATTTTAGCATGTTCCAAGCTTTAAATCAGAGTTTCAGGTAGTTGGATGAGGGATGAATAACAGATTGCACAAAAGGAAATAAAACTCTAAAATTTAACAGCAGCAACAGCAATACATAAAACTTGCATTCATTCATAAAACAACCCTGTTCTGAAGATTTTTCTCCTTGTAAAAACCACCCAGACTTGAGTTGGGGATTTCTACTTACACAGTTTTTGCTACAGCCAAAAATAATACCAAAAACCACCATAATAAATTGTCGAATGATATCTTTGGAGAATACAACAACCAACAGCCGTAAATGTTTACTTGGAGTGCAAGGCAATCCAAAAAGACAAGGGAAATCACCGAAAAGATTTCACCCAACTAACTGACAGAAATAAAAACAGAGCAAGAAAATAGCATATCAAAACTTCTGACAGTCCAGCTGTAAATAATTAACATTTTCCAATACTCCCCCTCAATTATGAACAGCTGGAGATCATCAAAAATTGCATCAAACTTGTCCAAAAGTTGCTGCAGCACTTCCAGAGCTATCTAAGAACAGATTTTCAGAACTGCAAACTTGAGAAAAATCAAAAACTCCTAAGCCACTTCGCAAATACTGAAATGTGTCTTTAGCCAATGGTTTTGTGAGGATGTCAGCCAACTGATCTTCAGAGCTGCAAAAAACAAGACAAATTTCTTTGTTATTTACAAGCTCTCTAATAAAGTGATACCTTGTATCAATGTGTTTTGTTCTCTTGTGGAATACATGATTTTTGGACAGTGCTATGGCTGAATTGTTATCACATAATATTGTAGTGGCTTCCTCTTCCTCATGCATCAAATCTTTCAACATCCTCCGCATCCAAACGGCTTGACATGCGGCATTAGTGGCTGCCACATACTCAGCGTCAGCTGAAGAAAGAGTCACAATGGGTTGTTTCTTTGACGCCCATGACACAACCCCTGTGCCAAAATGAAATGCATATCCAGAAGTGTTTTTTCTATCATTTAAGCTACCTCCACAATCACTATCGGTGAACCCAATAAGACTAAAATCATCTGAAGTGGAATAAAGTATGCCAAAGTCCTTTGTACCACTCACATACCTCAATATTCTCTTACCAGCCTGCCAATGTGAGTCTTTTGGAGACTCCATAAACCTTGAAATCAGACTTACACCGTACATAATATCCGGCCTTGTTGCTGTTAAGTACATAAGGCTTCCAACCAGCCTCTTGAACAGTGTAGAATCCACACATGCTCCATCATCGTCCTTGCTTAGTCTCAATCCTGTCATAACCGGTGTTGGGGCTGCATTGCACTTTGCCATATTGAATCTCTTCAAGACTTCATTTGCATATTTAGATTGAGAAATAAATATACCATCATTGGATTGATGGACTTCAATGCCCAAAAAATACCTCATAAGCCCCAAATCAGTCATTTCAAATTCACTCTTCATCTTTGATTTGAACGAATCTATGCCAAGGTCACCGGTAAAAATTAAATCATCCACATACAAGCAAACAATTAAAATGTTACCTTGTTCATTGACTTTGATGTACAATGTTGGCTCACAACCACTTCTTTGAAAACTATTTTGAATGAGATAGGAGTCAATGCGGCTATACCAAGCTCTAGGAGCTTGCTTTAACCCATAAAGTGCCTTCTTCAACCTATACACCTTGTCTTCATGACTTGGTATCTCATAGCCTTGTGGCTGTTCCACATATACTTCCTCCTCTAAATATCCATTTAGAAATGCCGACTTCACATCCATTTGGTATACGGGCCACTTTTTGTGGGCAGCAATAGCTAGAACAGTCCTAACCGTGTCCAACCGAGCAACAGGAGAAAATGTCTCATTGAAGTCTATACCAGGCTTTTGTGTGAAGCCCCTAGCAACTAACCTTGCTTTATGCTTTTGAACATTTCCATCAGCATCTTGTTTAGTCTTATAGATCCATTTGACACTAATTACATCTTTGCCTTCAGGCAAGTCTACCAACTCCCATGTTTGATTCTTCTTGATGGATTCAATCTCTTCATCCATGGCTTGTGCCCATATATCACTACTCACAGCCTCTTCAAATGTTAATGGGTCATCTATATGAGAAAATAAGGCAAAAGCAGAAAATGAATTTGTAGTATCAACATTATACAACTCACTTAGACTCCTTGTTTTTCGTGGCATCATGCTTGATAGAGTTGGGTCAGGAGATGAGGAACTATTTGGACTGCTAGAAAGAGTTTGCTGCTCTGTTGGTGTGGACATCAATCTTGAAGATCTCCTTGGTGTGAATGAAGGTGTGGCTTGAGCTCCAACTTGTGGCATTGTCCCGGGAGTGGAAGGGACTAGAGTTTGAGTTATAGTTGGTGTTGGAAACACTTCATCTGCCATGTTAACATGTGGAACAACAGCTGAAATTTTGACAGTCCTCTCTATGCTTCCATCTCATGCTTCATCCTCCACAAATTGAACATCACGGCTGATTATAACCTTCCAATTGATAGGATCAAACAATTTATATGCCTTTGTATCCTCCGAATAGCCAACAAATATACATTTTTGTCCCTTATTATCTAACTTCTTCCTCAACTCATCCGGAATATTTGCATATGCAACACAACCAAATACCTTCAAATGAGAAACACTATGTTTCCTACCTGTCCAAGCCTCTTGAGGGATTTTGTTCTTCACACTCTTTGTTGGGCACCTATTCATGATGTAAACAGCAGTTGCAACTGCCTCAGCCCAATATTCATTAGGTAAATGTTTGGCTGCCATCATACTACGAGCCATCTCCATAATGGTTCGGTTCTTCCTCTCGGCAACACCGTTTTGTTGAGGTGAATAGCGGGCTGTAAATTGTTTGTGTATGCCATGAGATTTACAAAAATTTAGAAACTCATTGGATATGTATTCACCGCCTCTATCCGTCCTTAGAACCTTGATGTAGTGGCCACTTTGCTTCTCCACAAGTGCCTTGAATTGCTGAAAATAAGAAAAAGTATCAAACTTGTGTTTTAGAAAATATACCCATGTTTTTCTTGTGAAATCATCAATAAATGTAAGAAAATAAGTGCAGCCTCCTATAGACGGTGTTTGCATTTGCCCACAAATGTCTGAATGCACAATCTCAAGTGGTGCTTTAGCTCTGTTCGACTTGCCAACTGGAAATGATTCTCTATGTTGTTTTCCCATGATACATCCTTCACAAACTCTTTCCGGTTTTTCAATTAGTGGCAAACCTTTCACCATGTTTTTCATATATAGTAGCTTTAGCCCTCCAAAATTCAAATGACCAAATCTAAAATGCCATAGCCATGACTCATCTTTTACCACTGATTGAAAAGCTGCTTGAGTTTCTACACAACAATCCTTTTCTTCTATAGAGTTGGGCTGAACTATTCTGGAGTTATCTATGGCTACTGTTGACTCTGTATTTTCTACATTAAAGGCTGCTCCAGTATTTACATTTTTTGTTTCATGAACAGCTTGAGCTGTTTTTCCTTTTATGTTTGGGCTTATTCTTAGTGGAAACATACGGTTATTAGTCATCTTCACCTTGGCTATGATCTGATTGCTTGGAAACTTGTCCATAATTACACACTCATTGTTTTCCATATACACTCTATAGCCCTTTTGTACCAACTGTCCAATGCTCATTAAGTTGTGTTTTAAACCAGTAACATAATATACATCAGGGATAACTTTCAGCTCCTCCCTTTTGGTTAAAATATTAACTTCACCTTTACCCAAAACATTGACTTTATTGTTGTTGCCAAGTGTGACATTAGTTTGAACTGATTCATCCAAGCTAGAAAACAAATCTCTATTACCTGTCATGTGATTACTACAACCAGAGTCTAAATACCATATATCACATGGGCTTTCTTGGACAATATTACACTCAACTGGAGAGTTTGTAGAAATTGTTTCAGCGATTTCAGTGCATGCAATGAACATAGTCCCTGTGGATGTGCTACTTGACTGATTTGTACTTTGCTTCTGCTGGTCATATTGTTTTTTTTTGCATTCGTAAGCAAAATGCCCAAACTTCTTACAATAATGACATTGAATGTGTGATTTGTCAAATCTCTGGCCACTTAGGTGACTAAAATTCTGATTTTGACCTCTTCCACCAATATTTTATGGATTGCTACTACGTCCACCTCTAGGAGAACTTCTCCCTCTACCTCGAGGACTAAACCTTCCCCGGCCTCTTCCACGGTTTATAGATAACTGTGATGAAAATGCATTCTCTAATGAAATGTGTGATCTGTTTAGTCTATATTCATGATTGATAAGAGATGCATGAAGCTCATCAACACTAAATTGGCTCAAATCTTTGGTTTCCTCCAAAGCAACAACTAAAGGGTCAAACTTAGAAGGAAGACTCCTAAGTACCTTCTCAACAACTCTCCTATCCTCTATGACCTCTCCATGAGACTTGATTTGATTAATCAGACCAACAACATGAGTAAAGAAAGATTCTACTGAATCTGAGTCTTTCATTGACAAGTTTTCAGAATCTCTTCTATGAAGCTGTAACTTGGCAGTCTTTACCTTATCCATACCTTGATAAGCAATCTACAATATGTCCCATGCCTCCTTTGCTTGCTTAGCTGCTGCAACTCTTGGGAGTATGCTTTCATGCATTGCTTAATGAATGTAAAATAGTGCCTTCCCATCTTTCTTCCGTTGATCCTTCAAGACATCCTTCTCTGCTTGTGTAAGAGCATTATATGCTGCCTGGTTTGTTGGTTCCACATAGCCATTTTCCACTATTTCCCAAATGTCTTGAGACCTAAACAGGGCTTTCATAGTTAAAGACCAATACTCATAATTTTTGCCTGTGAAAACAGGGCTTTGCACATTGACAAGGGATGCACCAGCAGTAGAAGCCATTAAACCTGGCTCTGATACCAGGTGAGGATGAATAACAGATTGCACAAGAGGAAATAAAACTCTAAAATTTAACAGCAGCAACAGCAATACATAAAACTTGCATTCATTCATAAAACAACCCTGTTCTGAAGATTTTTCTCCTTGTAAAAACCACCCAGACTTGAGTTGGGGATTTCTACTTACACAGTTTTTGCTACAGCCAAAAATAATACCAAAAACCACCATAATAAATTGTCGAATGATATCTTTGGAGAATAAAACAACCAACAGCCGTAAATGTTTACTTGGAGTGCAAGGCAATCCAAAAAGACAAGGGAAATCACCGAAAAGATTTCACCCAACTAACTAACTGACAGAAATAAAAACAGAGCAAGAAAATAGCATATCAAAACTTCTGACAGTCCAGCTGTAAATAATTAACATTTTCCAATAGTGATGTCCCTATTAACTTCCTCTTCAAAGAGGAGGCTGCTGAAATATGAAGCAGCGTGATTTAAAATATCATGTTTGTCTAAAATGAATGAATTTTGGCATGTTTTTAACCGCTGAATGGTACTGAACTGTTGTTTGTTAATAGCAGATTTGTGAAAGAATTTTGTGTTTGAGTCACCTTATTGAATCCAAGTTTTGTTGGATCTTTTCCTCCTTTAGCTTTCCTCTTTCTTTTGAAGAGTAGCTAACTCATGGATGAGTTGTTGCACTTGGGCTGGTAACGTTTCTATTAAGAATTTGTCCCTTATGTGCTTCTGCGTTTGACCAAGAATATTGTGAACTTGTTGAAACTGAGTGAAAATGTTCCCAAATTTTAGCATGTTCCAAGCTTTAAATCAGAGTTTCAGGTAGTTGTGCTTGCACATGAATCTATACATGGCATGTTGTTAGATGTGGTTAACCTCCTTCCACCAAGTTTCCAATCCGAAGTGCTTTTGTGGAACTTCCCAAGTAATGGGGCTCGATGACCAAATGGATAGGCCAGTGATCTGAGAGGGTTGAGTCGCTGACATGTGAGCGTAGTTTTTCTTCCTTCCAGGCAGTCACTAGACATGGTGATTCTGTCAATTTATTCAGCAATGCCGTGAGTCCCTTTGCTTCTGTTACACCATATAAATAGGCCTTGGGAAAAGTCAATGTCCACCATTGTGGAAAGTGACAATATGAGTAGATCATCAATTGTTCTGTGATTGAATCTTGTTCCCGCTTTCTTTTTTTCCTGTGTTTTGATAGCATTGAAGTCTCCCATGAGAATGATTTTTTGGAGGTTAGCATTAGCAACCCATTGCAAAATCTGAATGGTATATGTGATTTTATGGCTGCCATAAGGCAGGATATAAATATTTGATATGCAGATATCTTCATGAAATTGATATGAAAGAAAAAAAATGCAATCATACCCCAAGGGAAGGAGGTATGGGTTTGTTAAGCATACCTAGACGGATCCTAGTAAATCAGGGTATTTGTGTAAAGGCTATTCAACGACTGTTTGGAGCCCCATAATCCATTGAATTTCAGATTTCTGAGAGAACATGCTCTCATGGTTTCTTGTAGCAGAATCATATTAACCATCTTGTTTGGCTTTTTTCAGAAGAAATTGGCATTTATCGGGGACACCAAGTCTCCTTACATTCCAAGAAATGATCTGCATTACCCTAAAAGGGCGTATTCATAAAGATCCATATCCATCTCTTTGCTTGTGACTTTGGAAGTGGATTTCCATGCCTGCTCACTCTTCCCTTCTAATTTATTAGGGCTAGTATCAGGATGGTTTCCTGTGGGATCCACTACAGTGTTTCAGTTTGTACACTAAAAATCAATGTGGGAACAACAGGTATCAGTTCTGCTAGTGATTTTCCTTGATTTTGACGTTTTTAATTCTTCTAGATGCCATTGACATATCAGCTATGGAGGTGAACTGGGCGGGGCCAGAAAGATTTTGATCATGGGAGGCCTTCGGCTGCCTTCTCCCTTTTCCACTGCCTTTATAGGGCAGTTATCTGTAGCTTTGTCTCTGATTTCTTGACCAGCTATGGCTTCTCGTCCTGTTGCCATCTCAGAGAGAGGGAAAGGGATCAGAATAGGTAATTTGAGTTTTAGGCTGAGTTGGGACCTTCTCTTTCCTTTGGTATGCTTTTTGGAACTTATCCTCCGCTCTCTCAGCTGGCGCTTTTTTATTTTCAGAAACTAAAAAAAGATTTGACTGGTTGGTAGCGGCTTGTTCAAACAGTGAGCCATAATTGCTTCCTTCTTGAGTGTGATGTCCAAGGATCTGACCGTCCACTTTTGATTCTTTAGAGAGAGGTTGATGGGGGCAAAAACTAGCCAAGTGGCCATGTTAATGGCAATATTTGCACATGAAAGGGATATCTTCATAGTCCAACGGTTGCTCCTATGAAACTCCTCCCAGATTAAGCAGGATTCAATCCGGGAGAGGTTTTTTCAAGTCTATATTGACACAAATCCTGGCATAGTTGAGAACTCTGAGATGTTTGGTGAATTCAGAGGCAATTGTGTACTCCCCTATATCAACCCTATCATCTTCAAGGCATATTCTTGCCAGTAATCCCTTGGATGAAGTGGAATTCTAACCCAAAAACTGAAGATACTTGGAAGGTCCTTAGTTGGGTTAAAAGTAGGAGACAAGTGTTTCATGAACAGCCCTAACTTTTTCATGAACCATGGACCTCCTTGAAAGGCCCAATATTTCTCATGCTTAGTGGAAAAAATTTCCATTTAGTATCATTTTGGAATCATGAGCAAATCTATAGAGCCCATGGATTTGCAGTTTTTGTGCACCCATAGTCCTTAAGTTTTGGGGACCTGGGAAGGTTCCTATAAACTGGCAGATCATGACTTGCTCCTTGAGAATCCATAGCTTGCTACCCATCTCTTCCATAGAGAATTGAATCTTCGGATGGGATTCCATATGCAAGTAAAAAAAAAAAAAAAAAAATCTTTTAAAGTATGGGATTCTGAGCATGGTGTCGTATGAATTGTTTCAAGTCCTACTTGCAGATCTGATTTGAAACATAAGACATTGTTGTTTCGAAACTTTGTTAGGATTCTGACCAACAAGAGGTTAAGACTAGGCCATGGCCTCCTCTAAGGATCGACCCTTCAGCTAACCAAATAGTGGTTGATTATGGGGAGATATTGCTAGTTTTGGGTTAGGGTTGAGTGATGGTTTGATGGTGGGCACAGCATGGACTTGGGACAGGGTATGTTAGAGCTCCTTTTTCCTTTTTTTTTTTTTGATAAATTTGATGTATAATAATGTTGATGGAAAAGTAGACGTGCATGAAACAAATAGTTTAGAGTTTATAAATTAGAATGATTTTTGAGGAGGTTCCATCTGAACTTTGGTGGCAAGGGAGGGTGGGAGTTATGTTTGAGGGTTGCATGGATTTTCATTTGAATATTGAATTTGTCAAAATTTTGATATTTTCATCCCTGACAAGAACTGCGTGATATAGATGAAGTATACTAAGATGCAAGACTATCACAAGAAGTAAACATAGAACAGTAATAACAGAACATGCCATGTAGGAGCATCCACAAATCAGCAGCTTTGTATTCCTTAATGATAAGTCTTAGAAAAATCAATGGGTTTAGAGAGGACCTGATACAAGTGCCCTTACCTTGCCATAAAATATACTATTTAATGACCAAGACCCAACAGTTGTCAACTAACCAACCATCACAACTGACATAACAATAAATAAGTTATACTACTAAGTAAAGGCCAACACAAGGCAACAAAACTATGTTGGCCAATACAATATATTTATTCATGATTACGGTTGACATTACCCCCCTTTAATTAAGTTGGAGTCCCTTTCTGACTTGAACAATACAACATCAATTCAAGTAGAGGAAGCAAGAGGAGGGGAAGTAGAAAATGTCCCTGTAAAAAATGGCGTTGTCACTGGAGCACTTGAAGAACCATCCTTGAGTCGACGGAGTCTAACTTGAAGGGAATAGACTTTCAAAGTTTGATTTTGGAGATTCTTGGTAGCCATAATTTCATGTTCCTGTGAACATTGTTACCATCTACACTACCTATTGCATTTTGGCTTTCACGTAACTAAGTTCTTGACACTATGACTATGTGACATATGTCTATTGGTGGAGTTGTTCCTAACACTAAACAAGTGGAGCTGGTCCTCCCACTTGTGGCATAGGTTAGCGATATGATTAGTCATACCATCTTTCTCTACTTACATCCAACTTTGTTCACACGTGGAAGATTGAAGTAACAAGTATTGGTACCTATAAGTACGCTCAATATTGCATAAGTAAGCTAGAACTTGTTGTAGTGGAGCAGTAATGGTGTGAAGGATTGGTGTTGGCAAGAAACGCTCATGAATCTCAAGAGTGTTCATCTTTGGCCAATGTTTATTGGCATATATATGTGCAAACTCGTCATAGCACTCACCTTACAAAAATTTATGAATACAGTGTTGTTCGCTCCAATATTCTCCTCCTCAGGAGATGCCCACGAGATTAGGCATGCCTTGAAAAGGGGAAGGTGGGGACAACTACCATTTTTGTCCTTCATTTTAGGACTGATCTAGGATCACCCCAGGGCATGGTTGTGGGTATTGGACTTCACAAATGGAGTCTGCATGAATAATCTCCAAGAGAGGTACTATCACCACCAAAAGTTCAATCCAATGTCTTACACATAGGTCAAAGATTGTTAAGAAATTTTGAGTGTTGGACTAATTCTTTCTAAACACAAGGGGAAAGGATGTTTCAATTCCATGGAACAAACACAAAAGAGAGGGAAGGGTAAGGCAGAGAAGGGAAGCCTCAAGGGTTAAAATAAACTCAATACGTTGTATACTACTGTAGATCGAGTTTCACTAGAGTTCTACCTCCAAGAACATATAGTGGGAAGAGTCTAAGGGAAGCTGGAGTATGCCTTCAATGTGAGCTCTCACTAATGATTAGCACTAGGGGTTTGTTGTCGAAAACACTAAACACCATATGAGAATTTGTAGATTAACACACAAATTATCAACACTACCAAAGGGGAAACAAAAGAACTCACACAAAGACTATAACAGCTAATCACATCATAACCACGATGTACATAAAGCAACAAAGTGCTAATCCAATTAAACTAACATTGTTGATCATTTAAACATGGAGATGAAAGAAAATTGAAACACATAAGAGACCCTCTTCTAGAAAATGGAGATTGTATTCATTTAAGGAGTAAAATGCTATTACAATAATTGATCTAGGCTGATTTTATAGTCTAGAGTGAAGGAAACGCAGGTGCAAACCTGGCAGTAATCTAAAAACACTTTCGAGCAATTTTGATCAACCCTATAATACAATACAACTCTTCCTTATATAGATAAAGATTAAGGCTGACTTCCAAAAAGCATGAGGATCCCATCTTGGGTCATGATGCCCACTCATTATAGTTATAACTATATTTCAAAATTTGAACAAAACAATCCTTACAAACCCATAATAGATATGTAGGGACCACTACATTGACACAAGGAGGCAATTGAGAGGAACCAACTCCTAACTGCTTTGACTGGGCACTCTGAGCTTCCAATGCAGCTGCCATGAGGTTAAACTCTATCCAGCTTGGCCAAGTTTATTGGGGGCTCCCTAAAGATTACCTCAGCATAAGCTGCCAGTCTTCAAGAGGTTTACAAGGGTGCTTCCATAGATGCTTGGACTCCAGAGACCTGGTTGATGCTCACTGTGGACTAAGTTGACAAATCAAGCACTGCCCAGGCCCCTTCCTAGTTTACCTTGACCACTTTCTCCCTCATAACATGGTCAAATTGACCTAAGTGGAATTTGAATTCCCTTTGGTCGAGCAAGGTACCATCTGGGTGGAATAACATGAAGATATTGACCTCTTTGAAGTAAGTCAATATCTTTTTCTTGCCCTCTTCCAAGGATCTTGTTGCAGTGTGGGCCAAGGCCAACCACTCTTCCATTGCAACTCTCATGTTCCCAACATGTCTGGTATAACCCCAAGTCTAATGTCGACATCAGTTTGAGCTTCAAGAACATTCCCTTGTTAACCACCACCTGTAGCTTTTGACACTTCCCATCAATCTTTGTGATCCTCTTCACGTAGGCTTGAGTCTACTCGATAAGAATGTTAGTCTCAGCCAAAATCTCCACTACTTTCCCAAGGATCGAGAAAAGTAGTAGGAGGCCATCCTTAACTTGCCCAATGGCTAGCTCAACTAGGAATGTGCTCTTCAATTGGGTTTCGAGAGTCTAGATTTGGCTTTGCATGTCCTCGAGGAGTTTCTTAGACATATCATGGGTAGCTTAGAGGATGGACTGCTCTTATCCAAAATTGCTTTTGGGTGTTTTTATGTATATGAAACTTGATCAGTTGTGTAAAACCTAATTTTTTTTCTATGTACTGCACTTTAAGGGCTTAATCTTTGAGATAAGCCATTATGTATGCCCCCTCATTTGAGGTGAGTTATTAAGCCTATACAATAACTTAGCTCAAAAAAAAAGTTATGTGAGATGTTTTAAAAATATGTTAACCTGAGTAATAATGATAACATGAAGAATCATGGCATTATCACATATATAAATTGAGTGAAATAGTAAATGCGAGATACATATATAAAAAACATACATAGTGACATTGTCAAGATAAATGCTAACAATTAGGCATGCTGATTATTAGGGTGTGGAGCTAAAAGCTTCAACTGTTTGCAGACACAAGAAGAGGATGCTGAAGAACCAGAGGAACCAGCGTCGGCAGTATAACCGACATTGGTCACAGATAGTGGAGAAGGAAATCAGCGACGACAAGATGTCGGCCAACATCGACAGCACCAGGCAAGCAGGGACCGACGTCGGTCGCCTGTGTATTTCCAGAACTACTGTTGACGAACAGTCAGTTAAATGAAGCGAGTGTTTGCATGTCAAATGACTAATTATAGTCACGAGCTGCGTGTCTAATTATTGTAGTTAGATTTCTATTTTTGTAATCATGGGATTCTATTTAAAGACCCATAAGGCATGTATTGTAATTATCAAAAAAGCAAGTAAAAGCATTGAAGCAAGCAAGGTCAAGGAGATCTACAGGTGTAAGGTCAAGGAGATCAGCTGAAGCATTCAAGGAGGGATAATAACTCAAGTTATAGAGTTGTTGTGTTGAGCAAGAGAGAGAGGGAAGAAGGTCTTGAGGTGTGGCAAGCCTTTGAGGTGGAGGAAGAAGTGGCATCTTCCTTATTGTATTTTCTTCTAGTAATATTTAATACAAGAGTGTGTATTGTCTCTCAAATTCTTTGTTGTCTCAAGTTTCTAGTTACTTTATCATTCTGGTATAATTCCGTGTTTAATTGCTTATAAGAAAGTAATCAATTGTGCTTCCGTTGGATAAGGGGTCACCTAACAGTTAGTATCAGAGCATATTGATTGTTGTAGGTATTTGTTTTCCTGACAAGTGGTATCAGAGCTACGGTTTGCAGGGAGCAGGTTATTGTTTTTGATTACAGGTCATTCACAGGGTCTTCTGATTGAGTGGGAGTTCAACAATGACAGAAGAAAGTAAGCTATGAATGGAGAAGTTTAACGGCAAGAATTATCAACACTGGAAGATGCAGATTGAGGACTATCTGTATCAGAAGGATCTGTACTTACCGTTGGGTGGGGTTGCATGCAAGCCCACAGATATGAAAGATGAAGAATGGAACATTCTTGATTGGAAGGCTCTTGGTTCCATAAGGTTGAGCCTTGCATCATCTATGATTTCTAGCTTATCACAGTGTAAGACAACGGAAGAGTTGATAAAGTCCTTGGCGAATTTATACGAAAAGACCTCGGCTTCTAATAAGGTATATCTTATGAAGTAGCTATTTACTTTACAAATGCAGGAAGGTGGATCGGTACATACTCATCTCAGTGATTTCCATGGTTTGGTAAACCAGCTAGCTTCAGTCAATATTGTTTTTGATGATGAGGTAAAGGCTCTCTTGATTTTATGTTCTTTGCCTGAAAGTTGGGACGGTTTGGTTATGGCAGTAAGTAATTCTGCATCTGCTTCTAAAATCTTAAAAGTTGATGATGTTGTGAGTGTGATCTTGAATGAAGAAATACGCAGGAGAAGCACAGGTGAATCATCAAGGAATGCTCTAAGTGCAGAAAGCAGGGGAAGGCAAAGGGAGAAGGTTGAGCAAGGGAAATCAAGGTCGGGAAGGAGATCCGAATCCAAAGGTATTACCTGTTGGTTTTGTGGAAAGAAAGGACATACAAAGAAGGAGTGTTGGTTGAGAGATAAAGAGAATCAACATGCAGGTATTGAAGAAGCAAAGGATGCAAATATTGTGGTACAGGATGCTCTCATACTTTCTTTGGATGGTCAGGTAGGATCATGGATTTTAGATTCTGGTTCATCTTTTCATGCATCCCCAAATAGAGATTTGTTTCATGAGTATGAACAGGGAGACTTTGGAGTGCTCTATTTAGGGGATGGTACGCCTTGTCAAATAGTTGGCAAAGGGAAAGTGCAACTGAGATTGCAGATTGACAACACATGGGTGTTGAAGGAGGTCATGCATGTTCCAATTTTGAAGCAGAGTTTGATTTCTGTAGGAAGGTTGGGAGATGAGGGATGCACAATAACCCTCACAACAGACTCTTGGAAGGTTACCAGGGGAGCACTTGTTCTAGCAAGAGGTAAGAAAGTAGATACTCTTTATCTGTCTACTTGTATCACTGATTCTACTTCTGGTGTAGATTCGAAGATGTGGTCTAATAGGCTTGGTCACATGAATAAGAAGGGAATGGACGTTCTTGATTCAAGAGGTATGTGTTCAGATTCAGAAAGTATAGATAGAGTTCATTGCAGGAAAAGGAAATTTGATGCTTTTGACAGGAACAAAGAAGCCTTGGTGTTTATGGAGGAGATGAAGGACAAAGATCAGTCACAGGGGCTGAATAAATCTGAGCAGGGCAGCATGGACAGAGGTTTGATCCAAGAAGAGCTCGCGGATGAAAATTTCATCACTTACAAGAACACACAGATGCCGATGTCGATCACATGGGACCGACGTCGGTCATCCAGATACCGACATTGGTCATGTGCAGACCAGCAGGGTCGGTAGGTCGGGCAGGGGAACTCTGACGTTGGTCATAAGGACCAGCGTCGGCAGGAGGGATGCCGGCGTTGGCCAGGGAAACGACGTCAGCAGTCAGGGTCAGTGCAGGGAACCGACATCGGTCGGAAGCAGACTGGGAGATGGCCGATATTGGTCATTGGAACGGATGTTGGGTGGATCTATAAGTCTCAAACACCCATGTGGAGGTCAGAAATGGTAAGTGAACCTCATATTCGTTGTTCACCTTCTTTATATTGCTTACTGACAGTCAAGAACTAAGAAGATGGAAGAAACAATGCAGGTAGAATCCAGAAACAGTGGGAGCTTGACATGGATGAGGAGTGTGAGTCCTTGGAGAAGAGCCAAACAGGTATTTGTTGGTAGAGTTGTCAGCTGGAAGAAAACACTGGATAGAGGGATGGATTCCCGTTTTAGAGAAGAGAGTGGATGGACACTTGAGACAGAAGGCTATGGCATATAGTCTTGATTAGGCTGCAGACAATGGAGGTTTGACCATTGTATTTTATCTTTACCAGGTTGGATAATATTAGCTACATTATCTTGTTACTATATTGTGTTACTTGTTGCAGGGTTTCATATATAGGGAGTTTTTCTAAGCTAAGGGTAGAGTTGGTTCAGAAGTATGTCATGGAGAATTACGGATCAACAAAATTCTTTTGGCATAAGAGATAGGTATCGCATCACAGGTTCAGTGGTGGTTGGTCTTCAAGAGTGACTTTGAAGAGGGATACAGAGCCTAAGGAACAAAATAGATGGTGTACAGGTACAGATACAAGTAGCAGCTGCTTATCTCCAAGTGGGAGATTGTTAGGGTGTGGAGCTAAAAGCTTCAACTATTTGCAGACACAAGAAGAGGATGCTGAAGAACCAGAGGAACCAGCGTCGGCAGTATAACCGATGTCGGTCACAAACAGTGGAGAAGGAAACCAGCGACGACAGGATGTCGGCCGACATCGACAGCACCAGGCAAGCAGGGACCGACGTCAGTCGCCTGTGTATTTTCAGAACTGCTGTTGACGAACAGTCAGTTAAGTGAAGTGAGTGTTTGCATGTCAAATGACTAATTATAGTCACGAGCTGCGTGTCTAATTATTGTAGTTAGATTTCTATTTTTGTAATCATGGGATTCTATTTAAAGACCCATAAGGCATGTATTGTAATTATCAAAAAAGCAAGTAAAAGCATTGAAGCAAGCAAGGTCAAGGAGATCTACAGGTGTAAGGTCAAGGAGATCAGCTGAAGCATTCAAGGAGGGATAATAACTCAAGTTATAGAGTTGTTGTGTTGAGCAAGAGAGAGAGGGAAGAAGGTCTTGAGGTGTGGCAAGCCTTTGAGGTGGAGGAAGAAGTGGCATCTTCCTTATTGTATTTTCTTCTAGTAATATTTAATACAAGAGTGTGTATTGTCTCTCAAATTCTTTGTTGTCTCAAGTTTCTAGTTACTTTATCATTCTGGTATAATTCCGTGTTTAATTGCTTATAAGAAAGTAATCAATTGTGCTTCCGTTGGATAAGGGGCCACCTAACAGTTAGTATCAGAGCATATTGATTGTTGTAGGTATTTGTTCTCCTGACACTGATAAGTGACCAAAACAGAGTATTGAAATTTGAATAGAACTACTCAGGATGGATGCATGATATTCATCATGACATCAAAGGGTTGGAAAGATGCATGATGTCCATCATGGCATCAAAAACTGAGCAAACTGAGAAAACAAGTGTCATGGCCATGACAAACACAAATAAAGATTACACACAAAGATTAAAAAACATGCAATAAAAGGCGAAGTGGCCACATACAAGGGACATTTTAAAATGTCACTCACACACAAAAACATACCATGAAAGATTTGGAGTGACATATAAGGACATTAACAAGTGATCTTTTGTAAAAGAAATCGTGTCGATCTTTGTGATCCTTCATCAAGAAAAATTGTTATGATTAGACATAGTTTCTTCCAAAAAAGATCACTTATTAATTTATGGATTATGGAAACATAAAATTTTGATACAAGGATATGTTCAGATGTCCACAAGCCAAATATAGAATACACACAAGACATGAAATAATAAATAATATATGAAAATCATGCATGAATACATGTAATGGATCAACATAAGCCATTTGTAACACTATTATATTCAACAACTTAGGCAACCAATGAGATATCAATGTGTAAGTAAGTGAATAATATCGATAGGTGTTATGCAATGAAAAGAGATGAGGTATGAACAATAAGGGATAAATAAAGAAGGATAGAACCTATGTATAAAATGACCCCAATAGCTTGTGATGTTTTTACAAGTTGTAAAAGGCTTGTGTCTTGTTTGGATCTGATAAATGATAGCCTTTGCTGACTAGGACAACACTAGTGGAATAAGATAATAATGTAGGGCGATATTATCAAAATTGTAAATGGCAACTTGTATGCTCTACATTCACTCATGTACACTTGTAAATCATAAATGATATGAAATTAGATAGAAATAAGTATTGAATAACTAGTATATAAATTATTTGATGTAATTGAACTAATCATAAACATACATATGCCTTAATTTTTGAATTATCTATAATATTTGGTTTTTTTGTATTTTGTCATATATGAACTGAAATTTAAAAAAAAAAAAAAATGGAAAGAAGGATTCTAACCAATGATTCCTACAAGGGACTCAAAATCAATGGGTGTTGTGTTTAGGATAAGAATGGTGACCTTTCATGAATGTATAGTGTCATATTATTGTAATTGAACTAGGTTTAATTCATAATTCAAATATTGATTTCCATCTATATCAGAGGTGCAAAATCTATCATGATGATTTGTAGTATATTGTGCATGTTGTTGAGCATGATGAAATCTAGGAATTTTGAGAACCCATCATAGAGTGTATGATTCTTGTGTTGGTGCCTTATGTGAAACACCCTTAGTGCCCTATAATATCAATTTGGGATGTGTAAAAGTGGAGAGAGGCTCTTTAGAATCTATGATAATTTTTTTTTGAAGTGACATGTCAAGGATAGGCGTCCTTGGAATGGTAGATACCTGTAAACACCTTAATTTGGTCAAGCAACCATAAGTACTATGTATTTTGTTGCTATTTCACATGAAGATCTTAGTGATGATTATAGTCCTTGTGTGTGTAATCATTTTGAGTCTTTTGATCTTTTTTATGTCTTATTTTCCTTATTTGTGACACCCCTAGTAGTCATAAGTCACCTTTTCCAAGTCACAGGGGTCCCTAGCCTATCTTGTTTGGTTTTATGTCTACTTTAAGCCTTATGACATTAACACCACTTTCAGGACAGTAACACCACATGGCACTAGTGTCCAATTATGGATCTAGTGTTCGATGGGCCTTTTCTCACGTGTTTGAGTCCTAACCCTTATATGAGCCTTCTGTTATGTTTTTAATCCCTCTTTTATGACTTGTCAGCCAATGAACAAGGTTTATATTCAAATAAAATTTATTTTTATATAAAGAGCCTCACAAGGCATTTTACATCTATCATTTACTATTTTGGCACATAATTACATAAAATCAATCAATAGTATAACTCAATACTCTGCATACTAGTTAGTCATCACATCTAGACACTAAATGCTTAATCAAAGAAGGGCCTAAGTGAAAGTCATTCTAGCATAGTGTGCAAGTTAATGGTGCATGTTCCCTAAGGGAGAACTACATACAATCTAAGACCCCTAGCATTGGGGTTAATGTAGGCAACATCCAAGACAACATGGGCTCTACATCACATGATCATAACATCCCACAACCTAGTTTTTTCCTTCCTTTTTACATTTGACCCAATTATTATTTCATGTGTGTAGGTATTCATTAGGGTTTCAAAAGATATTCAGCTAAAATAGTGACATAGATGAGCCCCCAAAGGACACAAAACTTCCTATAGGACCTCTAGAACCTCCCATAACTTCCTTGAAAGTTTCAGATAGTCCCTACAAGAGGGACATTAGTGCCAAAATTGGAAATTAGCACCACATGGTGCTACTATCTGAGACTAGTTTTAAATAAACAATCAAAAGATGAAAGCTTTTTGCTTATATCTCAAACCTATTCCAGTTCCCTGATCTACATAAAAGTTTGTTTATCTCTAGTTAAGTACCTTTTCTCTTCTCACTTACTATTTTGGGAAAGTTCAATTAAATCAATCATTTCTAATTTTCATTCTGGATTAGAAACACACTCAATACTTTAACAACATAGGATTTACATGTGTTAATTTCCAAAGGATTAAAACATTTGGTGAACCTTACTTTGAATATTGATTAAAACCCTAGTTTTTCTTAGGGTTTACCTTCTCCCGTTTTTTTGCATTAAATTAGGGTTAAAAAATTATATGTTTCTAATTTTTTGGCATAACCTAGATAATTTAATCGATCCTACATTAGGGTTTCAATTATTTAATGTAATTTAATTTTTTTTAAAAATAACCCTAATTAAAAATCGTAGATCCACATACTAGGTCCCTATGAATACAAATACTAGCAATTAGCATTTCACTTACAATCCTATTTTCTATTACACACTTTATTCAAAAAATTTCAAATTGCACATATACTTATGTTAGATTACATTCTACCTCTTGTGTGTTTGTTATTCCTTGTTTACATTATCTTCTTTGCAAAGTTTAAAATGGCATCTAATAAGTCTTCTACCCCATACCTAATTGATGAAAATTTGAATTTCTCTCATGATTAAGACAATGAATGGACTAATTTTCAAGATTGTGCATTAGAGCATAATAATGACTTCATTTATAATGATAATGATGGCTATTGCTATAATGATGGATATGAGGATTATTATGCGCATGACAATGAAAATGAACATGAGGATATATTAGATACATCATCTTCTCTTTCCTCTCACTCTTATCTTACTCCTCAAAATCAAACTAACAATATAATGCCAAAAGAACCTCTTGTTGGTAGTACTTTATTCCAATGTGATCTTATCTTCTCAATTACCTTTTCTACTCATTATTCAAATTAAATCAATATAAGTGCAATTCACCAAAGCCACTTTTACATGATTCAAGTAAAGTAGATAAGAACAATAAATCTTCTTTACCCTTCTCAATTAAATTTGAAAAAACATGTACCAATGATATTACACCTTTTAACAATACACAAACTAAAGTAGATGGAATTATTTTATCACCTTCCTTCACATTCCAAGCTCAATGCAATGATTCTTTACAACAACTTGATAATGCAAATGTATCTAAACTCTTCTCCTATATGTCATAATATGCAAAAAGAAAACATGATTGATACTTCTTCTACCCTAGAATCCAAAATTGAAAGTGATAATCATGCTTGCATTCTACACATAGCTAGTAAACAAATGCATTGCATTACACCTACACATGATGACATACTGCATAGTAGTAAAAATTTAAAATCTTCCCCTTCTCTCTCTTTTAATGAGCAAGTGGATGACAATTCTTCTACTCTTACTTTTACAAATGAATTAAACTCTAGTTTTGATGAACCATGGGATAATGATGATTATTGTGATTATGATGAAGAGGACATAAAATCTACACCTTCTAATTCTTCTCCTACTTCACCTATTTGTCTTGTTCAACCAAATACTAGGCCACATGTAAAAAAACACACACACTTATTCTTATGTTTACAATTTACATTTACTTGAAAATAAAGTACCTTCTATTCAATTAGCATGTGATACTTCTTTAAAACTTAAGAATATAAGAGATACCAATGAATCTCCCCTAAATCCCATTACTACAATAGAACCTATTTCTAAAACTAACCTAAATGAGGGTGATAGTCATTTCCCTCTAACCAAGTCCCAACTATCACACCTCCAAAGGTTATAGAGAGCAAACCAACCCTTCTTACAAAAGATTACCAATAAAGTATACTAATGGCTAAGTTAAATAACAAAATTCAAAAGATAAATGAATCCCTTGATAATAATAATATACCTTCACAAGAGGTAAACTCTTTGATGCATGTAGTGGGTGCTTTACAACAACAAGTACATCATCTCACATTGGAAAGTAAAGCATACCACTCATGGGTGGATTCCAATGCCATCCATAATAATCTCATTCCATGTAGGATTTTCAATGCAACAATACCATCAAAATTATAGATACTGAATTTACCAATTTTTGATGGATATGGAGATCCATGCTTGCATCTAAAAACTTACAGGAAACTTATGGCACATGTTATTAGTAGTTTGACTCTTTTACAACTATTTTCTAGGACTCTAGAGGGTCGAGAAATAGATTGGTTTCATCATCCACTCCTTAGTGGTTAAATACACACATATGATGAGTTAGAAGAGGTATTTCTCATGCATTACATTCAGAATAAGGAACCATGGGTTACATATGAGAGGTTAACTTCATTACACTAGGGCCAAATAGAAAATGTCAATGAATACATTCTAAGATTCAAAACATGTATGCATCAATTGATCTACCAACCACCAAATTTATTGGTACAATACCTTTTTACTAGAGGTCTCATTATCCCCATTTGAGAGAAATTGTTATATGAGACATCACATTCATTCAGGTATCTATGTTACACAACCCTGAGATTAGGAAAGAAATTGGGACTAGTGGTTACACATTTAGAGATAGATTCAAATGTAGGCCTCTTAGAGCCACCATCATCTAACATGGTACAAGAACCTACTCCACTTCCAATTAAGAATGCAATGGAATAGACACAACCAATGAAAATAATCAATAAGGGCAAAGAGACAATTTATAGAGCACCTCTTGTGATGAGCAAAACAAAGGATACACACAAAGGGGTTATATAATTTTTAGATAAAAATGGGCTTCATGACTTTTTTATTACACTATTAGATAGGGAGATGATCAAACTTCATCCTAATAATCATCATCCACCACACCATTTGCACATGGTACCACATAAGACACTTTGTAATTTTCACAAGATAAATAGACATTCAAATGATCATTATTATGCACTCTGATCTCACATTGACTAGTATGTCAATCGAGGCATTATAACATTTACATAGGGCATACTGATATCTCATTATCCACACTCTCCTAGATCAAACTCCTATATGATAGAGTTATCCCATGATGTTCCTTTTAAGGAGCCATTTGTTACTCATCATATGAGCCATGCAGTTTCTATGACACCTATTAATGAGTGATCTCATGCACCACAATTTTAGTAAAGATTGAAACCAATTCACAGAGATCAGACTAAAACTTTAGTTTGAACACTGATAAATATAAATGGAAACAACTTAAAATCTAAGGGCATGACATCAGTTCAAACACCAATAAAGATATATGGAAACAAGTATAGATATCAAAACATAACTTTAATTCATACACCAATAAAGATATATGGAAACAACTACAAAGATTAGAACACAACTTATATTCGTACACCAATAAAGATATATGGAAATAACTAGAGAGATCAAAACACAACTCCAATTTGCACACTGATCAAGATATTTGTCAAAAATCATACAACTCAGAGTACATTTTCAACACACCAACCAACTAAGCTCTTTGCTTCAGAGTCTACACAGTTACCCACCATTAGTGTATCACACATAGTTCTAGTTTTAGAGTCTAATTATACACCAACACAACATAAGTAATATGGTCATTGGTTCTCCATGCCATTCGAGTTTAGATAGGGAATACAAAATTAAAATGATCTACATGCAAAAATCTTATGAAATACTCGAAAAACCTATATCAATAAATACAAAATCCTAATCCACTACACATATGCCTAAAAATTAATAAATAAGATAAAAATTCATTAACTCTACTTTGATAAAAATAATATACAAATATCATCATTTAAAATAATCAAACCAATTAAACACATATTAACATATATAATATAACTAGATCCTGATACCAATACATAAAGTGCCAATTTAAACAACAAACATCCATATATATAAATAAATCAAAATATAGTTTAAATACAAGTATATTCCATCACCAATGATGTAGACATGGCTATTTGGACCAACTCCCTCACTCTCACTCTCAGACATATCCAAACTAGAACTAGAGGATCCACTCTCTCTGTGACCTAGATCGATGACTCTCTCTCTCTCTCTCTCTCTCTCTCTCTCTCTCTCTCTCTCATGATACATACCCAACTAAGCCATACACTATGCATGCTCTCACTAAAGATGTATGTAGTCATATACTTATCTAGCTACTAGCCTCACTTCGAGCATCAGGTGCGGGCATGGTACACCTATGTAACTCTACAAGTGCCTCATATCTATTTATAGCTACACATTTGTATGTTGATGTAGCTATCACAACTTGGTAAAAAAATGGACATTCACAGTGGATACATTGGTGGCCCTCTCTATCAATCCATCTTCCACATCATCATCAAGAATATGTTGTGTCAATACACAGAGGACCAACTTGATGGTGGTCTCTCAGTACTCATCATCACCTGAACCTACACATGTCCATAAAATACATCAGATTCCTAATCACATAAAACAATAAAGAACTATACAATTTTTTTTATAAACACACTATAATAACTTGCCATCAATGACCCTAAGAGGATCTACCTCTAGTACATCATCTGTGATAATCCCACATCTCAAAAATAGAGGTGCCCATATATGATATCTCCACCTGGTTGTGTAAGCATTAGTCACTCCCACATCATATACATCTAGTACATTAATATTAGAATCCCACTCTATCAATGAAATAGGAGATAACTTAGTAATAGATGGCCTTAGACTAATAACTGGCCTTGCAGGAGCTTGAGAACTCCTCAACCATATGACTAGTACTGGGGGCACATCCTGAACTACACTAAACTATCGTGTGACCCAATCATACTAAAACCACTCATATACATTGAACCAATGTTCATATAGCTAGAAACTCACTTGAATCCATGTAAACTAAGTACCACCCTCAGGACATCCCTCATAACCCCTGTAGGTCCTCAAGATAATATCCCTCACCATCAAACTATCTAACAACTACCAACATTGCTTAATGATCCTCTTAGGAATGTGACATATCCCTGTCCACCTCTCTACAAACAAATATGAATGAGCCAAACCATCTCATATGTACACCATTGCCCTGCTCACTGCTATGTGCTCATATGCCCAAAAATGTAACAATGTTAATGTTCCAACCCCTGCACCGCACATCTTCTATGTGAAATAGTATAAGTCCTTATACAGATGGGATAACATCATCTAACCCCATGAATACAAAGTACTATGCTCCTATATGTCTTGAAATATCTCATGCATCTTATAGAATATCGACACCCCACTCCTATCTACAACCAAAAATAAAGCTATCAAAATGGCTAAAAACTTTCACAGTCATAGAACCTCAACAATAATAATTAATGTCAATAGTATGTCACTATGGGTTCCAGTGCGATGGTTCCCTATTGCCATAATAGATAAATACCTATAAGCCTATTGTATGGCTCGAGCACCTGTATCCTCCTATAGTATGGCTCTCTATCCATAGATAGGTAATCATTGATTGGGACACATCCTCTAGAGTAATAGTCATCTCCTTAGTCGGTAACTTGAAGTGCACATATTTGCATCCCATATCTCATACAATGCAATCATCATGTGATTATCTCAAGGCATAGGATCTTAGAATGCCACATGTCTCAAATTTTCTCTCTCAAGCACAACCATCTTAGCATCTACCAGGGGTAGACCTCATAGGGTCTCCATCATTCATCCAATGAAAAATTCCCTCATACGGGCACCAACCTGTTAAAGTACAACCAAATTAGGTATCATCAATACAAAATCAAAAACAATAGATAACAAAAAACATTAGAAACTAATCAACAATACTCATCATTGCAAATCAGGCCTAATGGACACTAGCATTGCATATAGGACAATAGTGCCACTTCTTGGACACTAGCACCAAGTCCTGGACAATAGCACCCAAAGAAGGACAATAGTGCCACTTTTGCAAAATAGACCCTAAACTAGTAGAGTTTAGTAACAAAAATAAAAAATTCATTACAAAGAACAAAAATAGGAAATAGTTTATTCTCCTTACCAGGATAATCTCCTCCCTAACCTGTATCCTTGCCTCAACCTCTTTGTAGTGAGGCAAACTGGATCCTCATTTCCTTGGTATATTTATCTAACTCAGCCAAACAATTACTCTCAACTCAAATGCTCCAACCAAATTCTCAAACTAATCAAATGACCTATTTTACGTCACACTTATCAAATGCCACCTTATAAGGTTGACCTTGCACAACAATTTCACCAACTAATACCAATCCCTTGCCAGTACGATATCTCAAGAACCATAACTCTGATTTGTGAACCATTTCTTACATGTGGGACTTGACATCATCAATGTGCCACACCCCATATTGTTAAACAATCTTTTAATAAATTTCAACTCTACAAAAATGATAAAAATTATATTACCATAATTCAACTCAAAATAGATGAAACATTTATCCAATTACACATTTGATTATTAACTTTGTCACAATAAATACACTAGTCAAACTTAAAACAACACAACACCTACTAATAAACACCAGTACATATGATCATTACCACTTTTGGTTACACACCCTCACCACAATCTCAAATCTCTCACTAAAAGGTGGGGGGAATATACACAAATTACTTTAGACATACAAAGGTTCATCCAGATTTAGATACACAAGTGTACACAACTATACAGTCTACTTAGATACATATTTGGACACATAGGCTTACTTAGATACAACTATTAAAATATACTAGTATATCTAGATATTCATATTCATAGGCTTACATAGACATATAGGTCTACATAGATAGTCAGATATACAGACACACATGTTTACATAGGTATTTAGATATATAGATATTTAGATTCATAGGTTATCAAATATATAGATAGTCTGATATATAGACATAGGTTTACATAGGTATTCACATATACAAACATTCATATTCATAGGTTCTTAGATATACAAATATTTAGATATATAGACATACAAGTCTACACAAATAGATAGATATATAGATATATAGGTTTACATAGTTAGATATACAGACACACAAGTTCACACAAGTATTCAGATATACAAACATTTTGATACATCGGTATTTAGATTTACATATATTTAGATTCAAAGATTCACACAAATATATAATCTACATATATATAGATATATATACATACAAGTCTACACAAATAGATAGATATATAGATATATAGGTTTACATAGATAGTCAAATATATAGACACACAAGTTCACACAAGTATTCAGATATACAAACATTTTGATACATAGGTGTTTAGATTTACATGTATTTAGATTCAAATATTCACATAAATATACAATATACATATATATACTTATGCAAATATATAATTTTGACTTAGATATACTAGTTTACTTAAATATTTAGATACACAATTACATTACTCAGATATCAGGATTAAGGGGCATGATGTAGATCACACATCCTTGATCCCTATTTTTAGATTATCATGTTACACTCAGTATCATCAGCAAGTTTTCACTAGTTTGGGTCACATGACCTTCTTCAATAGTTGATCCATAACATTCCACCAGACCTAGTTTACATATTTAGATTCAATCTAGATATCAGAGTGGGGGAAAGTGAGCCTTGTTTCTCCAGACATTCAGTTTACATACTCAGATTCAGTCTAGATATTAGAGTGGAGGCAAATGAGTTTTATTTCTCCACACATTTAGTTTACATACTCAGATTTGGTACATTTATTAGGGTGGGGGTAACAATAAGGGTTTTTATTCTTCATGATTCAGTGCACCATTCAGATCTAGTATAGGGGGTATCCAAACCAAGGGTTTCCTCTTCACATATTACACTCCAACTCCTATTCCCTTATTTAGCCAAGAAGTGGGCTAAGTCCATAACACATTCACAGAGGTAAGTGCAGGGATGCATTCCTTTTTTGACTCTAGTACTTTCATTTCATTGCATTACTAAAATATAAGGGGGGCAAATATAAACACCCTAATTTGGTCAAGAAACTAGGAGTACTATGTATTTTGTTTCTCTTTCACATGGTCTTAGTGATGATTATATTCCTTGTTTGTGTGGTCATTTTGAGTATTTTAATCTTTATTATGTCTTAGTTTACTTATTTGTGACATCCCTAGTAGTCATAAGTCACCTTTTCCCAATCACAGGGGCTCCTAGCCTATCTTGCTTGGTTTTAGATATACTTTAAGCCTTAGGACATTAAATCCACTTTCAAGACAATAGTGCCACATGATGTTAGTGCCAAATTATGGCTCTAGTATTCGATGGGTCTTTTCTCTTGTGTTTGAGTCCTAACCCTTCTGTGAGCCTTCTCTTATGTTTTGTATCCCTCTTTTACTACTTTTTGACCAATGAATAAAAATATTATATTCAAATAAAATATCCTTCTATATAAAGAGCCTCATAAGGCATTTTACAACTAATATTTACTATTTTTTCATATAATTAAATAAAATCAATCAATAGTATAACTCAATACTCTACATACTACTTAGTCATCGCATCTAGACATTGTATGATTGTTCAAGGAAGGGCCTAAGTGAACTTCATTCTAGCATACCATGAAATTTGATGGTGCACATTCCCTAAAGGAGAATTGCATGTGATCTGAGACCCTTAACATTGGGGTTCATGTAGGCATCATCTAAGATAATAGTTGTTCTGCTCCACACAATTGTAACATCATAAAACCCAAATTTTCCCTTCATTTTTTCATTTGATCCAATTATTGTTTCATGTATATAGGTATTCATTAGGGTTTCAAAAGAGATTCAAATAAAATAATGATATAAGGGTGCCCTTGAATGACATAGAACCACCTACAAGACCACCAAAACCTCCCACAACTTCCTTAAAAGTTCCAAATAGTCCTTATAGGAGGGCCATTAGTGACACATGGTGCTACTATCTTGATATGGGCACTACTGTCTAAGATCATATTTTAATAAACAATCAGAAGATGAAAGGTGTCTGCTTGTTCTCCAACCTATTCTGGTTCCCTGATCCACATAAAAGATTGTTTATTTCTAGATAAGTACCTTTTTTCTTCTCACTTTCTATTTTGGGAAAGTTTAATTAAATCAATCATTTCTAATTTTCATTCTAGATTAGCAACACACTCAACAATTTGAAAACATAGGATTTACATGTGTTAAGTCCTAAAAGGTTAAAAAAATACTAGGTTTTATGCACCTTTTTATGTGACTCAACTAAAATCTGCTAAGTAGGGACCATATATAGTTGTGTTGGGGTATTCATATGGGATACCCAAAACAATAATAAACTCATTAGCATAGATATACTTTAAACACCTATGAACTATGAACTACACAAATCTATTGAATCCAAGGGCATTCCAATAATATATTGATGACCCCTGTACTAGGTGCTACTATAAATACGATGGCCAAATGTGTTAGACAAAATTGTAATGGTAATTTAATCTCATCGATGAAACTCTAAATGTGACCATTAAATCCTTTGATTACCATGGTCATTGAAATAAAATTCTGATTTGTGTATCTTAGATGATAGACAAGTGTGAATATACACATATTCATAATTGATAAGTTATCGACCATGACACTCTAAATAAGTTGGTGATTAATGTGAGATCAAATGAATAATTAATTCAAACCTGAGTCATCATCTACTATATCATGCTCTACAAATGTGATTGGTGGCATAGAGGGCACTAAAGTACAAAAGCTACCAATGATGTAATTCAAAGGATGTGGTACCTTTATATGAGAATGATAAAAAAATAGTAGAGGGTGTGCATTGTATACATAATGTATTCTTGATGTATGCATTGTATCATTAGTTGTATGATTAGGAAAATGATCACTAAATATTTTCATTAATTTAATTTCACTTGGTTTGACCTTTGAACTATATTTAGGTGTGGCCACATCAATGATGTTTTCATATATGAAATCCTAAATCTTGCATCTTAAACTGATGCACTTATTAGTAGTGTGCTCAGGTGTTCTATGAAAGTTATAGAAGGCATTCTAGTCAAATCCATTTGGAAGTCTTATTCACATCAACCCATTTAATGGGAGGGAGATATATGAGATTACATTCTAAAAGTGTTTAAAGGATATTATTTGGATCTTTTGGTAGATTGGTAAACTATCTCCTTGGAGGAGCTAATGATACAATGTCAAAAGTTGGTTTTAAAATTGCATGAACTTTTAGCTTTTAATCATTCTTATTATTGGTTAGCCTTACCTTGTATGGTGGCTTACTTGAATTATTTGTACTAGAATTTGTATTGGTTTCATATTTAATCTTATTCATTTCCAATCATATGACTTCTCTTTCCTTTACTATGTGGCACATATTTATGAAAGAGAGAAACTTATAAACATGATGGAATCGTGCAGGGGTGGAAGCAAACTCAATTTGAAGATGTCTTAGATTTAAATGTCAGCCATAGGACTTATCATCTTGGATAATGGTGTATTGTACCTTAACACATATTTTTTGATAGGATCGTTATATATTTATTTTAGTTGAGCAATCGAAGCATATGAAATATTTTCACTAATATTGAGAAGTGTACTAGGAACATATTGGCCAAGGGATTGAACACATGTATCGATTGCTATGGTAAGTAATAAAAACAATGTAAAACATATTAATTTATAATTATGGAACCAAATTGGTTAAAAAAATATGTCATTAGACAAATATTTGAAACATACTATGTGGAGTGCTCTTGAGTGTTGCTCAGGGTCACCTTTTCCATCATATAGTTTAAGCTTGGTTGCCATAAAAACTATAGGTAGAGGATATATTTATATGTGTTATGTCAATGGAGTATGTAATAAAGTATGAGAATCAAGCACTTGATTAGATTTTGAAGCACCTTGCTCCAAATGTAACACCTTAGTTTACATAGATTGAATCTTTTGCATAAGGGATTGAACATCAGGAGAAGAAGAGTGTGTGCTATCCAAAGGTAGTGTTCCCAATGACTGAATAGGAATTGGAATATTTATATTGAATCCCTTGAGTTTCCCTCATAATAAATGGTGGCAAAAAAATTATATCTGGGTAAGTACACCAACTTGGGGGACAAAAAAGGGCCTACCCATGGACATGATTTTTATAAAATTTTAGAAATGTGAACTTTTGCGGGTAGTTAGATATGGATACACTCAAAATTTGAAGATGGTATTAAAATATGAATTGTATAATTTTGAGTCTAGTTTCCAAAAAAATATTTTTTTTGAAAAATGGTTAAGTATAAATAGGTAAAACATCTAAAATTTAAATATGACCTCCTATTTTTTAAGAAAATTTGAATTGTACCATTCCGTGTGACCCACCATTTTTTGAGAATCATTTAATATTGTTATAAAACATTTGGTGAATATTTAGATTATCTCTTCTAGTGTGTTACAAACTTTTTTTAATATTTTTTTATGAATTTTTTTAATTAATTTTTTCAATTGAGTATATCCTAAAAACTAACAAAAAAATAGATAGCTGTCTATGCGACCCACCCTAACTACCTCAAAATAAAATAAAAATTGATTTTTTTTAATGTGTGTATAATTAGGCATATTTATTACCATATTATTTGTTTTTAATTTAGATAAATGGAAAAAGAAATCATATAAACATGAATAGGCATGTATGGGTGAGGCATGTAGTGGCCTAAAAAAGGTGCTGTTAGAAATAAATATAGTTTGAACCCTCAAAATAGCCAAAAAAGATAAAAATCATACATTTAGAAAGAGGACAATGTGCTCATCGTAATGGTAATATTTTTTTGAATTTTGATGTTGAAATCCATAGCATATTTGATAATTGAAGTTGAAATTTGTTGGTTTTTCCTTAAACTCTCAGTCTTAACTATGGATGAACAGTCCCAAGCCTTTGGTTCAGAAATCTAAGCCATTTTTGAACCTAAAGGCTTGGTTTGAAATTAAAATTTAAATAACACATACGTGTTATAAAACATTTATGCATTATATAATGCATACGCATTATATAACACACTAAATAACACATACACATTATATAATGTGTACGTGTTTCTTCGACATAAAATGAAACAAATAGATTGCGTGTTTGTTATGGGGGAAAGGTCCCATTAACCATGCATCCTTATATGGGGAATTTTAGATTTTGTGTTTCTTATAGGGGAAAGGTCCCATTAGATTTGGACAGTGAACTAAGGTGCCATAACATCGCATTAGACTTTGAAATTTTTACTCATTTCAATATGTCATCTTAACTACTTATAACTAAGGTTTTAAGGTCTAACACAGTATACATTTGATAATATAATTTATTTTATTATAAAAGGTCATAAAATTCATTTTTTAAACCTATGATCAAAACTTAACCCTTAGTGTACCAATCGTTGTGCATTAGAGTACCAATACATGACTCTTACTTATTAAGATGTGATTGGTTACTTTTAATTTTATAGAATAAATGTTGAACAAATATTAGATATAACATGTTCAGATTTTGGTGCACTTTATTATAAATATATACACCAATATGTTTCATCAATAGAACACATGTTAACAAAAGCCTTGTTTGACAATTGAAACATGCACAACTATTGGGATCTTTCCCCTACTAGGGCAAGGATATACCTTACCACCTTAATTTCTTAAAATCCCACTTGCCCTTAAATTTTGTTTTTCTTATTGATATTATCCTACTTGCCTAAAATCCTATCTTACCCTTTTGTTGTTTCTTTGATATCTTTGACCTGACCCCTTTATTTATAAATTTTGAACTAATTTGTTTAAGTGGCAAACCTGTTGAATTAGACTATGTAGTATAGATAATCTTGTGTAAGTAGAAATAAGAATTGAGCCCTTGGTGTAATAGTGCATATCTTTGATATCTATTTCAAGAATTTTATCTAATGGAGCCTAATACCTATGAATCATGCCTTGGATTGTCTCAAAAACATTCCTAAAATGTGTTGAATAAAATCCCTTAAATTTCCTCCAAGGTCACTTATGTATCTAATTCAATAGGTGTATTTTGAGGTCCCAATTGAAAGTCTAACAAGAGTCTTCTATTTTTATGATTATTCAAGTTTGATTCCCCTAATGTATTCAAATACATTATTCAAATTTTGCCTAAAATTAAGATCTCTTGTGAAAATATGTTTAATCCTCCATTTTGTGAACCCTCCTTTATCTACCCTTCCATCACACATGGGAAAATGATCAACCACTCCATCCATTCCCATGTCATCTAAAGAGTGTGTCTTTGACATGGGAACAGTCCTAACTACACCATGGATGTAACAATTACAAGATCAAAAAATAAGTTAGACAATACTTGATTGATGCTTATCAATACCATAGAGTTTTATACCTTACTATGTAATTAGGATGTTAAGATATGAAAGTAGGATGATGGACCTACAATGTATTTACATGTTAAATTTTTAAATATTTTGGTCAAGTTGGGTACACATTTTATTTTTTATAAGATGTGGTTTTGAGCTCAATAAACTTGAAATGGTCACATGTATCCATTAGTGATGATTTGGTAATTTATTAAGATTTTATTTTAAGATGACATGCCTATTGATGAATGTATAGCTTAGAAAATATCTATTTACACTAGGGGCTTCATTCAAAACCATTAACGGATGGCATTGACCTGACATTGACCAAGTATGACATATGTATAAGTTATCCTAGCTCAAACTCTATTGAACTTATTCAAGAAACATTAAACATGTGATAATGTCCCCTAAATCTAAGACATGTTTCCCATCAAGGATGATGTTGAGCAGAGAGACCCAATAATTGTTCATGTGGATGATAAATTATTTACCTCATATAGATGGTTTATCATAATTAAATGCCAATGTGCACCTCCTCATTGAAGGTTTCAATATTATCTATATTTTGTATATATATCTTAAACCATCTTGTTCATATTTCATTGTAATGAGCTTAAACCTTATGATGTGGATTGAAACAAAGTAGTACATATCTCAAAATGCTCGCTCTGGCTTAGGATTTGAGGTTGAGGCTTGTCCATTGCTGAATTATGTTCTCTCCTACATGTAAGACTTAATATGAATGTACGTTTTGGGATCTCTAGAGGTAATTCAATGCAGAGGGATATAAATAATTTGAATATGTATACATGTAGAAAACTTATAACATTCAGTGTTTGCTTAAAATTTGGATGGGACCTTAAAGGGATCTAACAATTTTTGTATAGTAATGGCAAGTCAGAGGCTCACACCACATTTGTGAATTATTTACTAGATGTGAGTTGATTGGATAAATGTCAATATTTAAACATTATTGGCTTCTATGAATGTATGATAAATTTATGAATAGGCCTTAGTTGGATTGGTTGGCTTGGTGATGGAACATGTCTAAGTATCAAATATGTGTATATTTGACAACTCTAACACTTCTCCAGGTGTACTAGACCTACACACATGTGTAAATTTTTGATTAAATTGGGCATCCTGAGGCTCTAACAAATCTGATGCTTTTAGGACAAGTGACAGTTAGATCTCTAACACAAATATATGTGTGTATAAGATACACACATGCATACATATCTAATTGGATTTGGCCTCACAAGGATCTAATATCTAGAGCTTTTAGGACATGATACCTCTAATAGTGTTGACACTTTCGAGCACATATGAGGTACACATGGTGATATGTAATTAAATTTGGCCTCTTGAGACATTGTGAACTCTAAAACTTCTAAGACTTGATGTATCTCTGATAGATTTAACACTTTTGGGTGTATGAGGTACACACTTGGCACAATAAAGTTCAATTATAGGGGCAATTCAATTGAGGAGGCATGAGAGGCCAATTTGAACCCCTTCTTGACATAACTATAAGATCATGATATATATGATTTGGGTCAAAATAGAGTATGATTCTATCTATCATGAATTGAACGAATTAGTCAATTGGTTCATTTAAGGATGTGATTTAGGCAAAATTGAGCCCCTAAACCAAATATATGATCCAATTGATTATATAATCTAGATGCAACATGTATGACTTAACTAACCCTAATTTAATCAAAAATGCATATTCAAATGCAAATGTGGCCAATTTAAATCCATTGAACCTAAATTAGAGTCTACGATGTGATTGAAAGGGATAAATTAGGTCACATTTTGTGACATGTTGATCATAAACCCTAATTTTATCACTTGAACATGTATGTAGTTCCCTTAAACCCTAATTTTATGACATATACATGTATAAATTTGTTACACTAAACCCCTAACCTTAAATCCTAATTTTATAATAAACGCAACCCCTAAGTTCATAGATTTCATCACAAATGCAAAGATTCATGAATGCGATTAGTGCTAATTTGTGAAACTATTATTCACCTAGTTTTGTAAGGATCTATGATGGGATTTTGGGCAAAATTAGCTCATTTTATATTTTATATTGAGCCTTATTACATCATTCATTAGTCTTATGCTTCATAGTCTTATCAAGAGTCTTATTGCACCATGTATTGGATATTTATGCATCATATTTAGGATTTATGCATCATATTGAGCCTTATCGCATCATATGATAGCCTAATTACATCATAATAAGCCTTATTACATCATATGATATCCTAAATGCATCATATTAGAGATTTATTACATATAATAGTCTTATGACATCGCATGATAGTCTTATTGCATCATATTGAGCCTTATTACATGATATGATAACATTTTTTCAATATCTGATAGTCTTATTACATCATATTAGGATTTATGCATCATATTATAGTCTTATTGAGTGTTATTGCATCATATTGTAGTATTATAATGGAAAAAATAGTTGAATATGAGCCTTTTTGCTTGTTTGTATAATATATGCCTACAAGGAACACGTACATGTTATAGAAACGTGTATGCATTCTTATAACATGTACATGTTCCTATAACATGTATGTGTTTCTTGAATTAAAAACAAAAACTCACTTTTCAACATTTATTTTTATCCCTAATCAAGATTGTTGTCCCTATAGACATTCCCTATGTACTTTTTTGGTTGCAATTTTTTTTGGACCCCACATTTGAAGTACTTTCTTGGTTGATTTTGTAAAATTAGGCTCTGGTTCATGTTCAGGGAGGAGGAAGAAGTTTAAGAACAAAACATCAAAGCAATTAGAAGAGTTAAGAGAAAAAAACAAGGTACGAATACAAGCAATTCATTTCAGACAAGGTACAAACACTAACGCTGATGAGCCAAATGCCTTAGATAATGAGGCAATTGAAAATAATCAATTAAATAATGATGAAATTTATAATAATAAATTGAATTATGATGAAATTGAGAATATAAAATTAGATAATGTTGAAAATTCACATTCAAAGTTTAAAGTTTTTTATTATGTTGATGAAGAGCCTATGCATGATACTTTACCCATAACAATGAATAAAATTTGATGGACTCAAATAATGATGAAATTAACAATGAAGAAAATTTCATGAAAAAACATAATGAAGAAACAAACACATTTGAATAAAATTTCATGGAAAAATATAATGATTTTGAAACACCCTCTAAACTGATTCCACCAATAACAACACCTCCAAGAATTGTGCATAGAAAACATAAGTACTTAATTGAAGGTGATGAAAATATTTTGAAAATAATGTATAAAAAAATGTTTGACTGTGATTCAAGAAGATTGGCTCAATAAATTTGGGATAATTTCTTTCATAAATTAGAGTATGATAGTCAAAGATGTCAATTATTTGTTTCATTGATGAAATTGCTTAAGATGAGACCTATAATGTACACATTAGGACTAAGAATATCTAACATGGATAATGAAAATGATGAAATTATTGAAAATCTACATGATGTGTATCATATTATAGGCCCCAAATCATGCAACAAAGATTGTAATGCTACTCGACATATAATGACAACTTGTTCAGTAAGTGCTAAAATAGGGAAAAAATGATTGATTTCAAAAATAAGTTGAAAATTGGATATAAATATAAAAACATTAATGAAAGCAATTTCAAGATGTGAAAGACTTAATGATCCCAATACAAAATAACTCTAGTTATTCTTTGATAGAATTTCATAAAAAGACAAGGGTATAGCTGATGCTTTGAAAGAGTTACTTGCATAATTTTGGAAAGATAATACAAGAGTTTCACCCAAAGCAAGAGATGTAGTGAAAAGAAGAGTTGGTTCTCATAATCGTGAACCACATCCAAAACATTTATTAGATATGACTCAAACACAATTTTACTCTAAGTTTTTAGAAAAACATCCACACATTACTATTAGTCAAAAACATTTTAAGATGGCCAAACCTTTTTATGTAAAAATAAATCACACATCCACCACTTGTTGTTGTAGGCAACATGTTGAATTTTCAATGCACTATGATGTTTTCCACCATATTTATTATACTTTGCATACTACTAACATTTTTTAGGAGTGTGGCATAGAAGTTCCACTGAAATTAACCAGGGAATTTATTCAAATATTTTTTGTGAAAGACTAGATGGACAGTTCTTTTATAAGAAAGCATGTTTGGATGGAAATTTCAACATTTACGATGGATTGCCAAAATTGAAAAAATGTATCCATGAGGAGTGTACAAGTGAAATTGGACAAGAATTAGTTGGTTTTAGAAAATAAAAATATGTGAATTATCAAGTAAGAGATGACAAAGAATCTAAAAGGTGTGAGCTTGTTACGAAAGAGATACATTTTTCAAAATTTATGGTCAAATTCATTGAGAAAATTGTTTATGAGTATGCAAGGCACACACATATGGATAAATGATTGGATGAACATTTCAAGCTAAGAAAGGACACATTCTCACTTGATTCTATTATTTCAGTAGTCAACTTTGTAAAAAATTACACATTCAAACCAAAGATGGAAGTCCAATCGCAATATTACAGCTCAACACACATTGTCATATTCATGCATATAACATTCATGCATACACATAATAGTACAGAGGAAGATCAAAAAATATTAAGGGATTATAATTTATATATTAGTGATGACCTATCATATTTTACAAAGTATGTGTAAGGTTATTTTGATAAGTTCTATGGAACATTAATTTCAAATGACATTACATTTGGTCAGACAATTACACATCACAATTCAAGAATGTATGAATATTTTATTGTTTTAGAAAGATGCATGTGACCACTGGTGTAGAACATATTTGGAGTTTCACTAAGGCTGGTCATGGAAAAGGGGAGCATGATGGTGTTAGAGCATGTATAAAAAAACCATTGCAAGGGACGAGTTAAAAGATGACAATGTTGCTAATTTTATTGATACAAAAACTATGGTTGACTGGTGCAATGAGAACATATGTCATGGTGTTCAAGAAAATTCTAATGTTCTTAGACATTTTTGGTTAATGAAGGAAAAAAACTTGGGAAACTATGAGGATTGCATGACTCTAATAGGTTCAAGTGAGCTCCACTCATTTTGTAGTTCAAATGCAAGTTTTTGGACTATTCAAACATGACATTTCACATGCTTTTATTCTACATGCATGGAATTTATTTGGAATGAGTGTGATTTAAAAGAGTGGGTGGATGAATAGAGATTCAAACCTCTAATATCAATTAACACATATCAGGTTCCACCAGTATTGCAACTTATTGGCATGACATCCTCACATGATTTTGACCATATAACCGATATAGTATAGCTAAGTAGAAGATTAATCTTTATGTACTATTTATTCTCATAATCTATCTTCATAATGTCATTAAAAATTGTTTTTTATGATGTAGGCCATGTTTTTGTAGTTATTACAGAGAAGAACAATGAAGAGGGAATAAATTACTACTTATGTCAGTGTGTAGATGGAAAGAAAAAATTGGCTTCCCTAGTTGTAGATGGAGAAAACATTGATTATCCCACTGGGTCTATGGTAGTCATTGAAACTTGGCTTCAATGATATCCTATAAAAAATTCAAATGTATGGTTTTTTGAAGACTTTAAAACTCTTAGGAAGATTCTACACTATTCAAATTTAGTTCTTGAAACAAATATTCAATTACAAAATATCATGGGAGGCCAATAAATAAGAATCTAAGGAAAGTTCGTGAGTTAGACCATGAAGCTATTCCTAATACTATCAATATTAGAGAAAATCCAAGTGGTTCATTAGATTGAAATGCATAGGTATGTTGACTTGTAAAATGTAGATGTAATCAATTTTACCAAATGTTTTTGATTTTGTAGGTAGTACATGCATAAATTTCATCTTTAATTACTTACTAACATTTTTTTGTAGGTTAGTGGTGCCAAATTAGCTTTCACCTTCACATGGTTGGCACCGTTAGTAAAATATTTCATATTCTTGAAGGTAAAAGAAGCTTAGTAAAAGTATGTGTTATTTTGGTACCCCTAAATAATTGCTCATGACAAGTTTATTTCTCCTTATAACCTTCCAAACACATTTGTTGTCAGTGTTTTCATGCTTTCAAACAATAGTGAAAATTCACTTATGGGTGGAAGGGGGTGTCAAAGTTCTTGGAACATGTGTAATTTGTCTATATAGCTTGCTCAAATTGGTGGATTTGCACTTGCTAGTCCTAGAGGCAAAGTTGCTAGTTGGAGGTCAAGAAGTTGTCTCTTCACTACCAAAAATTTGCATTTTAGGCCCTTTATTGCAACTTCTAGCACAAATCTCTCTTAGAGGTGATTCAGAATAGATTCAAGGTGAAATTAGAGGAATTTACTATGCACACAAGGGATCTTATGGTTCCTCCATATGACTTACAATTTTGGTTTTATGCATGCCTAAAGTTAGGATAAAAACTAGCCTCTTTCTTGTATTGAGAAGGGTGTTCTTGAGCTCAGAATGGGTGGTGGGTTTATTGTCTAGGCCAGATGCGAGGTCAAGAACCTAGTCCTTGACATTATTAAATCTTTGAACATGTTGGAAATGTCAGTTTTTAGCCAACAAGTATCAAAAATTGAGTTCTCAGGCTGTAGCTTCAACTTTGACAACATTTGTTGTCAGTGTTTTCGTGCTTTAGAATAGTAGTGAAAATTTAATTATAGGTGGAAGTGGGTGTCAAAGTTATTGGAACACATATAATTTGCCTATATAGACATGCTTGAAGTGGTGGATTTTCACCTATCGATTCCGGAGGTAAAGTTTCTAGTTGGGGGTTAAGAAGTTGTCTCTTCACTACCAAAAATTTGCATTTTAGGACCCTTTACTACAACTTCTAGCATGGATTGATCTTAGAGGTATTTTAGAATCAATTCAAGGTGTAATTAGAGGAATTTTCCATGTACATGAAGGATCTTATGGTTCCTCCATATGACTTACAATTTTTGTTTTATGCATGCCTAAAGTTAGGCTAAAAATTAACCTCTTTCTTGTATTGGGAAAGGCATTTTTGAGATTGGAATGGGTGGTGGGTTTGTCATCCGAACTAGATGGGAGGTCAAGAACCTAGTAGTAGATGTTATTTTCCCCTTCAAACATGTTGGAAATGTCATTTTAAAGCCAAAAAGCACTGAAAATTGAGTTCTCAGACCATAACTTCAACTTTGACAACATTTGTTGTCAATGTTTTTGTGCTTTGAAACAGTAGTGAAAATTCACTTGTAGGTGGAAGTGGGTGTCAAAGTTATTGGAACATGTATAATTTTCCTATATAAAATTTCTCAAAATGGTGTATTTTCACTTGTTAGTTCTAGAGGCAAAGTTGCTAGTTAGAAGTTATCTCTTCACTACCAAAAATTTGTATTTTAGGACCCTTTACTGCAACTTCTGGCACATATTACTCTTAGAGGTGCTTCAAAATATATTCAAGGTACAAATAAATGACTTTACCATGCACATGAAGGATCTTATGGTTCCTATATATGACTTACATTTTTTATTTTATGCATGCCTAAATTTAGGCTAAAAATCAACCTCTTTCTTGTATTAGGAAGAGCATTTTTTAGCCCAAAATGGGTGGTGGGTTTGTCGTTTGGGCTAGATGTGTTGGGGATCAACCAAAAAAGTTGATTAATATATGAAAGCAACTAAACACGAAATTAAACCAAAATGATAAGTAACTAGAATCAGAAATAACAAAGAACAAGAGATATAAGAAACCACCCTGAAAACTTGTATTAAACTCTTTACAGAAGGAATACAATTGAAGAAACTTCTTTTCTTCCACACCTCTCTCAGATGTACAGGTCTCTTTCTAGATCTCTTTCCCTCAAGAGCTCTCTCTCTCTCAATTACAATCAACTCCAACAACCTAGATTGATTCACATATACATGTATTATACAGTACTGTCCAATTAAGCTATGAAGATCTAATCCTATATATAATATAAGGAAACATGAGCATACAATCACAACCATTAGATGCACCTCCTAATCAAGGGCTCAAAATAGTCCTACTAAAGATAGAGATGCAGACTTAAGACTAACACTTAATCCTATCATGCAAACATTCTATTCTGTCCACAAAAATAGCATTTTAGACGCACAGGTGACCGACATCAGTCCCTTCCTGTTTGCACCTAACTGACGTCGGTTGATCCATGACCGATGCCGGCATCTCTTAGTTGACTCTTGACCAATGCCGGTGATTGTGTAAGTCCTACAACCTACAACTTGCTCATTTGGTGAAGCTTTTAGCTCCACACCTCAACAATCTCCCACTTGGAGATAAACAACTACACCAGTACCTGTACAGCAACATCTTCTAGCTCCTCCATCTTCAAACTCAATCATGAAGACCTACAAAAGTTGAATGAAGATTCAACTTCTCCTTTGTTACCGGCTTGGTTAACATATCAGCAGGGTTCTTATCTGTATGGATCTTCTCCAGCTTCAACTCTCCATCCTCTAATACCTGTCTAATGAAGTGGTACCTCAGCTATATATGCTTGGTTCTTGAATGAAAGGCTGAATTCTTAGCCAAATGAAATGCACTTTGACTATCACTGTATAGTCTGCAACTCTCTTGCTCCTTTTCTAGCTCTTCCATGAACCGTGTCATTCATATCATTTCTTTGCTAGCCTCTGTGACTGCAATATATTTTGCTTCTGTAGTTGACAAGGCAATAACCTTCTACAACTTTGAAATCCAGCTAACCGCCGTTCCATCAATAGTGAAAACATATCCTGTGGTGCTCCTTCTGCCATCCAAATCACCTGCCATATCTGAATCTACATAACCATGTAGATAAGTGTTTGACCCACCATAGCACAAATGCCTACTGCTGGTCCCTCTCAGATATTTAAGGATCCATTGAATTGCTTTCCAGTGTTCCTTCCCTGGATTGGCCATATACTTACTAATAACTCCCACTGCTTGGGCAATATCAGGCCTAGTAAAAACCATTGCATACATTAAGCTCCCTAATGTGGAAGCATATGGAACTTTCTTCATGTACTCTACCTCATCATATGAATTAGGACACTATTCTTTACTCAATTAAAAATGTCCAGCCAAAGGTGTGCTTATCGGTTTTACATCCTGCATATTGAACCGTTTCAACACCTTGTTCACATAATCCTCTTGAGACAAAATCAACTTGTGATTTTTCCTATCTCTCTTAATGCTCATGCCAAGGATTTTCTTTGCTGCTCCCAAATCTTTCATGGCAAATGTGTGAGCTAATTTCACCTTAAGCTCAGAGATATCCTGCATGTGTGATCCTTCAACCAGCATATCATCTACATACAACAATAGAATAATATATCTACCATTATTCAATCTCTTAAAATACACATAATGGTTAGATTGACATCTATTGTAGCCATGCTCAGTCATAAACCTGTCAAATCTAAGATACCATTGTTTAAGAGCTTGCTTGAGGCCATACAAGCTTTTCTTCAATCTACACACTAGCTTCTCCTTACCTTTGACCTCAAATCCTTCCGGCTGATCCATATATATTTCTTCATCCAAATATCCATGAAGAAACACTGTCTTAACATCAAGCTGCTCAAGATGCAAATCCTCAATAGCAACTAAAGACAATACAGTCCGTATAGAAGTCATTTTAACAACAGGAGAAAAAATCTCACCAAAATCAATACCTAGTTTCTGTGCAAATCCTTTCACTACCAACCTGGCCTTATATCTCATCTGTCCATTCTCACCTTCCTTCAATCTGTAGATCCATCTATTCTTCAGTGTCTTCTTTCTCGCTGGCAACTCAACCAAATCCCACGTTTGGTTCTCTTTCAAGGAATCAATCTCCTCATTCATGCCTAACTCCCACTGATTCTTGGATTCCACATGTATTGCTTCATCAAAACTCTCTGGTTCTCCACCATCAGTAAGCAATAAATAGAATAATGAAGGAGAATATCAAATTAGAGGTTTACTTACCCTTTCTGACCTCCTGATGGGCGTCTGAGACTCATTCACAACACGCTGTCCGCCTAAATTCTCTGACAGTGACCGACCTTGGTCACTTCCAGGCCTGTAATTGGTCAACGTCAGTTCTCTATGATCGACGTCAGTTCCTTCTTGACTGACGTCGGTCACTATCTGACTGACATCGGTTCCTGTATTGCCGACATCAGTTCCTTTCTGACTGACATCGGTCTTTGTGTTTTCCTATCTGTGATTATTCTTTTTTGTGAGCTCATTTTGGACCGTCACCTCGTCTAATTCTCCATTACTCTACCCAGATTGATTCAACTTCTTGAGCTGATCACTATACATCACTTTTTTATTGAAAACAACATCACAGCTCCTAATTATTTTGTTAGTTCCTAGATTCTAAAACCAGAATCTGAAATCATCAGAGCCATAACCAATAAATGTGCACCTCATAGACTTAGCATCCAACTTCTTTCTATTTTCCTTATCAATGTGCATAAAAGCTTCACAACCAAAAACTTTGAGAAATGAGAGATCTACCTTTTTACCTATCCATGCCTCTTCTGGAATTCCACCATCAAGAGCTATAGAGGGTCCTCTGTTAATCAAGTAAACTACAATATCCACAACTTCTACCCAAAACTCTAAGGGCAAATCAACATGCAATCTCATACACCTTGCACGCTCCATTACTGTTCTGTTCATCCTTTCAGCAACTCCATTTTGTTGAGGTGTCCTTGGAATAGTCCTTTGCCTGCGTATTCCATGCATATAACAATACCAGTTGAACTTGTGGCTGCAGAACTCACCACCATTGTCAGATCTCAGGCACTTCAATCTCTTGCCTGTTTCATTCTCAACCATAGCTTTTCAAATCTTAAAAGTGTCAAAAACATCATATTTCTTCTTTATACAATAGACCCATACCTTTCTTGTAGCATCATCTATGAAAGAGACATAGTACTGTGATCTTCCAATAGAAGCAACCTGAGTTGGTCCCCACACGTCTGTGTGAACAAGCTCCAACTTATGCTTCTTCTTTGTTGACCCAGTCTTGAGAAAACTCACTCTCTTCTATTTCCCAAAAATCCAGTGCTCACAAAAATCTAGATATATGCTTTTCAAATCTGAAAGCTTACCTTTTGACTTAAGAATTGTCATTCCCTTCTCACTCATGTGGCCAAGCCTCTGGTGCCACAACTTTGCATCTACATCTGAAGTAGATAATACAGAAGGAGAATTATTAGTAATATAATTACATAAATAGAGAGTACCTACTCTCTTACCTCTGGCCAATATAAGTGCACCCTTGGTAACCTTCCAAGATTTAGCTGTGAGAGTTACTGTGCAACCCTCATCCCCTAACTTTCCTACAGAAATCAAATTCCTCTTCAAGTTGGGTACATGCATGACATCTCTCAACACCCATGTGTTTCCATTCTACATTTTTAGCTGCACTTTTCCTTTGCCAAGAATTTTACAAGGCTCATCATCCCCTAAATAAACTATTCCAAAATTTCCATGGATATAGTCACTAAAATATTCTCTATTAGGGGTAGCATGAAAAGAGGCACCATAATCTAAAACCCAAGATTTTATATTATTATGTAAAGAGAATATAAGAGCATCTTGTGTAATACCTGCAATTTTTGCTTCTTCTTTACCTTCATGCTGATTGTCTTCTTTAGGTTTTGACCAGCAATCTTTGCTTATGTGCCCTATCTTTCCACAATTCCAATAGGCTATCCTCTTGCCATTTCTAGATTTGGATCTACCTCTCATCTTTGACTTAGACCTTGATCTCCCTTTCTTGCTCTTCTCTTTTTGCCTTCCCCTACTCTCAAAACTTAAAGCGTTCCCTGATGTTTCCTCTGTGCTTTTCTTGCGAATTTCTTCATTCAAGATTACACTAACAACATCATCTACTTTTAAAATATTTGAAGCAGATGTAGTATTACTAACTACCATTACCAAGCTATGCCAGCTCTCAGGTAAAGAGCATAAGATTAATAGAGCTTTAATTTCATCATCAAAAACTATTTTGACTGAATTTAATTGATTTACAATTCCATGGAAATCATTTAGATGATTAGATATAGATCCACCTTCCTGCATTTGCAAATTAAATAACTACTTCATAGGATATACCTTATTTGAAGCTGAGGGTTTTTCATATAAATTTGCTAAAGTAGTCATTAACTCTACCGTTGACTTTGCCTGTGATAAATTAGATATCACAGTAGATGCCAGACTCAATCTTATAGATCCAAGAGCCTTTCTATCAAGAACTTCCCATTCTTCATCTTCCATGTCTGTGGGCTTCCTTGAAACCCCACCTAATAGTAAGTATAGATCTTTTTGATACAGATAATCCTCTATCTGTATTCTCCATAATTGATAATTCTTACCATTGAACTTCTCCATTCTCAATTTACTTTCTTCTGCCATTGCTTCTCCCACTCAAACAGAAATCTCTGTGAGTAACTTGTAATCAATACACACTAACCAGATCTAAAACACCTGTTAGTCAACCTGAGCTCTGATACCACTTGTTGGGGATCAACCAAAAAAGTTGATTACTATATAAAAGCAACTAAACAGGAAATTAAACCAGAATGATAAGTAACTAGAATCAGAAATAGCAAAGAACAAGAGATAGAAGAAACCACCCTGAAAACTTGTATTAAACTCTTTATAGAAGGAATACAATTGAAGAAACTTCTTTTCTTCCACACCTCTCTCAGATGTACAGATCTCTTTCCCTCAAGAGCTGTCTCTCTCAATTACAATCAACTCCAACAACCTGGATTGATTCACATATACATGTATTATACAGTACTATCCAATTAAGCTATGAAGATCTAATCCTATATATAATATTAGGAAACATGAGCATACAATCACAACCATTAGATGCACATCCTAATCAAGGGCTCAAAATAGTCCTACTAAAGATAGAGATGCAGACTTAAGACTAACACTTAATCCTATCATGCAAACATTCTGTTCTGTCCATGGAAATAACATTCTAGATGCACAGATGACCGACATCGGTCCCTTCCTATCTGCACCTAACTGACGTCAGCCGATCTATGACCGACACCGGCATCTCTTAGTCGAATCCTGATCGACGTCGGTCTCTCCTGACCGACGCCGGTGACTGTGTAATTCCTGCAACCTGCAACTTGCTCATTTGGTGAAGCTTTTGGCTCCACACCTCAACAAGATGGGAGGTCAAGAACTTGGTCCTAGACATTATTCACCCCTTTGGATGTGTTGGTAGTGCTATTTTCAGCCAAAAAGCACCAAAAATCAAGTTCTCAGATTGTAGCTTCAACTTTGACAACATTTATTGTTAGTGTTTCTGCGCTCCAGAACAATAGTGAAAATTCACTTACAGGTGGAAGTGGGTGTCAAGGTTTTTAGAAAATATATAATTTTATATATATATATATATATATATATATATATATATATATATATATAAAATCAAAGTGGTGGTTTTACACTTGCTAGTCCTAGAGGTAAAGTTGCTAGTTGGAAGTCAAGAAGTTGTCTCTTCACTACCAAAAATTTGCATTTTAGGACCCTTTACTGTAACTTCTAGCATATTAATCTTAGAGGTGATTTATAATAGATTTAAGATGAAATTAGAAGACTTTACCATGCACATGATGGATCTTATGGTTCCTCTATATGACTTAGAGTTTTTATTTTATGCATTCCTGAAGTTAGGCTAAAAATCAGCCTCTTTCTTATATTGGGAAGGGCATTCTTAAGCTCGGAATGGGTTGTGAGTTTGTCATCCAAGAAAGATGGAAGGTCAAGAACCTAGTCCTAGACATTATTCACCCTTTTGAACATGTTAGTAGTGCCAATTTTTAGCCAAAATACACAAAAAATTGAGTTCTCAGACTGTAGCGCTCAACTTTGATAACATTTGTTGTCATTGTTTTCATGCTCTAGAACACTAGTGAAAATTTACTTGTAGGTGGGTGTCAAGGTTCTTGGAACACATGTAATTTGCCTATATAGATGTGCTTTAAGTGGTGGATTTGCACCTATTAGTTTGAGAGGCAAAGTTGCTAGTTGGAGGTGGAGGATATTATGACAAAACTTTTGGTGAGGAGTGGAAAGATTGATCAATTATGCCAATCCACTGAAATTATACCCAAAAACCCTCTTTACACACAACATATAACTTTAACATAATGTAATGACAACTATGATAACTAAATGTATGGATTCCCTACTTCAAGTGTTGAAGGTGGTTTGGAGGTTGGGGCAAGTCTATGGGAGGAGATATGGCCAAACATCAATATTATATGTGTGAGAGTGGGGTCAAGAGTTAGTCATAAGGTCACAGGGGAAAAATAATCTTTAAGAACATGAATTAGGCCTAGTAGGCCTTATAGTCCTACTTGGAAAAAGTGGAAACTAGGTACAAGGAAGACTTGGGGCCTTCAATGAAATGGTCAAATTGGTATGTTTTAGATGTCATGAGTATGTTTTCAATAAAATAAGATCATTGCGAAGGTCAAATTGGTCCTTTGGAGAGTATGTACAGGGCATGGAAAACCCTAGATTAGTAAGCTTCAGGAATTTCCAAGAGATTTAACCATGGGAATTTAATGAAACTTTGTAATATTTCTCCCTTATACATATACAAGGTGAATCAAAAGGTTTTAACCTGATATTGTATAGATGTGTATGGATTCTAGGACTAAGGGTTTGGAATAGGGCTAATTAGGCCTAAATGAGGGTAGGCCAATGAAGGAAGTGATAGTTAGAAGTGGATTTGGGATATGAAATTTGACATAGACATGAAAAATAATAGAGTGTGCCTATAAATTGCCTTATAATCTCTTAATAAATCATAACATTTTTGTACAAGGTAAATTACAATAAAAAAGGCTATAAGCCTAGAGAGAGCATTGTGTCCATAAGGTATGGAATGAGAACATGCTGTTGTTTGAGTACTTTAAGGGGGTTATACTAGGTATGTTATGATCATCTAAGACCATATGTGATAATAGGTTGAACTCTTGAAACATAGACCAAGATTTGGTCCTTGAGACTTAAAGCAGGCGCATATGAAGAAACTAGAAAAAGATTGAGAGGAAATTTGTGAATGAGAAATGAATGGAATGAGGTAAAAGATGTATGGATAGAGATAAATGCCATGAAGGAGGTACTACTAAGAGTACAAGGAATAATTAATAGGTGTAAGAAGCTAAATTAAGTCTAAAGTTTCAAAAGAGGATCTCATTTATGAAAGAAGATTCAAATCAAACCATAGCAAGTGATTGTCTGATTTACAACATTATCCTAAAAAACCATAGCATAGCATAGCAAACCATAGCAATTGAATGCCATTTGGGTCTTAATTTATTATAAGGGTCTGATTTTCAACATTATCCTAACAAGTTATTCTCAATATCATAACATTTGTAATCCTTAAGAATACTTCAAAACCAATCATTTATAATACTATGAACACAAGTGATTCAAACAAGATTTACTTCATTGGTTTTCTTAAATATTCATGTACAAAATAAAAATTCCATATATAGGCATACAATGTCAATAATATGTGCATTGCCATATAGGAATACAAAAAATTACATCATGTCTAACAACATAGTATCTAATGTTGGATTAATACATCATATACACATGTACAATGCTAAAAATACATACATTGCCATATAAGCATATAAAAATGTACATCATCTACAACATCCTAATCATCAAATAGTCTCCCTCTCTTTTCCTTCTTTGAAGAAGACTCTCCTTGGGATGCCCTACTTGTAGATAGAGATATCTCAAATGCTTTAGATTGCTCCAAGGTTCAACTACGGGTACTACGCTCACAGCTTGCTTATAGCCGAACCTATTCAAATACAAAAATTATTATAAAATTAATAAGTACACATGAAACCAAGTTAAGAAACTCATGTTTTAAAATATAATATAAAAATCATTTAAACATGCACTTATCACAATCTCATGGTCCTCTTCAATTTGCCATTGATGCTTAACTAGGTCAATGCCAAGTTTAGCTGCATGAACTTGCATGTCAAATGATGAAGAAACATGAGGAGCTATCATAGTAGTCATCTAAATCACACTATCAAATGTCATATGACAACCATGCATATACAATACATTCATGCATATAAGTTATATTTGTCAAATTATATAGTAAAATTATTAAAGCAAAAGTACTAAATTACAATTCAAAATTACAAGTGAATATACATACCTCGGTGAGTGCCTGTGTAGATGACATTGTAGCATCAATTCTTTAGTCTGTCTCAAATTTTAATGATGGAAGAGTGTCCACTCTAGTCATTAGCTGAAAAAACAACCTAATAATTAATAACTTGGGTAATTCATTGATTAAACAAGTTGCTAACAAATTTAGTCTTGCATACAATCTAAGATTCAACTATAGTCAAAGCATTTTATTCTTTTGGTATAAATTTATGTGGAAGGTTAACTAAGGAACGCGCATAATATTATTGAGAATATTATTTTTAGGAATCCAATTGGTCAAGAAGTGGTAAAATCCTATTTGTCCATGGTCCTTATTCTTGGAAAATATATAGTTTGTAAACTAAGAAATTATGTGTTTTGTGTTTAGTCTTGTAACTTGTTATGGATTATAAAGAGTTTAAATAAGGATGTTGAATGATAATAAAAAGGGGGAGATAATTTTGATATAGGTTTATAGTGCTTTGACATTGAAAGATGAAATAATTCCTTAGTACCCTATTTGCTAAAGGTCAACATATAGTCAAAGGACTGAGTTATGTTATGTTGAAACTAGTTTAGGATTCCATTGAGATTGTAAGGGGTATAATATAGTCAATGTAAGTGTATATAATCCAATATTAGGTTTTAAATATATTGGGAGTTGAAGGAAAGGCAAGGTAACCCTGCACCCTATTTTCTTATGTGCATAGGTAGGGTTGTAAATTGAGAGTTTTGAGTTTGTAATTGATTGTGGGCTTTCAGAAATTTCTATCTAAATGATAAAGTTCTATAGGGTTAGTACAGACCCAATGATTTTTTTTTGGGGTTTTGAAACCAACTAAGACAAAATTTATCCCCTTTAGTGTGCTCTCGGTATTGGTAATGGCCTAGAAACCTAGATTCTAGGGTTTAGTGTATAAAATGAGATTTGACCATTGAAAAATTCAAAAAAATTGTAATATTAAATTATTTGATGTCTTCTCAGTAATGGAGATGGTTTTAGGCTTGTCAAGTATGGAAAATTATGTAAATGAGGCTGTGATCTAGTGTTAAGCCTAGAGAAGGGTTAAGGGAGAAGGGGTGATATGGAAACAGGAGAATTTGTCCAAAGAAGGGGTCAAAAAATGATTTATTCAACTAAAAGAGCCAAATGGGTATCTATAAAGGTCAATATATTATATATAAAGTTCATACATGTTTCATACTAAGGAGGTTTGCATAAATGGATGGCTACTTGGTGAGATGCCTAAAGAAGGAAGTATAATTTTCATTGAGAGTTGTGTTAGAGGGTTAATGTGGGAGTTTTATGGGCCAAATAGGTCCTTAAATATGTAATTTTTTTTTGGTGAAGATATATTAGATGCTCCCAATAAGGAGATTTACCCAAAAATAAGGCTAATATAAGGTAAAGCTAGAAATGTGTATGTGAGGGGTAATTAGACAGACAATTTTAGTTAGTGACATGACCAAGGATGTAGAGAGAGAGAGAGTGATAAGAAGATAGAAGGATTGATTTGACTAATATTATCATTGTTGTTTGATTACCCAAAATACTAAGGGAATGAGTTATAAATAAATGAAGGAAAACCTTGAAAGGAAGGGATATAGGTAGAGTTTGGCATAGAAGTTGATATAGATCTGCATCAATGGATATAGATATAACCTCTCCCCCAAATAGATATATTAGGTCTTTGGGCCCCCTAAGTAGGTGGTGGTAACAAACTACTCAACCCCATATATCTATATGGGGTTGAGGTCCCCTATTTGTATATGGTTTCAAGGCCTATGCCATATACATATAGGCTATAGTTTATAGTTGATGCTCTCCCAACAAATCAATGGGATCTAGTGGACACTCTCCCAATAAACTAATGGAATTGACTAGGTATAATGGGATCAAGAGGCTATGCCATCTAAATTTATAACTCCACAGATAGAGATGAAATTATTATGCTCAGATGGAATCAAGATGGGAATTGAATTTCTAGCTATAACCATTTTGGATATCGATAATAGAGATTGGACCACTATATGTGATTAGGATAAGAAAGAATCAAGTTCTTGGCTATGAGGCTAGCATTTAAAATAAAGGATTGGTGTGCATATTGATGAAGACATGCTATACTCGATTGGTTAATTGATAGAAATATATTGTACCAAACAAATTTTATTAAATGAATTATATATATATATATATATATATATATATATATATATATATATATATATATATATATATATATGTACATCCAATCCTACTGATTAGGATTGACCCACTATGGAAACTAAATATAATGGGATATCAATCAAATGTTCAACTTGCTATTTTTGTTATTGAAAACATAATTGAGATTAAGGATGAGTTTCTAACAAGTTACGCCAGTCCATGTTAATACATCAAACAATAAAAAGTCTAAAAAAATTATGTTAGGTATTTTATATAAACTCTTACATAAAATATACCAAGGATGAAATTAAGGTGTATGAATGTACATTTAGAGTATATAATATTCACTTGAAATTTACCTCTGTAATTATATATGGTGTCATATTGACATGGATAGATGTAGTAGCTTGGGTTGGCCCACTGCCTAGTTGTGATGTTGAAGGCAATGTCTCCTCCTGGAACACAAAAAAATGCATATATATATTATTAAATTTAAATTTTTAAATTAGTTTTACCTTTTTAAATTGCAAATATAACTTAAAAATTTTAACATTAAATTTATATAAAAGATGCTTGTGTGTAAAGAATCCCAATGTATCTGAACCAAATGTGTGTGCCAACAACTCATCAATCAAGACCATATCCTCCAAGCCCCTTGAAGTACCACCATCATCATATAAAGGGCTAGTGTATATAACACTACAACATCTACATTGGTGGGGTCAGGTATGACCACTAGCTGGAGTATCTCGAGCATCTATCTTTGAAAGTCTACTCATATGATGAACGAGTGTATCAATAATCACACTAAGTGCATGCAAAGTGTCTATCTCCACAACCTCTATCACCATAGAGGAAATCTCCAAATGAAGTGGTTTTTGGGTAGGGATACTTGTAGTTTGATTAGGTGCATTATGTGTACCTAATCGATCTTGTGTAGAGCCTTTCCCTCAAACTTGAAACTCACCATAGTCAGAGTAGTTTGGATTTTGATTGAGGATAAAATTGCAATAGAGTATCCTTAAAAAGTAAAAAGGGAACTCATGGTTATTACAAGGGGAATAGTCAAACACCATCCACCATCACTCCCAAAAATTGTCCTTAATCAAATCATGTTGGCATCGGTGGATTGGGAAACGTTTGGTTGTTATGGGAAATGAGGCATTGGTGGTTGGGTCGATAAATAAGGCATAAATTTTATGTTTTTCTATATTTTTATTCTTCACCTTAGATGTTAACAATTTATCATCATATTAAGCCCTCCAACTATCCCTATATGACCTCCATCTATCAATTTGACTCATTATCGAGTCTACTTGATCTAATACTAACTCTAGGTTATTGGCCAAATAGGTGCAGTGGGTGTTTTTTGGAAGTGGGCTCCCTCATTCTCCTAATTATTTACTCAATTTCACTATGTGAACATCTAATTCCTCCTAGCTTCTTGGGGGGATCTAGGGGAACTAAAAGAGGGTTGGGCAGAGGATTAGGTGAAGGGTCAGGCAGAGCATGTCAACTTATTGTAGAAAAATAAAAAACAAATTTGCAATTCACATTCAAAAAATTCAAAAAAAAAAAAAAAAATTGATCTAATATACAAAAAACATACCTCTTCTTCATGGTGGCATCATCAATCTTATGACTGGAGGGAAAAACATGAATCCTTCAACCTAAAATATGATCTTGTAGCTAAAATGTGATCTTGCAGCCAAAATGCGAATGAGAATCAACAAAATGTGAATGGATAAAATGTAGAGGATAAGGGTTTTTTTTTTTTGTTTTATAGTTTTAATAATGTGTACACATTATGGGTTATGTCCATGGAATTTTCCCCCAACTCTATGCACATACCCATATATGGAACTCATATAGTTGTAGTTTGTGTCAAAAATGAGAATTCTTCTCATCTATCCAAGATCTCTCCTACACACCATTATCACAACCACAATGAAGCCATCAAAAACATTACACATATAACAAATAATTATGCACAATAACTTCTCTTCATTATTGACTCAAGATGAATATAAAATTTGTAACTCTCTCTTCTTACAACCAAGAAGAAGCATAATGAGTGCCTAATAATAGTTTTTTTCATAACAACCAAGTAGTTGTTGTGATCACCTCACAAATTGGATAATCCATAATATTTGTGGACTATATAAATTATATGCATACAATGAGTTTAAACTCAATAATATATAAATGAACTCATAATTAAGTCTAAATCCATGAGTGAGTGTGAATGCTCAGTCAAACACCCTTAAGCACATAATATGAAGTGAGAAAAGATAAAGCAAAGACACTGAATGGGTCCTGACAACTAGGCATGATTGGGTGCCCTTGTACAAAATCATAGTGAAATACAAAGTGTCCCTATGGTAACCAATCCATCTTACCAAAATATAAGGATGTCAAATCATTATAACCACCAAGTCAAATAGGAACTGGTACTCTGTATGAGGGTCACTCCAAAGAAAACACTGATCACAAAATATGAGAAAAAGAGGCATCGTGGATGAAATGTGTAACCAAAAGGTACCCAAAAACTAGTAGAACCATAGTGAGAGTGGAGAATAGAACTTATGTTGCAAGGCATCCCAATAAGCATGAATCAAAATCTTAACACAATTATATATTAAGTGTCCTCAATGGAGTGAAGCCCATTAAACAAAAAATACACTCAATAAATGCCTCCAATAGAAATGTGGTGTGATAAGGGTTAGAAAGGAGCATAACACTTGAATTAGTATTTGAAAATACCCCCCATAATTATAAAATGGGTATAATGACTCAAAAAAATAGTATGAGTGGGCCAATCCCACTACTCAAACATTGAAATGCTGACACTAGCCTACAACTTACTAGCTACTCTTCAGAAAGAGATTAAACTCCTCAAAAAATCTAAAGGATATTATCAAAATCAAAGATACATATAAAAATTTCTTAAGAATATTTCCTTGGTAGTGATGGGATACTCAATAACTAAATAAGAAAGTTCTCAACATGGAGCATACACACATGAAGAATAAAACTCCATGACTCTCAATGTGACTACAAATAGGTCCCAAGCAACAAAAGATATCACCAAGTGATGCGAAAAACTATAGATTATGTCAAAGATTCCATTTGTGAAATGAGAGATGCATGCTAAAAAATGGCTAAAAATGAGCTCAAACAACAAATAAACATCAAAAGGTAGGAGAAACAATGTGTTGTTGAAGAAGCTGATTGGTGGATGAATCTCACCTATAGAGTCCTCTTAGGGAATGTTATCGATGCCACTGAGAATGATAAAAAATCCACCCTAAATAAATAGAAATGGTGGATGAATATGCCTGGATATGAGTAAGTGTAAATTATATAATAGAAGAATGTAAGGTAACATCCATAAGTGTCAGGTGGATCATGTTTGACCATTATAATCTCAAGTTTCTCACACCTGAGTGAAGGTGTAGAAGATCCCATATGTAGCTTACTATCCTCATGAGGAGTGGAGCAAAAAAATGATGGAGCTTTATCAAACTATCTCATTAAATATCTACATCATAATGAATGCCATGCCAAGCAATCCCCATAATAGGATGTATAGGGGTAGCAATACCTTGTAGATGCTTAACAATGCCCATAAGTCTAGTAGTATGACCCATAGAACAAAGCATTAGAGATCCAAAAGTAGTGGTATGTTTCTCAAAAGAAGTAGGCATATACATAGGTGGAACTAGAGTGGGATGTGTAGAGTGTGCAATAATAATAGGCACAAAAGTATCATCTACAATAAGAGGAGCAATAAATATAATGGGTTATTTAGGATATGGTAAATCACATTGTAAAATTGCACCAAGTGGATGCATACTATATTTAATAAAATTACATGAGAGACTAGGAATAGGGACATGAATGTCTAGCATATTAGTCTGATGCTATATCCCAACTAGTTTATTTTGCAAAGAGCATATGATGGCATATTTTTTATGAATTGAAGAGCATAAAAAAGAATTTTGCTTCATTAGTTTCCTATGCTCTTCAGATTATTCTTAAAGTGCTAGGAAAGAGGCCATATGATTAATGGGTTGCTCAAGGTCTGGTATGGCACTCTCAATAATTACACTAAAATCAATAATAGGAGAAACAATCACAAAACTAGAATGTGCATCATTGTGTAAACGAGGTGTAGATTCCTCATCCAAGTGCCCACCAACAAACAAATCTACAACATGAGCAATAGGAAGAGGTGGTACAAGTGTCTCATCCTCAAGAAACAAGTCCTCACTAACAATTGAAGGAGGATAATAACCAATAGTAGGAGGGGGAGATGCCAAATATTCTTCATGTATATCACTATCAAAAATTACCCTCTCACAAAGAGGAGAAGATAATGGAGGAACATCAACAATGTCACCAACAAAATAATACTCACTATGATAGAGAGGAGAAAGAAGAGGAATAGTTGGAGGTGAAGTGACCTCCTCAAAGAATACTGAAATAAAGACTCAATCTTCCTTATGTGATGTGGCATGTACAATGTGAGATTGAAAACTATTAGAAATATAGAGATGAATGACGAAAAGTACCTCATTTGGCAAGGATGCAAGCCACATAATATATTCCTTATCTGTAAAATTTGGATAGTCACCAAGCATAACTCTCCATAAGCCTTGCATTTACAAGTGCATCTACATTTTAGTTTTCCATGCATCATAATTTTATGAGTTGAGGGGTTCAAACATACAAGTACCCATACCTAAAAACATGAAAACACCAATAATGGTAAAAATAACCAAATGAGAACAAAAATCAACTTATAAAATGGATGCCAATTACCACCAAAAATGCATTCATGAGTACATCAAATGGCACAAAAATAACAATGCAATCGATGGTTTCTAGGAGAACCTAGATTGGTACAAATGGATCCCAGTTGATAAGTAAGTTCGGCAAATGTAATGCAATCCCATGAGTGGACTGGCTGGGATCAATAGAAAGCAATAAAAAACAAATATCTACAAAAATTAAAGGTTAATGCAAATCCAAATCCATGTAGGTCACCATTGAAAGTGGATGATTGAAGTCTTCAATGTAGATTTAAAAAAAATATAATTATAAATACCAAATACAGATGCAATGTTTGATCTGACACCAAATGGTGGAGATTATAATGCAAACATCACTCATAAATGAAAAAGACTTCTGTAGTGCTTGTTTTAGGCTTTGACAACAACGATAGGGAGAAAATGTGAGAGGCCATACCAAACTAATCTCTAAGACATTGAGAGTCAAAATGAATATGAACAAAATCAACATGTATGATTAAATCATAAAATCTCATAATTCCTCCATGTATGGTTTGTTTACAACCTACAAATAGGACTTTACCAAGATTTTAAAGCTCAAAAAATGTAGAGGGGTCATTTATCCAATAAAAATAGCCTTCATACATCTGTATGGTCTTGTATGGCCTAATAAAAAAACTTAGATCAAATCCATAAGGTGTCAAATAATTAGTTGGGCAATGGTTGGGGGAGTCTAATTTGATACCATGTCAAAATTGAGAATATTTATCATCCATCTAGGATCTTCCCTGCACATCATGACCACAACCACAATGAAGCCATCACAGATATTATGCACACAACAAATAATTATGCACAATACAGTCTCTTCATTATTACCTCAAGGTGAATATACAATTTGTAGCTTTTTCTTCCTACAACCAAGGAGAATCACAAGGAGTGCTTAATAAATAGGCTTGTGAGTTTGTTTCATAACAACAAAGTGGTTGTTGTGGTCACCTTACAAAGAAGAGAATCCACTATGTTTGTGCACTACACAAATTGTGAGAGCACAATTAATTTCAACTCAATAATAAATAAATGAAGTCCTAATTAAACTTAACTCCATGAGTGAATGTGAATGCTCACTCTAATAGTCTAAAATGGTTGTGCCATGCTTGCACTTTTTATGTCTTAAAGTGTTTCCAAAATTATATGATGATCGAGAAGATTTTCATGGAATCTTTCTAAAAAACTCTTGATGACTTCCACTTTGTTAAAGTTTGGTTGTTCATCACCTATAAGAAGAATTAGATCCTAATGATCATCTTGAGGACCAAGGTTATATTGTTCATGCTCTGAATTAGTGTCAAGGACCTTTACATGTTGATTTTTTTCACTATCATCTGAAGGTTTAGATATACCCTTATTCTTATCCATGTTATGTGCCTTATTAAAAAGAATTTGAGTATGTTTAATTAAAATACTACTTAATCTATCACTTTGTCTAAGAGAGGCAAGAATAAATTTTTTAGAGTGAATAAAAAATGAAATGAAAAGTTGAAAGATTGATGCTATTGAATAATTTATTAGATCCAAAAATCTTAGGACAACAATTGGAAATAAAAATAAGAAGGATAAAAACCCTAGCAACATTTATGGTTAGGGTTTTGAAACATTCAATTATTAGTTGGGTTCACCAATATGTTTTATAATTTTTTAGTAAACTAATGAATTAATTACCTAAATGTGACAATCTGTTGTGTAAAATCAAAATGCTACATATATACAATAAATAAGAAAAATTGATTTGGAACTTACTAAATTTGGATATATGTTAAAAGTGGAAAGTACTATGAAAAATACAAATTATCTAGTAAATTAGAATTTAGGACTATATCTTAGACTCAAATTGACTAGGGAGTTGTGTTGATCGACTGCGAATCTAAAACATGATTTTTTAGGTTTCTTAGACAAGAACATTATATCTGGATAGGGGTGTAGGGTGTTGTTGTCCTTAAGGAGCATTGGTGTCTTGTAGATAATGGAGTTATGATATTTAGTGTAGGATCATCCTCATCTGTGTGTTATGTTAATTATGTGGGTACCTTTGATCTATTATGAAAACCACTATATATCTTCTCCTTCATTTGTGACCCTAGCTCAACAAACTAAGAGGAAAAATCTAATCACAAGTTAAAATGGGGTTAGCATTTGAATTTGTGATTGAGCTCAACACCCCCCTTTTGAGTATTTTCTACATACCAATACTCTAAAGAGGGATCAAACTCCATGTAGTTCTCTAATACTATGGTGATATGTGTCAAACGCTGATAAAAAATGTTAAATGTTGGAGAAATCTTGGTGTGATTAAGTGATTCAACCTTAAATTATGACCTTATAAGTGTATTTAGACTTTAGCTCAGGGCTACTAGGGTTGTATGTATTTATAATTAAGAGAAATAAGGAATTTTCCCTCAATGTGGTATTAGAATTATGGAGGTTTTCAATATGGAAGCCTCTTGTGTACAAAATGGTTTGAAATGTGGCTTTGTAGTGATATTTCAGGAATTCCTTTGGATGGGGATTTTTAAATTTGTAGGATGACCCATTACATGAATTTGAAATTGAAAAATTAGTTGTTATTTGGTGGAAAGACAAGAGCAGTGAAGCTGAACATTGTTAGAGAGTGTTGTTGTCCAAACAGTGCACAGTTGTCCTAGGAGCAAAAGATATTAATATCAGAGTATGAAATAGTATATGGATAAGCCTTAATTATTTTTAAAGAGTAATAGGGAAATTTTGAAATCATTGGTTGGCTTATAGGAATGGATCATTTGTGTGGAAAATGAAGGAAAGGAGTCAAAAGGCCTAGAATAAGGCACAAGCTAAGAATGTAAAAAGGGTGTTCACAAGTGCATTATTTAGCTTAAATGTTTATTTATGTGTCTACATTTATAATTTATATATTTATATAAAATTTTATTTTATCATGTTGAGATTTGTCTCATTACTTACAGATGTATTCATATGTTTATATTCTTTAAAATGCTACATTCCATGGATATACTATTTTATTATGTTGTGACGTTAACATAGACTGATATTGTAGACTAGTTTCACTTATTCTATGATTCATTGATGTTTTTTGATTTTATATAGGTTGTGTAGTTCATTATGCTTGTGTAATTATTTCTTAGTGCATGACATTATTTGGATTAAATGTATTGTTGTATGCCTTTTTATTTGGCCCTTGGTCTTTTTTACATAATTCATTTCTTGATTGAGTGTATCATTTTATGACTCTTCCTTTGTATGTGGTCCTTGGCCTTGTATGTGATATTTTAATGACATTTTGTGTAGGCTTTGTGTGACATTAAGTGGTATTACATGTACTTGTGTTTTTTGCATCATACCATGACATTGTATGCTTATGAGTGGATATATATCTAGAATTATCTATTGACCTTGTTAAAATATTGAGTTTTTATTTCCATGATATTTATCATTCATCTTCCTTATTTTTTGTGGTGCCATGATACATATCATGCACCTTCTTGCATAGTTTTTTAATTAGTACTTTTATTAGTGATGATTACTATTGTGTGATTAATTGATATATTTATCTTGGAATAACACTTGTATGTCTTGCACTACATGTTTCATTTTAGTTTTGATGATTTCTTCATTACTACGATGAAATGTTCTCCAAATGTCAACATATATTTATAAATTATTACATCTTTTGGCATATAATGATGTTATTAACTCTTTTCTTTTGAGATGCGTAATTCAGAGGCTACATTCACCATCTCAAAAGGGGCACATGCTAGTGGGATTATCTTAGAGATGCAAGTCTTCATGAATACAATCTTTAGAGTTTGGGACAAATTCACAAGTTAAATATTTTAGATTGTTTTATAATATTTAATTTATAGGTTACAACATTTATATTGGTTCATGATATTAGTTTGGTATAGATTTTGGGATAGATTTCAATTTTCAAAAATTCAAATTGATTCAGATTATCAGACATGGGACAAATATTTATAGATTTAGATACATTTGGAGGTATATTCAATGCATATGCACTCATTTTATAGGAACAAAAGTTATGAGTTTTTAGATTTTTATAGATATAAATGCATAGATTTGTATATCATGTTGGCACTGATTAGATTAGATTATGTATCATGGAAATTATTAATGCACATACACACTATTAATTTTTTCCATGTTAGCATCAATTGTACATATAAGTGAGGAATTATAACTATAAGCTATTTGTAGTGATTGGTTCGATTAAGTGAGTAATTAGGTTGAGGTTCAACATCCTTGAAAACCTAGGCATTACTCCATGAGTCAAATATGTGGCTCCCACCATTAGCATACTGAGGTTCAAGATTAAATACATGAGAATTATGGTTGAGGTTCAGTGATGTTCAATGATCTAGGCACTACTCCCTCTTCAATGAGGGGTTGGACATTTTATTTTCCCAACTTGTGGCCTTGCATTAGTACACAAATTGGTTCTTAATCAACCCTAACTATCTAAGTTATCCAAGTGATTCAATAAGGAAACACATTTCTCCAATGCTTCAATAATAAATTATCATATCCAATAACACATTATAGGCCAACATGGTTCACCCACTTACAAGTGTATTCCTTCCTTTCCCTTTAATTTTTGAATGTTTCAATTTAAATTCATATTTCAAATTTCATACTTGGATATTGATTACTATATATTCATTGTAGGTTGTGTGGATAAAGTTACACATTTAGAGACTCTTTTCAAAGATAAATGTGTGTTTACATGGTTAGGTACATCTCATTTTATCCTTTTACTCTAGCATTTTATTGCATTTCAATACATAATAAAAGGTGGACATTTGTAGATATTGAAATATAGTATCAAGCACTTATTAGATGTAAATTTGGATTATCCCTACCTTGATGACTTGCATACACATATATGACTTTTCCTCACCCTTCTCTCACATCCACATGATTTTCATGGGTATGACCTTTCTAAATTACTACCAATCACCTATAGGAATTCCCTAATATGGGCCTAACATGTCATTTATCATACTAAGATTATCTATAGATCATCATATCAATGTTCCTATCTTCTGGATGGAACTATTAGACTTGTATGAGTTTTAAATCCCAAATTTGTCCAAATATGATAGACCTATCTAACACCAAACAATAACTACTTTTAAATTTTAAATAATTTTATATGTCAGAGACATGATAAAGTAAAAAAGAGTGTCATATAAATACATAATAGGTCTAAGCCTATAATTCATCTAGCAAGCATTTTATACTTACATAAAATCAATCGCATGTTCAAAGGGACTACCCTATTCTTTCTAATTCAACCATCAATCACTGAGAACAATTTCTAGCCAAATTTGAAGCATCTCAAATCCAACTTAAATATATCATTTTTGAGTGTTAAACACTAGACCACATGTTGCATTCATTGAAGGAGCATTATTACACACATTCACCTAATGGTGATAAATATATGCAGTTTGACTAACCTACACTTCAACCATTCATCATAGAGTGGTTGAGTTCATACCAACTCATATTTCTTCCCATTTTGTAATCCAAATCTAGTCTCAAAATGGACTTAGGGTTTTGAAGATTTCACATATAGTCTACCCTTGAATATTTTACACATAGAAGCATTATAAGTAGGCATAATAACCTATATGGAAACAAAAGGGCATGAACTCAAAGGCCATGACTATAAACAAGTAGATGATGATGTTAATTGATACCATCCATAGTTGGAAAAACCTATCTAATAGCACCTATAAACCTAGTGACTAATTTGAGTGACTCATAGTCCAATTCTAGTTGTATTTTTCCACTTGCATTAATATTTACACCTACACTACACAAAATAACATTAAATATCTAATTCTTTTTAATAATTTCCATATCTAGTAAGCTTAATTGTCAAATCAAATTCTTTATTTTACATTAAGATGCATGCTTATTGTCATATTCATATAATCTTAATTTTTTTAAGAGCTTTATCTTATTAACCCATAATATCTTAAAATAAGGTAAAACAAGTTCTAATTTTGATCATTATTACGACCAAGGTTAGCAATTTAGGGATCTTGAGCCTTTAAAATATATTGAACAATTTTTAGGTATCCTAGTACTCCTTGGAGTACTCTGCATGATCAAAAGGTGGTGGTGAGTTATTATATTTTTTATATTTATTCATATTATACTTATGACCTTATATGCCATGTTGACATGTTCTTATTTATCCTGATCTTGTCCTCACCACAAATGGTTGAAAGTATTTTAAAAAAGAATAAAAATATTTCCCTATGCCCAATAACTAGACATAAATGTTTTTTATCATATACATAAAAAATTACAAATATAAACTGCTAATGTATTCCCAACTTAGGTTAATTAATTGCCTTACAAAAGATACTACCAAATGTAAACTTGTTAATCAACACTCTTTTCCTAAGGAGTTTATTACTAGTGTTAAATCTTAGACTGATATAAATCCATGAATTATGTTTGTGACTAAGGAAAGTTATAAGTATCAATTTGATACATATTTATAAGAAGTATGTTTATGTTCTTATGTTAACATGAATTTGATGGACTATTTAAGATTGGAAATATTATTGGCAAGCATTTTGACACACACCAACATCATGCACAGTTTGGGAAAGCACAACTGGTGAGGATTGCCCCTCTCCAATTGTCTTGAAAGGAAGAGTTCTTATACCCTTCCCCAAGGTATTTTCTACTAGGTCTTGGTGTACTTATCTCACTCAATTGACAATTGTAGTTTGTTTTGGGTCACCTAGCCTTTGATGGTTAACATTTATAAAAAATAATCTTAGACTAAAAGGGTTAGCTTATTCATATTTTGCAAGAAACCCCAAGGTTGAAGCATAATAATATGTCCCACTTTTTGGTACAAAGGGGCCAATAAAAAATGAAAATATGAAAATTTCTCAATTTATATAGACAATAGTGACTTAACCGTATAAAATGTTAAAAAGGTGTAAAATAATGAAATGTTTCATTTTAAGTGTAGATTACATTTGTTATTATTATTAATTTTAAAATTAAAAAATAAAAATTAGGATTTTTAGTACCTAAATACATAGTGTGTATGTTTCGTGATACAAAATGTTTTATTGAGTAATTGATTTCTCCTCGTAATTTTCTCAAAACATAATATTTTCTCAAGATTTTTTGCAAAGAGGTCTTAGGAACATGTACATAGTGCAAGATATTTTTTTATATAATTTTTTGATTAAAAAATAATTTTTTATTAAATTTTTAATGATCAAGACAAGGAATATCAATGCTTATGTTTTTTCCTTGATTTTTTTTTTAATATATATGTCAAAATATACTAATTTTTTCACCATTAGAAGAAAGACATTAAAGTTGAGTGCATTGATATTTTTCAAAAAAATTTAGCCATAGCCTCCTATTTTTCCCAATGCCTCAAACACATAGTACTTTATTTTAAAAACAAGTATATTTTACTAAATAAATCAAAATAAATTTTTAATATTAATAATTTAAAAAAAAAATCATATTATTAGAAACCTCAAAAAAATACCTATTTATATGTAGATCCACATGTTTTTATTTTACTTTTTCATCCTAATACGTGGCATCCGAAGTGGCAATTTTAGTCTAATAGTAGATTTCCACTTCAATGGGTGAGGATTTGATGCCACATGCGGTTTGAACGAAGGGGGTTCGAATGAAGTGGGTTAGATTGAAGGGAATTCAAATGAAGTGGGTTAGAATGAAGGGGTTCAAACAAACTCCCTTCATTTTAACCTCCTTCATTTTAACCCCCTCTCCCCCGCCACCACCCAACAACACCCCCACCCCCACACCCCCCCCCCCCCCACCAAATACCATTCAAATAAATCAAAAATAAATCAATGTCAAAGTAAACCTTTAACCCCTTCATTTGAAGGGGGTTTATTCAAAACCCAATTTTTTTTGGGTTTGGATGTACTTGGCCACCAAGTGGGACTAACTTATGTGCTATATCCCCCCATAGCTAACTACTACTTTCCATTCTTTAACTGAATCCAACAATGCGTCAATAATGACAAGTAAAAAAAGATAATGTAATCTAGATAAAAATCTACTAACTAATTGAAAATCAAAGTACCTATAAGACTAACCTAATAATGGTTATAAAAATATCAAAAGAGAGAGCATAGGGAGAAAATAAAGATGATCTCTTTATGTAGAAAGATAAGTCTACTTCTGTTAAGTGGACAAATCCTTTTGACAAAACCAATCTTTGCTTGGATAGTAGAACACAACTAGAAGCCAAAGATGGTGCAAGAGTATGAGGACGGTGTTAGCTATGCAGAGGAGGGAATTCAATGTCACCATACACGCACAAATTAATAATATCAATTGACACACCTTCCAAATGGAAAATGGTTTGTGAAGCATAAATATGATTCATTACACACTAGGATGTGTACATAATTAAATGTCAATAGTCTTAGCTCATATAAAAAAATAAAATTACGTAAAAAGCTAAAAATTATATAAGGGTACGAGGTAAATCTCTTTGATCTCTTGTCTAACTACTATATTATATCAGTTGATTAATTAACTATCCATTTATTTAATTGAATAGATGGCCTTTTATAGGCAATACAAGCCCACTAGGTCATTAACTATCCCATTGACTAGTGGTTACAATATTTCAATGAGATCGAGCCATTTAAAATTTGAATCCTTGAAGATCTTGTTCAATCTTGAGACAATCAATAACTAGTCCATGTTTTATTAATCTTAAATTTAACTTTGGGTGGTTGAATGTCATCTAAATCTCCTTGGGATAGTCTTTTGACTATGTTCTATGAAGAGGTACCAATGTCTAATTAAGGCATTTTTTTGTCCTTTGTGTTTTTAGTTGCCTGACCCCAATGTGCATGCCAAGTTTGAGTTTAATGCCACCACCCAAATAGTGTCAAATATTGTATTTTATGATCAAATTGCCATTAATACATTCCTCTACAATTTAACACTGTAGGTGAGATTAGAGGTATAGTCTTCTATTGGGTTTTGATGGTTAGACGGGATAAGAAGGCCATTAATTTTGGGCTTCTGAACTACCTAAGATGACTCTACAAACTGGCCTGATAATTAAAATTCAATATGTTACCCTATTTCTACTTGGCAGTCTTTTTCTAGTCAAGAGATACTATCAAGATATTTATAGCCAGGAAGCACCATGTGGCCACTCCACACTCAATGAGATCCTGATAGATGGCATGATCTCATTGATCTAGGGCCTCATGGGTCCTAGCTCATTACTCCACATGTAATGATTTCTTTGGTGACCCAAGGTATTGACACATGGCCTCATCCTAGTTAATTGCTTGATCTCCTATCCATCTGACTACTCTAATTGACTTGAGGGCACATAGAAGTGGGATGTTGCCACATGGCATCATCTCCTTTAACAAGAGGGTTGTTGGTTTTTTAGGTGAATACATACTCTTTTGAGGCCGTGATGAAGTAATATTTCACCACGTGGCATCATCCTACTCATTCAAAGGTTCTTTGGTAGGAACATTATTTTGAGTGACACGTGGAAGTGAATAAGTGAGATCTTGACAAGTGGTGGCATCCTAGGCATCTGGAAGCTAGAAGACTTAGTTAAAAATAACTAAGTCCCATATAGGCATGAGGAAGCGAGTGAGTGAAACTTGGTAGTATATTATTTACTTTGAGGCTATGAGAAATTTAAATAGTTGTTAGCTCTTTGAATTTTCAAATTAAAACAACTAAGTCAAAATTTCAAAACAAAGGCAAGAGACAAATAGATAAAAATAAATAAAGGGACCTCTTGTCAAAGTTCAAATCCAGGTTAGTCCTTTTTAAATAAAATGACTAAGTTCAAAAGTTAAAGTCATGAAAATAATTATCCATTTTTAAATGAGAAAAGGTAGAAATGGAACCCTTTAAGAGAATAAAATTGTTTCATCTACCAAATTCAAAATTTCATTAGATCCCTTTATTGATAAATTGACTAGACTGAAAGATAAAGCAATACAAATACACAAGCAATCAACTCAAGATATGGCAATAATAAACCAAAATCAAATGGAAAAAATGCCCCAACACTTTGTTGGCTAAAAAATTTGTTAGGAGGATAAATGTAGACTTTTAGTGAATAGTGTGGGGATAAAGTCCCTCTCCTATTAGTAGGCAAAACTATTGTTATTAAAAACTAAAAAGTGATGTAGGAAATAAATCTAATTATAGCTATTCACAACAAAAAAAATTCTATGAGGGTTCATACTTTTGACCAAAAAGTACAGAAAAGTGATAGAAAGGGAATAATGGAAAGATGGAAAAAGAGAAAATAAAGGAGAAAGGGAGAATGGGATGATTTTAGCCACTTAAACACACAAATATTGTTATAACAATCTCAATGGAAAAAAGGATAACTCTAAGTACCTAAACATAGAGACTCACTAGAATAATCTAAAAACAAGGATTTTAGTAGAGGAAACCTTTATCACTAAAATGGGATAGGAAAAACATATTCTGGACATAGGAATAAAATGCATACACCAGAGAGATTGAATAACACTATGAAAAGTGATAAATAACAACTCTATATTTCCTCAAAATAATGGACAAAAATCCTATTATTAACCCAATAAAGTTTCACAATTACAAAAACTCTCAATGTAGATTCCAAAATAAATTATACACTAAAAATTATGCATCCATTGACTATCTAATAATAGATATTTTAAAAAATTGAAATAAAAAGACTCAAAACAAATTGACATACTCATGCACATCATTCACCAAAAGATTCATGTCACAAAGTCTTATAAATTGTTTTTTTATTTATCCTTTATAGAAATATACATACAAACTTCTTCCTTCCAGCTTGCCAAAAGTTCTTCTACTGTCAAAAAAATCCAACCCCTAAAAATGAATTCCAAATTCCTATTTATAGGTTATATTAGGTGGTTACGCTATGTGACCATATTTTTTTAGTTTTAGGGGCTTTTAAAAGCTCATTAACAATAACACACAACCTAAAAACTTGTAAAAACATGTTAAATAATTTGCACAACTTGAAAAAGTGCATTTGTGTTTTTGCATGACTTGAAACTTACAAAATGGACTTAACAGATTTTTATGACATATAATATGAAAATATACTATTACATGAATGTGAAATTTTTGATTGAAAAAATGACTCAAAAAGACACAAGTGTGGATTCAACTAGAATCTCATGATAAGTTATTCCTTTTCTCTTTTATCGAAGATGATCTAGACTTTCTCCTTCTACAATGGTTGTTTCCTTTTCTTCTTCTTCAATGTTATAGCATAATAGTGGTGGAAATTAAATATCATGAATGCCACATTTTCCTTTGAAAAAATTGCATGATCTAAGTACTCCAATCATGGCTTCATTGTTTATTCCACATTCAATGTTAGAACCTCATGATATCTCCACATAAATAACAACATATGATTATCATAAATTATGTGTGTTTCATCATTCTAAGGTGACATTCAAATGTATCGTTTGCTTTATCTCTCTAATAGTCTAGTCATGTCCAAGCTTCAATAGACTTTCTTTGAATCCCTCACATGGATCTGGGGACTTTTTAAAACAAGTCTTATCATGATAAGATAATGCATCCATGACAAGAAATATACACTTATCGATTGATCACTTATGTACTATTTGATAACCTCATAATCACCTCAAAGAGTATCTAGTATCATCTAAACCTTACAGCCTTTTCAAAGAGCAGTGAGGAATTGAAGTAGATGGTGGGAAATCGAGGAATGTCTAAAAGAAGGTAAACTTCTAATATGTGCCATGTATCTCTCAAAAATATGATGAGTGTTGGGTACCTTTAAAAAATTTGATGAGTGTTAAACAAATCTAAAAAATCTAATGAGGTATTCTTTGATGTTTATGTAAGTTATTAATCATAATGTTTAAAACAGCTAAAATTGCCTGATTCATTTCAAAAACCACCTATGAAGGGCCCAAAACCATGTTTTATTAATTTAGATAAAATTAAAATATCGGATATAATGTTTAATGAGCTAGAATGACCATTGAGCGACCTAAAAACACTTCATATCTGCCAAGTCACCTATTTTTCATGCAAAATAACTTAAAACTAGTTACATAGAACAAAATACCATGACACTTACTTGAAAATCATCCTTTAAACACCAAAAACCATAGGGTTTAAATTTGAAACCACCTTCAAAAATATTGAAACCATGAATTTTAAACCAAATCCGCTCTTTAAAGGTGAAACCAACCATGGGGAAAGGAATACCACAAATTTCAAATACAAACAACCTTTAAATAAAAATGGATATGCCATGTATTAAACACTTAAAACCATCCACAATTCTAAAATGGGAAAACCATGTGGAGCTCATGAAATTAACTTTTTCCAAAGGGAAATTGCCAAAAATCTGTGATGGGAAAGATTAAATTAATAATTGGAGGGCACATGAAGGGATAAGAGGAAGTTTGAAATGAATGACAGATTTTCAAAAGGGAGTTTACATGATGCAGGTTTTTGAGGAGATTATACAAGGTGAGGGAGTTTATGAAAGTATTTTATATGTATAAATTGCTTAGAAAAGGTCTCTATAAAGCTAATAAAGCTTTATTTATTCAAGACAAAACTTGTAAAAAAAATTGTATGTGATTTGGGTATAATGTGTTTGAAAATGTGATCAATGTGAAACAATAACTCTAATAACTGACATATCACAAATTGCCTTCAAAGACCCTGTTTGTATTTGTATTGTTTTATATATGCCACATAATATATAAGGGTTAATAAAATTTGAACCACCATTTTCATAATATTTTTGAATCAATTTTTCTACCATCCCAAATTATTCCATGGTTTAACACAAAGAAATGAATAAGATTGTAAACATCCTCTAGTTTATTCTAAATATGAATTCCTGTAAGTTACCAATAATGATTTTATCCTTGGGAATTCTTAGACATATAATTCATATGTAATATTATTATAGCCTCATCTACTAGGGTATTCAAGCAAAAGGAAATTATCATGATGGTCTTCCCAAGCCTCATTGCATCTCATCCTTCACAAATTATCCATCATTAGGCATCAAGCATCAAGCATCCCATTCTGAATATCCCATTAGACCATAATCTATAACCTTGCATTCAAGTGTGGGACTTAGTTCCAAGTACTGGTATATAAATTTCAAGTAATGATCCTTCACATCTTTTTTATAATGCACAATGTAACCTATATGATTCCTCATGAACTTCATTTCTATCCAAATATAAAAGATGAAGAATTCAATAATGATATCAAAGCTATTATCCTCTTTGAACCTCAAAAGATCACCTCAACATTTCACATGTAAGAATAATATTCATGCCCTATATTTCAAGTTGTATCCTTGACTGTATCTCCCTTTTTAGCATGCTTTACATGATGATAATAATCTTGTAATGACATAATCAAAAATAATGAATCTAAAATATTTTCATACCTTAGGTTTCAATCAAAATGCTCACCTTGTTATAATAAAAGATAAATTGTTGAGATATCTTGAACACCCCCAACTTTATGACTCAAAACTCCCAAATTAGGGTTGACCAAAATATTCTCCTCAAATCCATATCCATCCATAATGTTACTCTAAAAACTACTCAATGGCTCACCATTTGGAAGCTCAAAGGATAGTGTAGGTCTCAATATGTGACTCAAGATTTGTCCATTGGGATATGGAGTTGATGTCCCATTTTGAAAAATTCTTACTATCTCTATCATTAAAACACCCCAAAAAGCATATAGGAGTGCAATTAGGGGTGTTATCATGAAATGAAAAATTACCAACAACACACATCAGCCAAGGACTAATTTGATCTAGATACCCTTAAAATGACTCAGCCTTAAAAGATACAACATAAATTCTTAATCAATAAGCTAATAATGGATTCATAATTGACCAAAAAGCAAAAATCAGGGAAACTTTATCAAGAAAAAATGCTGAAGCAACTAGCTAATTTACAGAAGTCCAAGTTAAACTTTGTCCAAAAAGATAATTTCAAAGCATTTATAATAGACATAGATGATTAATACTCTCTCAAACTTAAGTAAATTCAAACTATAATCTCAAAGGAAAAGTATCTTGGTCTTTGAGAGTTTTGACAGACAAGACAACCATCAAATTTACATTTTAATACCACTAACTAGGTCATCTATGTGTAGTCTCATTGGCAGGATCATGTCATGCAATAGTTATCTATTTATTGGGGGATTAATTGGGTCTTGAACTGGACTACTTTTTCCTATGGTATTGGTGATAAAAGATCATGACACTTGTCAAAATATCACTTACCTAGGTTCTTTTCATGGGTTCATAAACACATAGATTGTCCCCAAGAGCAAGGAAGTAGGATCATAACACGTGGTTATACCTCACTCATTCAGAAGGTCAGAGACCTAACACAAAAGATGAGATGACCAAGGGAAGTGAGGTGACATGATTGATACATGTAGAAACATCTTATTTCTTCAGGGTCTCATGAGGGTCCAAAAATGATTAAGTCTTGAAGGCTAAAAAAATAAGTGAATGATACTTGGTTACTCGAATAAAGGCGCCTATAGGAAAGAGAAAAGTGAATGTTAGTGTTATGAAATTTCAAATTAGAATGGATTAGCAAAGAAACTAAAAGAGGTAAAAGATAGATAATTTAAGTGAATAAAAGGGATATTTTTCCAAATTCATAGCTAATTTAGCCTATTTATATAAAAATAACTGAGTCCAAAAAGGAAAAAAACATAAAGCCTTAGTCTATTAATTTGAAAGAGAGTGAACTATAAGCTAAATTTATTTTAGGGAAAGATAAAAAAACCTTAAAATTATTAGATAATTATCTAAACACTAAGTATAATTTCAGGCTTGACAATTTTGATGGGCGAGATGATCATCAAATTTAGGCTCATATACTTCTGACAAGGATGTCAAATTAGGGATTTAGCATATAATAATTGTTCCTTAGCTATGATGCAGTGAGATATCACCACATGGTGTGATATCACTCATCCCATAGGTCTTAAGCCTTGGTTCGAAAGTCAAGAGGTACTGACTACTATGGGCCCCCAAGATCTTGACAAGCGAAAACATCAAAATTTGGTATAAGAGGCAACACAATCAAAAACTAGAAACTTAGGTGTCTAGCATAAGATACCAAGGTATCCCCTCTCAACTCACCTGATTGGATTTATAAGATAGTTCCACCCCTTCTCTTAAAAATACCTTCTCAATGATAGTCACCCCTCTTTGGGTAAATAATTCTCATATTTTTCTGCCATTATTTTGGAGGTCTCCCAATTCAATAGTATGGCCTTAGATTTTAAGATTTTGTATTCAAGTGTTGTATTCTCCTTAGCCACTTTCATAGTCTCCTTTGGAGATGGTGTAGCTTCCCAAATTTTCTAATATGTGTCATATTATTTTATATTAGTTTCCATATTATCCATCTAATTATTTAATAATGATCCATAATCCTCCATCTCTTCAAAGATAAAAATCATTTGGATTTTATTCTCTTTGTATTCATCATGTAGAGTTATCTATTTCTTCTGCTCTTAGTTTGAAGGGATTATACTAGAGTCATAACTAGTGGAAGCTATGTTGAGATGCCTTTATAAATATTGAAATTATTTATTTTCTTCTTGGGTCTAAAGTGGCCAACTAATTGAGTATAAATTTTTTGTTGTATTGTCCCCATAGTTTTCTTTAGTTTCTCAGTTTGACTCTTATACTCATCAATTTTGCTTTGATTCTCTCCTAGGATTGGTCATAGTGAATTTACCTCATATTTTTCAACAATTTCTAATCTTATAGCCTACTTATCCACTGCAAATCTAACATGCATGATGAATTTTTCTATTGTCTCCTCTAATTATTTCTCAGCTAAGTACATCATTTCTAGATCATTTATGACTTTGCATGTTAACACTTTGAGGTCCCTCTTTATATCTTCCTCTATGTTTACACACCTCTCCATCCAATCTAACCTTGTGCTCTAAGTCCAAGTTTATCAAATAGTCTCTTTCTCTATCAGTGTCAACTTATATAGTGACACCACAACTTGCCCTCTACTTGTGGGTTGTAGTAGGCTAGGTGTTACCATTATGTTGGATGTTAGTTATCTATGTTTGCCTAGTTCCAATTTGATACTCTTAAGAGAGTCCCTAAGTGATAATGAAGATAATAGGATGGGTCATATCTCCCACAACACACTAGATACTTGTCCATTCATTCATTTTATTGTGTTTATGGAAATTTATGATGGAATTTCTCTACTATCACATTGACAACTATCCCTACTTATTTTTCCTTCTTCTCTTTCTTTTCCCTTTCCATATTTTCTTGGTACTCTTTTTCTTATTTTTCCTTATTTTTCATTCTCATCTTTATTTATTTTTCCTCCTTCCTTCTTTTATTTTCCTTAATCTTGATTTCTTCTTTTTGTTTCTTTACCTCCTCTATTTGTTTCCTCTCCATATCTACCTTTTTTTTTTAATTATTTCCTTTTATTCTTCCCCTTGCTCCAATTTATATTTTTCCAATTTCTTCTTCTCTAATCTCTCTTTTTTAGCTTTATATTTTCTTAGTTTTCCCTTCTATGCATTTTATTGCTCTAATATTTATTTGAGTAATAATTATTGAGCCTGATTGGTTGTTGATTATACTATTTCATGGACCTTTATTTTTTCTTCTTCTAACTCTTTTTATAAGTATTTTATTTTTTGGGTAGCTACTTCTTTCATTTCTTTAAAAGATTGTTTTTGTCATTGTTTTTCTATAGTTTGTGTTACTATGTCATTTTGTTTTTTGTCCACATTTTAATTTTGTTGAAATTCACAAAGTCTTTCCTTATCTTATAGAGACATTATTTTACCACCCATCAATTTTTCTAATGTAAATTCTTTATATTCTTGAATTATTGTCTTCGCTCCCATGATTATTTTTGAGTGATTTTTATTTATTTATGGAGGGTAGGTTGGATTACTTGTACTATATCATCTAGGGTGAATGTGTTTATCTTTACATAATTCATCAATTCCATTATTATATTATTTTTCCCTTCATGGTTTGCTTTATAATACAACCTTCCTACCCTCACCACTCTACCTTTTCTTATAAATTTTTGCATCAATGTTTTAATATCCAAGACTTCTTTTTTTGTATCCTCTCTTTCACTATATTAATTTGCTCCTTACTCTTCTTCCTTCAATTACTCTGATTCTAGATAGGAAACCAAAGTTTCCTTTTTATTGTTTCTAAATTTTTGTTCTTGTCTCTTTTGGTTTCTTCTTTCCCTATCTTTTTATTTAGAATGAATGGATTCTATGTCTTTTTCTGCCATTTATCTATAGTAGAGTTCCCCAAAACATTTGCCATGGATGAAGTAGTGGATATGTATAGCTACTCCTCTATTTTTATCTTTCTCCTTATGGTCCTTGATGTTCTCTCACCCACCTTAGTTGTTTTCTTTTCCTCAAATAATAGGATGTATTCCTTTTTAATTATATATGCTCTTGACCCACCTTCCATGTGATTGAATATTTTACTATAAATTTATTAGGTTTTCCACCTCATTATGTGTAGGGTTCTTAGTAATCTAGCTATATTTTTTCAACTACAATGATCTTCATGGTGTTGGAATTACTTGAGAGTGTCATGTTATCACTTGAATATGTTGTGTTTCCTAGAGTTTAACCATAATTTGGATTGTTGTGGTTGTGGGTCCAGTTATTGTAGGGATTATTGAGCTAGTGGATTCTTCATTTGTGCCACTCATGAATTTTAGTATCCTTGGTTCTATAGGTAGTCCTCTAGTGACTATGATTATCACTTCTACTTTACCATCAGATACTTTATAGGGAATGGAGGGAAAGGGGTAAATTTATTCTTAAATGGATCTATGTATGGGTTATCAAAATATGATAAACCTACCTTTGGGATTGTATTTCAATAGGTTAGAGTACCACCCTATCAAGATAGAATTTAAAATTTCAAGCCCCGTCAATCATGGTCCGATAAATTGATTAGTTCTTTGCTCAATCCCCACCCCACTACTGTAATAATTTTACACTATCCTTGTATAAATTCTTAACCTCTCGACTATCATTCCTCTAATCATTCTTTCCCAAAACAATTTTTTGATATGTCTCCATCCCCTTATTGGATTTCATCTAAATAATTCTTAAATTTTTCTCATATAATTATGATGGGGTACCATTGTGTTGGCCCTTGGTGGCCTAGTATTGTGTTTATGAAATAAATGGCTAATGGCATCAAAATGGAACCATTATAAATGTCATGAGTACATGATTTGACTTTTGTAAGGATCTTTATGTATTGTTGGAACAATTTGATGCAAAGGTCATATTACATGCCACTTTTTACCATGTCCCATACAATTTTCATGCTCTTAGCTACTACATAATTCTACTAATTTTAATAGTAATCATTCTATGCTATGGCCTTCATCGCATATCTAGTTATAGGGTTATTGATGACCTATATGAAGAGATCCCTTTAGTATCTTATTGTGAGTGTTATGACTAATTTAATACTCAAAAAGTTCTTGTTTTCATACTTATGGAAGTTGTGTCATTGTTTAGCAATATCGACAATGTATAAATTATTATGGGGGAAATGTGTTAGGGTCTATCCAAATACAAGATATCTTAATTTGATTTACTCAACAATACCTTGATTATGCTCTCTACAAGTAAAAATAATGGGATTTGACTCCACACATCTAAGTTCACCCACTCAATTATTTTTGTATTCATCCTTATATTCCATCGCCTAAGTCTAACAATTTGGCTACATCATGGCTAACTAGTCTGACTTTATGATGCGGTGATTAATTTTCCCAATTTTGAGTGTATGATAATGGGATACTAAAGCAAAAAACCTTAACAATGTGCCTTGTGAATCTAGTTTATCAAACTTCATATAATTATTACAATATTTTATCCTCTTAATCTGCTCAACTCTAATGATAATAAGGATCTCCATTTTTAAATTTTTGGTTTTCTCTTCTTTATTCGAGAGATTTTCTCTTGGTGATAAAATTTTGATAGAGTTTTGTTATTTTGGAAGGTTTTGTGTTTTTATGGGAGATTAAACTTCTATTTATCACTTTCCTTATTTCCGTGGGGTAAACAAATATTTTTACATGTATTAATTACTTGCTACTATTTTCTCTTAACTTATTTTTCCATATTTGGTCTTGTTCATTCTATTTAATTATACTTAAATTTTTAATTCTCATTATTTTCATCCTTAACCTGAAGACACTCTAACCTCCTCATTTTTTGAAAGGCATTTAACTTTATTTAAAACCACCCATTTACTCATAGCTTAGTTATTTTATAATGATATCAAATAATCTAGTAATTTGAGTTATGTGGAGAGCCAATCTATTTTGCACCTTTATTTAGGATAAGATTCATTTATTGGTCCCCCCCTTCTTTGCTAAGATATTGTTTATTGACTTTAAATCTTAGCGAAGGACCCTTCTTTATTTTTCCTACTTCCTCTACATTATATTTTTTCTTTTTAGGGAAATTATTTTTTCCTGTTATTTTTCATATTTTTTAAACAATTTGTTTTTCACTTAAACCTATTGCTTTTTCAAATTTTTTTTGAGTTTTTTTAATATTTTTTCTCAAAATTATTTTTATCTTTTTTTCTAAAGGGTAAAAGGGATTTTTGATAGGGCCCAAACCCTATTTCAAAGAAAGATAGAAAAAAGAGAGAATCCAACAAGGTCAAACATAGAAAAACTTACCAAGGTTATACAAAAAATAATCATACCACAATTGGTAAAAAATTGAAACAAAAGACAACAAAAAGTAAATAGACAACAAAATAAAAATAAAACTTCCACAACACTAACTAGATTAAATGTTATGGAAATTCTTATTATCCATATTCAAGGTCATATTCCATCCCTCTTTAATGAGTTGGATATGGTTGGTTAGTGTTTTAAGCTCTTTACTTTTCTAATCAGTAATTAGATTGTTAGTCCTAGTGCACTTACTAGTGCCTTCCTGACCTGGGCCCAAAAACTTAGCTTTCCTCTTAATCAGTGAATATCAAAAGTGAACCAAGTATTTCACATAATTTTACACAACATGCATACTCAACATCTTAATTTTTTTGAAGTTGGATCTTATATCACCCAACTCAACTTCCAAACTATCCACTCTACCTTAGAAGTAGCCACTTTCTTTCTTAGTCCATAAACTTTCCTCTTTAACTTAGACATTTCATCATTAATTAAGGATTTCATAGAAAATGATCTTGAATGGTCTGATGCTTGACACCTCTCTCCTTTTTCATAATCTCCAAACCCTGAAGCACCCAAATGAGCATCCATTTATGATGGACCATATATTCTTATATATTATCTACTTTAGATAAAAAATACCTCCCCTTTACACTATTTGGGTAAGAGAGAGGTAGGACTCTATTCAGAGGAGTCTCAAAATGGACCTTAGTAGGAATCTCAATAAATATATCAATAACTAGCTCTTAAGTCTCCTTTTCCTCATGCCCACCATGCTCCAAAACTAGCTCTTGATCATCCTCTTCTTGCCCACCCTTCTCACCTTGATTCACCCCTAGATTAAATGATGGTATAATTGGATCTTCATACATAATCTTGACCATAACTTCCTTAACCTTCCCTTGGCTTTTATTAGTACTCTGTTCATTGTTCTCGATGGTTTTAAGTATCTGGAGAGATCCATCATGCCTTTACCTATACTTGTATATTTACCATGTTAGGAATCAACAATATGTTTCTTAGTCTTGGGGGGAATGATGATCCTAACCACTTTTGATTTTATCCCCAAATCCTTTTCAACCTCATTGGGTTCAATATAACTCTTATCCTTATCATTATTGACCTAAATAGAAAGCCTAGACTATGCAAGAGAACAAGAGTGCACCTTGGAATAAAAGAACAATAATTCCCTGGTGAAGTAGATCCTTACCCTTACCACTTTGAATATCCATAACATACCTTTCCAATAATGAAAATAGATAAAATGAGATAATCATTGGGATATCCTACCTAAAATGGTTACGAGTGCTAAAGTGATAGGAATAAATCTTGGAGTATTTACCTTTCAAAGTTATGCAATAAATAATTTTTAGGCTACCTCTACCCAAAGCAACATGAGGGATTATCTAATAATGACATCTCCATCAGGATAATTCACCACCATCTCATTTTTACAAAATAAATTATTGATCATGGTCTACTTGTTGTGTTTATCCTCGAAGACTTCCCTTCCCTTCATATCCATTCCAGTTATGGAATATATGTACTCCTCTAAAAATTCCATTTTGACACCTCTTAAATAAATAGTCCTTATTTTTCACTCTATAAAATTCAATAGAGAGAGTTGAATCAAATCTTCTAAATATTTCTTTAAAATTTGACATATCATCTTTTTGTATAATCTTCCATGAGTTAGGGATCCTTCTAACAAACTCACAGAATGATGGTTTAGTTTTAGACTTCCTGCCTCCAATTTTGATATATTTCTCATTAACCACTGAAGTCTCTTGAAATATATGGATAAACTACTATTAGAAATAGTCACCCCCAAAAAGGAGAGCTCTTTGTCATGTTTAAATTTTTTGTCTATTTACACTAGCCCTCTTATTTCTCACTACAATCAACAACTTTACATAAGTGGAAACACACATGCCAAGTTAATTTAGTAGATTAAAATCCATCTCATTTTATTTGAAACTCACATGCTTGGGTGACGTGATGAGTCCATTTCTCGACATAAGCATCAATCTATGATGGAGTTTTAAAGGATTTTGAATGACTATCCTTTCATTGAGGAAAGGAGAAATTATGTCATCCATCATGAGGTTGAAAAGGAGACTAATAAATAATGATATCCTCAAATACAAATTAATTATTAATAATGAAATAATTATAACTATAAATATAATTGGGGTTATCCCACTTAGAGTAAAAGTTTGAAGACACCCCCTAATTGGTGAACCAATTAGCCACATAATTCCCTTCCTTATCATGGATGTCATTGATCAAATTCCTAATTGACCAAGAAGGATTACATGAATTTATATGGAAATTTACTAAACTCAAGAAATCACCCTCTATGACGATTCACATGTAGCTCATTTCATTAGCCAACTTAATACCTTCAAAAAGGGTTGTCACCTCTAAAAGGTGATTTTTTACCTTCCAAGGGGTTTATCAAAATAAACTATAAAGTTTCCCTTACAATCTTTAATAATCCCCCTTCTCTGGTCAGACCAAGATTGATTTTCATAGCCCCATCACAATTAAGTTTAACCCAATTTGGGGTGGGGGGGGGATCAACTTAACCACTTTTCTATCCACCTTATTGCAGTCTTCACCAAATATCCTCCCTTTTCCAAGCCCCATGACCTTAGAGTCTTTTTATCCTCATAACAAGTACTAAGGTTACCCTGATTATTAGAAAACTAAAAGTTTTCATTAATTAAAAATAAAATATTGAAACCAACTCTAGTGGGAGAATTTTTTTTTTTCAAGAAAATCCTTCTATTACATTCCTTCCATGAACCCTAAAATTATGGTGGATTGAGATCCTTCAAAACATCTCGAGAGATGGAATAATAAAGGAAGGATCCCATTAAAGGAGGAAATCAAGCAGAGAGTTTGGTCTCACCCAAGCCACACCAATAGCTACAAGTAAGGAACCAAGAACCTTAATGAAAAAGGCATAGAGAATGAGGAGGTGAAGCACTAATTATTTATTTTCTCCATAAATAACACATTTGTTTGTCAACATAGCTCCCCTTTTGTTCATATTTTCCACCATTAGGATTATATTATGTGCCACTAACCAGGAGAAGATATTTACTTTAGGAGTCGACTTCTTTTCCCATAGAAGCCCCGAGGGAAATCCATCATTAACCTAACCCAACTTCACTGAATAACCCAATTTAACATTATATGCCCCATCTTCAATGGTTGACCAAATAATTTCATACTTTTTAACATGGAAATTTTCTAGCTTTCCATTCTGCACCTTCACTGATTCAATAATAATGGGACCTTGATTCTTCAATTGGATAGATTTTGTTTAATTAACCTTTCAAATATGGATTTTTTTAGCATTTCATTGCTTTATGGTGTATGATGACTATTAATGTGATGTTTTAAATAATGTATTTTATAATGCTTGATTGAAAACTATTTAGATTATATGTGGTCTTCCAATTGAAGCTCTAAAAAAGTATGAAGTTTAATACTTATTACCAATCTTGTAATCAGTTCCATAATATACCCCCTAGAATTCTACTATGTATAAGTAGGGAACCACTATACTATGCTACCGTCACACAAGACATACATACCACCATTATATTTGGTGTAAATGGTGTTTCCAATTAGGTCAAAGTTGTATCACTAACATTTATTTTATTTGCCATGAAACCCATTTGTAGTACAACCTCAGTGATAAATTTTAACACAATTGTAACATAGCCTTAGTGCTAAATCATAATGCAACTTGTGCTATCTTTGCATCATAAAAAATCTGAAAATAAAAACATAAAGTGGGAAGGCACACCCTCCCACTTCATTTTCTATTTTTATATTAATGACAAAGAGAGGAAATGATGACATTGAGGAATAAAGGGAAAACATCACCTTGAGAAAGGGACAATAGACACCTTGAGAGAGAGAAGAGACAATAACAATAAGGAGAGAGAAATGGAAAATAAGTAGGAAGGGACATTAATAAAATACACTTGCTTTGATATTGTTATGATATTTTGTAATATTTATTTTAAAATTGTTTTTATCTTTTTTTATTTTTTTGTTAACCCCTTAGTATTTTTTTTAATTATTTTTTTCTACATTTAATTATGTTATGTTATGATTTAGGCTTATATCCTTATTTGGTTTACATATCTTTTTTTTGGTATTCCAGAAAGTGTGTGTAATTTTATGGCTTCAAAATTGAGAATTTATATTATGATATACGAGCCTAACCACCTAATCTTCAGTTTATCCAGCTTTTTATACTTGTTATTTAAAAAAAATACTTATTCATTTATCTAAAACTTCTTTCTCTTAATATGGTAATCATTTTTTTTGTTTTCTCTTTTCTTGCATTTGATTATAGGTTGCAATAAAAAAAAATCATCAAGTTTTTATAATTCAACCAATATTTATTTTAATGATTTTTTTTTCATTTATTCAAAATGTGACCACCAATCTCAGGCTTAATAAAATATACTCCATTAGCACTGTAGCTTCTAAACCATATACCGATTAAAAAGTATAACATTTATTGATTCTTTTGTAAGTTGTATGGTAAGCCCAAGGTACCGCATGTATTCTGATATTCCAGTCAAATTTTGTCTTTGAGTTGTATAATTTAGCTAATATTTTTTCCAAAATTTTATTAAATGTTTCCATTATACTATTATATTGTGGATGATATGGAGTAATTTAATTATGTTAGATTATAAGATCATTTAGTAACTCCTCAATTGTGTGATTGATAAAATATTTGCCTCGATTACTCATGATACTCAGTGGACATCTAAATCTCATAATAATATTTTCTTATAAATATTTAACTTTAATTTTTTCAATGAAATCTTAAATGGGTATCACTTCTACCCATCTTGTTAAATACTCTATCCCTATGATTATGAGTCAAGCATTAATTTTCCTACTTGTTAATTTGATTGGTGCCCCAAAAAAATCAATAACCTATTTCCCAAATGGGGTTAATGTGAGTACAAGCCATAGGGGCATCTCATCACATGCATTAGGATTTCCTATTATTTGAAAAATGTCACAACTCACATACTAGTGTACATCTTTGAATAAATTCAGCCACCATAGTCTTACAAGTAAGATTTTATTTGCAGTTATTTCTCTTCAATTATGTTCACCTATAATTCCATTATGCACCTCCTACATAATATCTTTCCTTTTGTGTGGTAATGTTGGTTTCCATAAAATATCATCTCGCCCTTTCTTATACAAAGATCCTTTTATAAGTGTAAATGGATTTTTTTAATGAATATCCTTTTAAAGTCATTTTTCCCATATCCCTCTATAAATTATCCCATTATTAAGAATTTATCAATGTTTTCCATGAATTTTAGAATTGCCTTAAAGTGAAACAAATGAGCTCCATGGAACTCATCATCAATTGATCCTTTATTTTATCATGTAGTGATTCTTGATAAATAGTATAGGCTCCATGGAACTCATCATCAATTGATCCTTTATTTTATCATGTAGTGATTCTTGATAAATAATATAGTTCATTATTTATGTGTTTGGGTTTTACATGATTTAAAATTAAATTCTTAGAATAATTCAACCAAAGTCATATTATTCGTTGTATCACTAGTTTATTGATTAGATATTTTAATGGTTCATGATCTATGTAAAGTATAAATGATGTTGCTAGTAAATAATATATAATAGTTTGTACTACTTATATTATTCCCAACACTTCTCTTTTTGTAATTAAGTAATATAAATATATTTTTCCCAACTTCATACAAGTGTAAAATAAATATGGTGATATATCAAACCACACAATTGTGTTAATATTGCTCCTATCTCTATCCCCAATGCATCGATGTGGACATGACATGGGAGCATCCAATTTATAAAAACAAGTACATGTGCATTAGATATCTTATTATTAAATATGTTGAATGTTTATTGACATTGTGATGTCAATGCAATAAATTGATTGATAGTTCCTCTATAAGAATGCTAATTTCCACATAGTTTTGAATAAATCTACAATGATAACCTATCTATTCCAATGTCTTGACATCAAAAATATAAAATTCAAAACTTTATCTATTCAAGATTAAAATCTATTACCAGCAAGTGATTTTTGTAATATGGTATTTTTAACTCCAACATATTTACATTTCTTATTTTAAAATCATATAATTAATAATTAGAAACAAAGCAAAACATGTATGGGTCTTACATTAAATGGAAGTTTAATAGTAAACAAAGTACATTTAATCACAAAGGCTTGTTGAAATCACTTTGAAATAATAAATAATATTAAACTATAATTATACTGCAATCCTTCCTTCTTTGTATAAATAAGAAGCATATAATCTTCTAATTAGTACTTGTAGAGTTCATTATATTTCTAAAGTGTTACCACCTTATACTCTAAATAGGATGCATTTCCTTTGTACACCCTTAAGTTTTTACTTAGGGTTAATCAAGAAAAAGAGAAATATCCTCATGAAAAGTTTAATAACATAAGATATGAATAGAAAATATTATTATCTAAGTCAAGGTTTAATTTAAGTGCACTATACCAAAATTGTTAATTAAATTTTTTTTTGAAAAAAATATTATCAAAAATTAGTCTAAAATGTTTTAATTGCATTCCATAGAAATACATTAATTTAATTGATGGAATAAGACTATAACTTGAAATCTTAATCTTTAAACAAATAAACCATCATTATTAACCTCATGCCACAAGTTCACAATACTAGATATGAACCAACAATGATTAAATTAATTACTTTACATGAAATGGTTGGTTCATAAGCACAAAATTTACCTTAAACAATAAGATGCCTTATAAACCACTACTTAATTTCATTCAAGATTTATACAAAAATATATTTAAATACAAACTCAATCTTTATATTAGACACACAGATTCAATCTTACCTTCCCTAAAAAATTGTGTAAATTTAACATATGAAAGTGGTTTCTAAAGTCTCATCTTTTACTTGCACAACACATATAATTCCCCAAGTACCTACAATAACTTAAAATTAATAGTTAATTTTTTTCCAGGAGTACTACTATTGTAGTGTTATAAATCTCCTATCAACCGATTACTAAGATCTAACACAAGGACCCACTAATGGCCTTTTTGCCCTAACTTGGCTTTGTCTGGCCAACGTGGGGTTATGAGGGTTTTACCATGTTTTTACTATCTGATTTACTATGTAACCTTAAATTTATTATTTTTAATAATAAAATCATCCTGAAACATTCTAATAGTAAAAATAAAAAAACAAAAGTTAGTATTCCTCAAATAATAATTAACATTAAACATGAAACTTAAATTTATAATTGTCTAATAAAATTAAGGTTCATACCTAACCATCACTTCTTTAACATATTTGTTTCTAAACATTATTTAAATAATGAAAAACCAAAAACTATGAAAATCACATAGTTTATATTCCTACAAAAGGATGTAGGTTTTCATGATTACAACATGATACTTAAACAATATGAGAATGTCAAACATCAATATCTTTAACATATGAAGATATATAAATTTTTTTATGAATAAAAATGGAATAAGCATATCTATAATTCTTTAAAAACCATAAACCTCTTAGACAAAAATGAATTTATAAACCAACCAAGGTATTTTTAATGAGTTTTATTAATTCATTATAAGTCTAAAAGAACTGAAAAAATACAAAACTAGAAAATAGTAATAAAATCCCTAACTACAACTCATTAAAATTTGATTTCAAATTCATTAAAAAATGCCATAACATAGATTTATACTATAATACTATAATTAGGTTTATACCATAAAAATAGCTAAAATTCGTATAATGCTAATCAAATAAGAGTAACAAGTACAAGTCAAACTCAAATAAAATTCTTGGTTCTTAATATAAGAACCAATAAGTCATGCATTAAGCAAAACACAAACATCACAGTTGTATATCAAAGGAATGGTTTCAATATAAAATCCTCAGTTATTATCAAGTTGAGAATTTTCAGGAACAAATAATCAAACTTTACTAAAACTTTATCTTAAAAGAACATGCCAATCATTCTTCACAACAGTAAACTTTATGCACAAAGTTAAACTGAATACTTAGAGTTGAACTTGATCATTGGATAAAACAATTTCATAAGAAAGAAACACATTGATAACCATAACCATGTCAACCAAATCATTTACATAGTATGCTTATATGTTATTTTTAAATAACAAGTCCAATAATGTAAAAATAACCAGATTATAACTATACAACTAGTCACTAATACATATTTCTTTTACCCAATCTCTTATAACTCAGAGTTAAAGGAAGATTGAATACATAAACCATAATTTACATGATCAAATCTGAAGTATAGAATATAATAGAATTAAATGTATATATTTAATCAATAGATTTTAATTCCTCACAAGTCATTGGCATCTTCCTTCCAAACAACATAACAACTAAATGCCTTGTTTCACAAGCTCGTAAATCCTTTGAATACAACAGTGAAAATTAGAAATCTAATTTAAAATCATCGATGAGAAAAAAAGTGAGTAAGATGAACACAACCATTGACGGTCCTTACCACCCCCATCAATCGACCATGAGATTATAAGAGTTATGAAGACAAGAACATGAAAGTACAAAAGAAAAATATAGAAAAAGTGTTTGTTAGAACAATCCATAATAGGGTCTACTCAAGAAACACAACTACCATAGAATTACATGCAAAATAATAATAACAACATGGATTCAAAAGCAAAATCCCACACCCAGTGCAATTTCTTTTAGGTATTATACCAAGAAGACCATCCATGGTCATAAATGATTGATCAACCACCTACAATGTCATTTGTGGATGTGGTGTTTCCATGCCTACCATATGCCACTAGTATTTTCATAACAAAAATACATTTTATCATAAGTTCTTTATAACTATGTCCCTCTCAATTGAGGCAAATACAATAGTAATACCAAAAGAAGGTAAAGTATGATTTTTACTAATAATATAATTAGCTAGAATGAGGCTCATGCAAAATCCTATAAAGCAATAAAATGGTAGTGAATTTGCTTATTGCATATTTGGAAGGAGAGTCATGCAAAACAATAGGGTTTTACATGACTCTCCTTCCAAGTATACAATTATCAAATCTACTACCATTTTAATGATCTACACCATACCTCCTCAAGGTATAAGATGACAATATGAGGAGCAAAATTTTTTGAGGGAGTTCAACACTTAATTTTAACAAAATTATCTTGTGGAAATCCAACCCTCTTATTATTCTATCCCTCTCCTCTTCTTCTCCACTGTAATCTTCCTCTTTTCTTTCTACCTCTATTTGGTTTTATTCTTCCCAAGATAACCCCATTAAATAAATAAGGAAGATTCTAAACATGATGGCATCACTGTGGCTAGGCATCATGGATGCCAAAATTAGAAGCCATAACTTTTTGAGTAGTGAAGTCTGCATGAAACTCAGTCTAATCTCCTCAAACTTCTCCATGACTTCCCATTAAGCACCTTTTTCCCAAATTTCTTCTTAGTCGAGGTCAATGACCTATCCAATTTTTTATTATGCTTAAGACTCAATCAATTTTTTTAATCAAATGATAATATAAAACCTTGACCTAATCAAAGGTCACATCAAAAATTTCTTAAATAATTCTCCTTGACTTAGACCAAGGTTTGATGTCAACGATGGATCTTTTCCCAAGGTTCTCAAACAACCTTATTCTTATTACCAAGTCCTGTTAAACAAGGTAGTTTCATGATAATGCTGCTACAACCAAGGATCCAAGTCTTTGTTAATTGAGCTATAAGGTGTTCCCAATAAGCACAACAATCAAAGCTAAGTAAAAAGTAACAATAATATGCACAATTGGCTAGATGCCAATGATGGTCTCTCAAAAAAGAGGACAAATAAATTATTCAAAACATAGGTTATCCATAATACAAATGACCCAAAATAATAAATGGTGGAAATTTAATAATATTTCTTGCATATTACCCCTTTATACATGTATACCATTATTCTACATTGATTTATGAAACTCTTCCACCTTTATAACTAGCTCATTCTTTGACTGTACCTTCAACCATGCAAACAACATTAGTAATACCTGTAACACATATATAATTCTCAAAAGTAAAACAAATACATATTCATTATGTAGATATCAAATATAAATTAAATCATAAACACATTATCATATCATATTGTCATAAAAGTGTTGCAGGTGGTTTATTAGATTTCAACAAGGTAGGATATGCCATTACATATTGTTCTTTCCTCCTTTTGCATTCTTAGTGGTGATAGATTTAAAATTATTGTTTTTTTCAATGGGTCCACCATTAATACCTCCATACAAATTATATTTTCTAGTAATGATCTGAATGGATTCATGAAGACACATTTTTTATTCAAGTAAATATTCAATTGCTTGCATCATATAAATAATAATTGCAATGCCTACACATGATCCTTCAATAATCCATACACTATCCAATCATCTATGTATACCTCCAAAAATTCATGAATAAATTCCATAAAATCATCAATAATAATTTGGTTGAATATCACATGTGCATTTTCAGGATGAATGCCATTATAGTGTACATAAATGACCCCCATTCTATTATAAGAGTAGTTTTTGAGCCGTGTGAAGTCGTGTTTGTTTACAAAATTAGATCATGCTAAATATAAGCTTATATTATGGAAGCAGATGAGGAAATCATACTTGAAAAGGAAACTAATCCAACTCAAAAGAGACCAAAAATAAAACCAACATAAAATTGAATCTAGAAATCTCTAATCTTGATAAAGTGATAAAAAAAAATATAAGAATATAGAGGAAACCAAATTGAGACTTTTCTCAAAAAATTTGCATGCAAGCTAGATGTAAATAAACTAGAGAATTTGGAGATACTGAATTGAGTAAAATATAAGGATGTACTAGAAAGTGAGGTGACTATCAAGGATTTATGTAGGATTTTTTGAGTTTTTTTTAGAGTTTATCCTAGGACTTTTTTCTTAAAGTTTTCTATAGGTATATTTAATATTTTTCCTAGTTTTTTTTGGTAGGTTTTTATAATAGTTTTTATTATGTTATATATTTAAATAATTTTAAGAATTACATAAATATAAACTAAATTCGTACATCAAATTAAAAAACTATATACCTATGATCTTTAGTTTCTTAGGGTTTCAACATATTATTCCTCTTCTTTGTATGTAAGTGGATCTTCTCTTTATTTTTTTCATTCCTTTCCCTTTCCCTTACCATTACTCTTATTTTTACCTCAAAAATTTGTTGGTATGCAAATATCTTTTTGTCCCTTTCAATCTCTATTTTTATTAATGACCCTTATTTTCTCCTTATTTTCCATTTATCTCTCCTTATTGTTGGTGTCTCTTCTCTCTCTCTTAGGGTCTATTATCCCTTTCTCAAGGTGTTTGGTGTCCATTTATCAAGGTTTATGGTTTCTCTATCTTCCTTGATATCATCATCTCCTCTCTTTATCATTGGTATAAAAATAAAAATGAAGTGGGAGAACATATGGGCTTTCCTACTTTATATTTTTAATTTCAACACTTTTTGTGATGCCAAGACAATGCAATTTGTGTTATGATTTAGCATTGAGGCTACACTACAAATGAGTTTCATTGCAAAAAAAATAAACTTTAGAGGTACAATCACTGATGGAGGGGAGTGACTCAATGAGCCCAAATATTATAACTATAGTTCCAATTATTTCAAACTCTTAATCAGTTAATACATACATTCATGAGGCATACGCATCATTCATAGCAATAAACAAAAAAGATAATGTAAGATCAAGCACATAACACATGACATACATGAGAAACACTCTTGGGGAATAATTAACATAGATCATCCTCCTACATGATGCCTTAGTCCTCCTCAAATGCTTACAGTCATCTTTGCACTCTTCTGTGCAAGCTTAATCAACATTGTATTCACATAGTCACCATGAACAAACACATAGTCACCATCTAAACCTTTGTTCATACTTCATATGATTGGTCAATCCTCCATAATTAACATAGATCATCCTCATGGAGTCTATAACACTCTCCAATATCCAATTCACCAAGAGATATCAAAATAACATCAACACAAGCTCAAATATCCTTCTCAGGTCACTTACAATCCATGCATGAACACATAGACAAATTTTAACCTTAATATATTTGATTTTACTCACTTTCAAATATTTAAACTAGGTTCATTAGATGCACCATGTATTTATCTTCATCTTTAGTTTTTACATCATGAGTAAATTCATCTTTGATCAAAAGATATGGTCCAAAAAACACATATTGTTTTTTCCCTTTGTTAAATTCAAAAGCAAATGGTCATAGTTAAAATTTGAACACTATGATCACATCTTTTATCCTCTTAGCTTTAGATCAATCTCTCACCATTGATCTTCTCTGAACTTTAATGCATAGGCACCAATGCTCAAACCTTAAACCTCAGTCACTTTGAACTCATCTCGTGTAATCTGAAAACTTTGAGTCAACACACTTTGTTGATATTCTATACATAACTCATTATTTAACAAAGCTAAATAACTATCACTTTGACCTCTTGACTTTAATATGCACCATTGATCTCTATCTATATGGTCTCTTACTCACCATTGATCCTTAGAATATGATAAATCTTTATCTCTGGTCAGTGTTAAACATTGAACACCAAGCTTGCATCTCGTTGCTTCCTAACTTATTGGAGAAACATGCACCATAGATGTTAATTAAACTTTAAATTTTAAAAAAATGACAAATTCTGGGGACCATTTCAATATGCTTGGAAGGCCAAATTTTCACAATCATAACTTTTGCCTTGCTTACTCGCATGTTTTCAAATTTGGACCATATGATCTCCTAACATAAGAGAATCCAACCATGTAATGAATTAAATCTAGAACTATCACAAATGTGATATATATATATATATATATATATATATATATATATATATATATATCAATTAAAATTCCTTTTCAAAATCTTCTATCATAGAGGCAACTATGCTTAAAACTTATTTGGGAGGCCAACTTTGCTCCTGCATAACTTTTATAATGCTTCGATGCATGATCAAAAATTTAGCACAAAACAACTATGAATAAAACTAAACAAACCCATATGATCACCTTCTCCTAAAAAATCCACACATGTGAAATATGCCACCATCAAAATTCTTACTCGGCTCTTCTTGCCATATTACAAGTTTGGCCAAGTATGGGAAAATACTGTCAAAATGACCGAGAGCCCAACTTTGCACTTGCATATATTTTTATGCGCTACATCTCAAGACATAAAATTTGGTGCATAATAACTAGGGATAATACTAAAAAAACCCATGTTCCATTTCCTCCTTACTCATCCACACATGGCAATGGTGATGTCATCAAACTGCCTACTCAGATTTTTTATCCTTAGACCCAAATGTTTAGATGAAAACAATAATCAACCAGATGGAATCCACTCATGAACATAAGAACTCAAAGCTTATAAAACATATTATGGACCTCTTTCACATCCTAAAATGACCATACTCATCCTTGAACATTTGTAACCATGCCAAAACAAGAGATCAACCAATCATACTTCAAGCATACTAGGGCAAGCATATTGCACACTTTGTCATTGTCATATAGGATAAAAATGCTCTTCATCCAATCAATTGGACACCTCCATGACATCACTATAACATCATTGAAAAACATACAACAATATCCCCCTTTTTCATTGATGTCAACAACCATCATATAACAATATACAACTCACCTTCCCTCTCTTCAAGCACTCCCACAACATGACATTTATCTCCATTTGACACATTGAAAAAATGGGAACCACCTGATCCTAAGGACATAAAAAGAGAATAAATAAGAAAGGACCATCTTATAAAGATGATACAAACTCCCCCTTACCTTGAGCCTACCTTTTCTTTGCCTTTCAACTTCCTCTTACTCCATGCCAACATTCTCTTCAACCAAGAACTACAACCAATGAAGAAAAAACAAAAAAAAAACATATAAATATGATGTAACACATCAAAATAATTTGAGAGGGACTCCCCTTAATATATCTAATCAATTATACCTTTTGAGCATCTTCAAATCTCCACACATCATGAAGAACCTAACTAGCAATCTCTCTCAAGCTACTACAAGGACCACCAATAGAAATTCATGCCACTCACCAAATAGAAAGAATGAATTCAACCAAATTTATAAATTAACTTAAAACAAGCATACGTTTCTCTTTTGGAGAAACTGAGCAAAAATCACTCTTCTTCAAACTAGCCCTGTCTAGCCTTCTTATAGCCCTACATGTAACTTGTAAAGCCCAAAATTTTTAGTAGACACATCTTCAATACCTAAAATTTCATATCTAGAGAACTATCATATGATACCTAAATTAAACCAATTTTCATCACTAGGGTCATCTTCTGCAACATACTTCCTTCACAAACTACTAGCTAATTAGCCCTCCATATTGACAAAAACATGAATAACTTGAGAACCACAAACCTTAAAACCTATGTGAATCTTTATTTGACAACCCATTTGGCACATTAAACCTATTAATTATCCTCATATCTCAATTTATAAGGAAAAACACTTTTCTAGCATAGCCCAAAACCCTACAATCTCAAAACAAATAGGGTCAACAAACCTCTTTGTGGTCAACTTACACCTCTAAATTTTTTTACACACCTGGAGACACCCATCACATAATTTTGGACCAATATTTGAGCTTTTAAACCTTTGATAACCTATACATACTATAACCCATTTTAGGCCTACTTACCCTTAAGCCAAAAATTGAGAAAACTGAGAGCACTCAAAATTTTTCAATTGACACAAACATATCTTCAAACCACAAAAACACCTGGATCATATCATAGAGAAGCATATAAAACTTTATGAGCATAAAAATATTCTTGACATTACATCAAAATCATTATGCCATCTGGAACCATCCATTATGATCCTATACTTTAGTTCCTTCACAAATAAATAGAGCAAACTCATGAACTTGTTATTCCCCCTTAGCCAATGACCTTTTAAGATCACCACAAGTATTTTTTTAGATTGGTAATATAATCTTGAGCACAACAAATTTATTCTCCACTGAAATAAGTCTCTTAATAAGCATAGATAGAGACCTCTTCTATACCACAATGCTCTACCATGGTGTGAAATCAGGAGTTGCCTATAACTCTTCATAATCCTTCTCCTCTTTAGTCATCTGATACTTGTTATTTTTATTCTTCTTAGGATTAAGAAAAGACACATGCTCAACCACTCAAAAATTGGATTGATAATACATGGAAACAACAAAGATTCATAACATACCTTTTCATTTATAGAATCTTCCTTGCAACTTAGAACCTCTTCATTAGGCACAAACAATTGATGTTCTTTACATGATACATGATCAACAACAATAGGATGTTTACTTGGATACGTACATAACTCTTGACTAGCCTCAACCAATATCTTGGTATTCTCTTTGATTTTGATCTCTTCACTCACAACATGAGCAAACAATGAGAGCCATTAACACTCTTCAACTTTTAAAACATTCTCTACCATAGAAAACAAATTGCTTGGACCCACAGTCTCATCATGAATCACACTTTTCAATGTTGAATTCTATGTGTTAACATGCCTTATTTATTGCACTCTAGGAGCCTAATTAAACCTATTGTATCTAGTAGAACTTTGCTTGCAGAACTTAACAATGTGGCCTCTCTATTCACAATTATAGCACACCATACCTTTTGAAAGAAACATATCTTGCCTTACCTTATTTGGACAAAAATTTGTAATTTGTCTTATGTCATAAAAATTAAAGCACTTAAATTTATTCATACCTTTTGAATTATGACCCCCATCATAGTTCGAAGCAAACTCATTTCTAATAGGTCTCTTTTATTATATAGCCCTATGACCAAATTGCTTACATGTGTAACAATAATCATTGAATCTTTCATATCTCATGGCATTTGGCTATCTGACCAAATTTTTCTTCATTATTCTAGCACCTTTATTCCTTGTCTAATGATTTATCTTCAAAGTATGATTTTCTTGGTTCACATTAGTCTTCATCTTGTCTTGAGTTACATTATTTTGTTCTTCTTCATATCCAAGACTAGTTCTATCACTAGCAGGGTTTTGACCACTCAGAATATCATCAATATCACATGAGCTCTTTTCAAATCTCACAAATATCTTCACCTTACTAAATGTCTTTTCTAACTCATAATTCAAAGCCTCATTTTCAGAAACATACCTTGAACATTCATCTTCTTTAGCTTTTAGGCTTGTAGATAGAATTTCTATTTAACAATTGAGATTTTTGATCATATCTTCATACTCCTTGGTGTCTTCATTCATTCTTGCCTCAAACACACTAAATTTATTCTCATATTCCTTGAGTTTATATTTCATCTTCTTATTAATCTTCTTCTCAATATTCAATTCTTTTAGAACATTCATCAATACAGTCTCACAGTCCATCTCATCTTCATCATCTTCTGAATCATTCCAAGTAGACTCATTCTGATGTGAGCAACTTCCTTCCTCAGCCATGAATACAACTTCATCTTCAACTTGACCATTATTTTCATGATCATATTTTGAGTCATTGTCTTCACTCTCATCTAATGAATTACAATCTTCTTTGGTGTATAGACTCTTCTTGTTCTTAAAGGACTTCTTGTTGTTATACTTTCTGAATCTTTTCTTCCTGTAAGTCTTCTTGTCTTTATCTTGACCTTCATCATGCTATTCGTCATCACTATTTTCATGATTATGAGGGAATTAATGAGCAATATGTCCTATCTCTCCATAGTTGAAACATTTGAAGGGTAGTTTATCCTTATACTTCCCTTCACTAGTGTTCAATTTCCTAGTAATCAAAGCAATTAGTTCATCCTGATGAATATCAGATATGTCATCCTCTTTGGATTTATTGCCTTGAAAATTATTCTTAAGCTTCATCTCTATCTTGAAATTTGCTTCCTTCTTTGGTGGTATATCATCATTTACTCTCATCTTATATGCAGTAAGGGTGTCATGCAATTGATCCATCTTCAACTGAGCAAGATTATGACTCTCTTCTATAGCAGATACTTTTGGATCAAAATTGAGAGATAGATACCTTAATATCTTTTAGACTATGGTAGCCTCTTCAAGATTTTCTCCAAGACCTTTGATGATGTCCATAGTCTCATCAACTCTCTACAAAAAGGATGCTATAGAATCTTCTTCCTTCATCTTGAGACTTTCAAATTACCTTCTATGAGTCTATAATTTAGGAAGCTTGACCTTTGAATCTCCTTCAAAAATGATCTAATTTTTTTTCCATATTTATTTAGCATATTTATAATGGATTACTTTGGTGTATTCAGTCTCTGAAAGACCATAAGTGATAGCATTCATTGCCTTAGAATTGTTCTCAAACAACTTCTTGTCTAAAACATTAGATGGAAGAGTAGTAGGATCAACATAACCATCTAGAATAGATTTCCATACATCAAACCCTTAAGGACATAATATATGTCCTCATCCTTTCACTCCAAAAAGCATTATTAGATTTATTGAACATCGATGCTTGTTTAGTAGAGAAACCTCCTTGATGACTACCCATATTGTACCTTAGATCACCTTCAAGTTTTCAAGCCTTTACCAAAGGACCTACTTTGATACCAATTATTAGATTTAGAATCACTAGGGGTGAACCAGTGATTCCATTTATTAATAAATTTAGTTATAATCCTTTCAAACTCTTAATCAATCAATACATACATTCATGAGGCATACACATGATTCATAGTAATGAACAAGAAAGACAATGTAAGATCAAGCACATAACATATGACATACATGGGAAACCCTCTTGGAGAATAAAATCCACTAAGACTTACAATTGAACTACTATTTTATAATAATAGGATCTAATCTAGACCAGTTGAAATTGATTAAGGAACTACAATCCCTATTTAGTGAGACTATAATCCCACAAAGCACCCCTGTCCAACTGAGCTACAACAACAAATAGACTTTTAGCAAGTTTCACCTTGTAAGGAGGTTGAAACCACCTTAGATGCTGAGCTAACACAACAACACCTATAAACACATCCATCTATGAAATTATGTCTTCAACACCTAATGATGGACCTCTGCTTATCACTCTTCACCTTCACTCATACTCAAATAACAAGAGCACTATTCTACCAACACAATTATGACTAATAGGTCATACAAATAGCCCTCAAACTAATTTTCTCATCAAATCATCCTCAGGGCACTCTACCCCTCTTTCACTTCATAATTCACATGCACAAGCCTCTCTCAAATCTCTCCCAAGTCTCTCACTCAAAAGTATAGAAACCATAATCTTTAGTTTCACTATTTATAGAGCATATGTGATAATCAACACCTTGGACAGCCATTAGGCATGCATTTTCCCTTAAGTCATCTCTCACATAAAGACATAGCTCAATACAAACTTCATAAGTTGGCTATAGCATCTATGGGTCACCCTTAAGTAACAACACCTTTTAATAAGGCCCTTGTAGCTCTTATAGGTCTCATGGAGACCTATTCACCCATTGAGCATATCATCAAGCAAAATAAGAACATAAGACAACTTCCAAATTTATAGGTCCACACTACATGACCCCTTAGTTATCCTCAAATGCTTAAAGTCATCATTTCACTCTTATGTGTAAGCTTAATCAACATTTTGAGCACATAGTCACCATAAATAAACACATAATCACCATCTAAAAATTTATTCATACTTCATATGATTGGTCAATCCTTCATAATGCACACAAAACATATTCATGTAGTCTACAACACTCCCCAATAGCCAATTCACCAAAATATATTCAAACAACATCAACACAAGCTCAAAAATCCTTCTCGAGTCACTTACAGTCCATGCACAAACACACAAATAACTTTGAACCTTAATATATTTTATTGTACACACTTCTAAATCTTAAAATTAGGTTCATTAGATGCATCATGGAATTCTCTTCATCTTTTCTTTTTACAACACGAGTAAATTCATCCTTGATCAAAAGATATGGTCCAAGAACCACATACTGGTTTTTTCCTTTGTCAAATTCAAATTTTCAAAAGCAAACAGTCACAGTTAAACTTTGAACACTATGATTGCATCTCATGTCCTCTCAGATTTAGATCAATATCACATCATTGATCTTCTCCAAAGTTTAATGCATAGGCACTAATGCTTAAATGTTAAACCTCAGTCACTTTGACCTCATCTCGTGTAATCTAGAAACTTTAACTCAACATGATCATTGATCTTCTGTACGTAGCTCAGTCTTTAACAAATATAAAAAACTATCACTTTGACCTCTTGATTTTAATACACATCATTGATCTCTATCTATAAGTTCTACTCACAGTTGATCCTTCGAAAGAGCTTGATCTTTATCTCTGCTTAGCATTAATCATTGAACACTAAGCTTGCATTTCATTGCTTCCTGATTTCTTGGAGTAACATGAACCATTGATGTTGGTCAAATGTTAACTTGTGCAATTTTGACAAAGTATGGGGACCATTACAATATGCCTAGAAGGCCAACTTTACATAATCATAACTTTTGCCTCGCTTACTCGTATGTTCTCAAATTTGGACCATATGATCTCCTCATATAAGAGAATCCAACCATGTGATGAAATGCTCTTGAAACCCTCATATGTGTGAGATATATCATCATTAAAATGACTTATTAAAATCTTCAGTCATAGACCCAACTATGCTCAAAACTTATTTGGAAGGCCAACTTTGCTCTTGTATAACTTTTGTCATGCTTTGATGCATGATATGAAATTTAGCACAAATCAACTATGCATAGAACTAAACAAACCCATAAGATCACCTTCTCCTGAAACATTCACACATGCGAGATATGTCACCATTAAAATGCTTACTCAGCTTTTCTTACCATATTGTAAATTTGGCTAAGTATGAGAAAACACTGTCAAAATTCCGAGGATCCCAAATTTTCACTTGCATATCATTTGATGTGCTACATCATATGATCTAAAATTTGGCACATAAGAACTAGGCACACTATTGAACAAACCCATGTGCCATTTCCTCAAACGACCTTTTCAAAAAAAAAACATCTTTTTATCATTATAATTTATAAAATTAATTATATCTCTATTTATTATATTATATTATTTTAAAATTTTATCTTAAAATTTAATAAATTCAAATTGAAAAATTATTTTATAAAATATTAAAAAAAATTCAACAATTTTAATAAAAAGTCACGAAAATAAATAACACTTCTCGCTTCTTCCATCCATCAATATATAAATTCTTTAAATATCTGATTAAAAAAATTAAATAATTAAAATCAAAATCGTACCTTAAATACATTTTATATAACATATATTAAAACAAAAAAAACCCACCTAATTAAATTATAAATTATATGATGTAATAAATCATTTCGCCCTCAAATTTAATTTCTTATTGATCTATTATTAATGAAGAACATTCTATATTAAAATAAATATTCACAACCCTAGCGCTATCGTATGCCAAAATCATAACAATAATATTTATGTTAAAGAAAACACTAATGTTAATGATGTTTATTAATGTTCCAATAAGTGGATTGAGCACCCTCTATGATCTATTAACTCGATATCAATAATTTAGTGATTTATTTATTTAATATTAGAATATGAAATATTTAATTTGCATTAAGTGAATGTAAAAAATATAACTCTTAATTAAGTGGGAGATGACTTTCACTTCTAATTAGAGCGTGGATGTGCACGGGCGGATTGTAATTTAAAAAAAAATTATTTTATTTTTAAGATTATTTTAAATGACTTTCACACCTAATTAAAGTGTGGATGGGTACATTGCAATTATTTTTTTAAAGATTATTTTAATTTTACATGTTCAATTTTATATTTAAAAGAGGGTTAATTATATTCAAATTTAATGGAATATTTTAAAAAAATTGTTTATTTATTTTAAAATTGACATATTATTAGTAGTAAGTTTTGAATTAGGGAAAGAAAATATATTCTAAGAATATAAATCATGGTTACAACCATTCTCATAGACCTTTCTACACATTTAAATTTAAATAGAGCTTGAAATAATAAGCCACTTAATTAAGACATCCACATGTCATTGGCATAACTAATCTACATTTTAAGCTTAATGGGAGTGGTCTTGGGTCTGTAATATCTGCCAACAATCTGTAGCCAAATCGCCCTGCTATGATCTGCGTGGAACACATAGATAAGTTCAACCTCTACCTCGAGGTATCTCCATAGCCACTTCAGAGTGTAGGTGGTATGCAAAGGTCCCACTCCACACTCTACACACCACGGATAAATCAAGGATTGAATCTGAGACCTGGATAACCTAAGTTATTACTCCCATCCACTCAAACTAACCCTTGGGGACTAGAAAAAAAAAATATTTGATATTATTATTCTAACAAGTTTTAGGGAAAAGGTTCCATAAATGAAGTACCCTAACTATGTGACCATAGATTTATACTGGTATCACAGTAGACCTTAAAAAATTATCATTTTTAATATATTGTCTTAACTATTTATAACTAAAGTTTGAATGTATACATTATTATATATTTTTATGATATACTTAATTTTATTATTACTAGTATAAATTCTTGAATTAATTTTATAAGTAGAGTACCCTAACTACGCGATGTTGGCAATATGATTGTCATTGATGTAAAGAGGGAGATTATTGGCATTATGGATTTCATTAATGTTTAGGCCTGAGTATGGTGATTTGAGGATGTGCAAGGGATCTTATCAGAGGTCAAAGATGATTGGAGTGCTTGTGTGCATGAGTGAAATTCCTCCGATTCTTCATTTTATTCATTTAAACATTTTGGGTCTATGATAAAAAAATATGAATAGGTAGTTTGTTGATGTCACCATTGCCACGTGTAGACGAATCTAGGGGAGTTGATCATATAGTTGTGATCACATTAGTCCCTAGTTGTTATGCACCAAATTTAAAGTCATGCAATGAAGCATAGTAGAAGATATAAGGATGCAAAGTTGGCTACTCAGAAAGAAGTCACTAAATTTCTATACTTAGCCAAATTTGAAAAAAGGTTTCAAGCAGAGCCAAGTAAGCATGTTGATGAGGTCAGCATTCACACACATAGAGGTGTCATGACAAAATGATCATATGGATTTATTTATGCATTGAATCTCAAGTCGCGCGATGTAGTGCTACAAAAGATATGCATATGCAAAGTTGGGCTCCCAGGCATTTTGACAGTGTTTTCCCACACTTAGCCAAATTTGTAGGTTGTAAGAGAAGCTGAGAAGGCATTTTGATGATGTCATTTCTTGCACATATAAAGGTTTTAGGAGCAGATGAATATATGGATGGAATCTCCTATGTGAGAGGATCTTATGCACTAAAAATTAGGTCATGTGACTAAGTGGAATAAAAGTTATGTAGGAACAAAGTTGGCCTTCTAGGCAATTCTAAGCATAGTTGGCTCTACAACAAAAGATTCTGAGTGAGCAGATTAATGTCATTATATCTCACACACACGAAGGTTTCAAGAAGAAATGAGCATATGGGTTTGTTTAGTAGTATGCCTAGTTTATATGGTCTAAATTTTAGAATATATGATTGATTAAGGCAAAAGATATATCTATGCAAAGTTAGTCTTACAGGGATATTAAGATGGTTCCCATAGTCAAATTTACATAAGGTAAAGTACGAGAAAATCTCGAAGAGATAGATGGAGTGCATTTTCTCCAAGATGTTAGGATGCAAAAAGATGAGGACAAGTGCTTGATATTTAACATTAGACAGAGGCAAAGTTTGTGCAACTTTGAAGATCTAATGACATGCAAAAACTCAGATCAAAAAATTCAATAGATGCATTTTAAATTTGGAACGTCAAATCCCAGAAGCATACAAGGATCCAATAGAACACGTGAGCCTATCATAACTTGATCCAATGGATGCATTTTAAAGTTGATAAAATTGAATGAGGATCATTGGATCATGGCATGAAACTTAAGATCTATGGTCAATATTTAAAGTTATGTTCATCCCAATGATCAAGCAGTGGAACATGTAGGAACATGTAGTTAAACCATAAATTATGATACAGATAACTAAATTGATTATGGTGATTGATCAAATTTATGTAATAATGCATGTGCATCAAAACTAGAGCCCAATATATGCTGAAAATAGTAATGAGACCAAGAATCACTGCGGTGGAGCATGAGTTCAAGACGCGAGAAACTTATTTTTCAGTAAATATGAACTAAGTCTAGAATTTACATGATGTGTTAGTAAACAAGTGTGAACATAGAGAAGATATAGAACCCTATATCAAATGCTTATATACATATGTCATCTAGGATACATTAAAAGCTAGTGGAGTTGTTATTATTGTTGAATAAAGTCAAATTGAGAAAGAGAGAGGTAAAGATCAAAAGATTGATAAAGTTTGTCAAATAGATAAATATAGAGACACAAAGATAGAAGGGCAAAGAGGAAGAGAAAAGAAGAGAGAGATGTGTAGAGCGTGAGCAGTTACAGACCAGACCTGTAAAAAAGAATTGAATTGGATTCATTTATGAATCAAAAGTATAATTTGGAGTTGTAACTCCATATTTTGAATATAGATCTGATTGGTGGGTGCCATCAGATAAGCTGAGTTGGTGCTCAGTTAGGGAGTCGATGCTTCCTTAGAGCAGGTGCTATTAAATTAGGAGATTGGTGTCTCCTTAGGGTCGGTGCCTTTAAACATTGTAACCAGTGAGGTTCTTGATTATGAAGCTAGATTAGAACAATAGATTCTAATATCTATTCTCATGGTGGTTTTTTCCATATTGGGTTTTCCATGGTATACCTAGTGTTATGCATATTTGTGTGTATGGGATCTCTACATATATTTTTAGTCTGCATTAAAATTTTTAAAAAAGGACTAAGTTAGTCAATCTACTCATTCAACCCCCCCCCTCTAAGTAGATAGCTGTGCTCTAATAATTGGTATCAAAGCTCTAGTTCCTTTGAAGAAGCTTAATCAGCTTAGAAAAGTCTTGGATGATAAACACAAATGGCTAGTCAAGAAGGTTCTTCCTCAAATAAAGCACCTCTCTTTGATGGATCAAACTATGCATTTTGGGGCATTAGAATGGAAGCATATTTATCTTCATTAGGGTTTGATGTATGGATGTCTATTGTAAATGGATATACATCCTTTGCTACAATTCCTATTGATCAAGCTTCAAAGAAGGCATATGAGAACAATGCTAAGGCAAAAAATGCTATTCTGTGTGGATTGTCTAATTCAAATATTGTCAAAGTGATGCATTGTCAAATATAAATTAAAAAACATCTATGAAAGTGATGACAAGGTAAAGTAGGTCAAGCTACAAACATTCAAAGGCAAGTTTGAAAACCTTAAAATGAATGAAGAAGAAAAAGTTGCAAACTATCTCCTCAGAGTAGATAAAATAGTCAATGCAATCAAAGGCCTTGGAGAAGAGATGAAAGAATTAGTCATTGTTAAAAAGGTCCTAAGATCTCTGCCATCTAGGTATGACTCTAAAAATTTTGCATTAGAAGAATCAAGAGATCTGGATAAACTCATTGTCGATGAGTTGCATGGAACATTCATAGCTTATGAGATGAGAATGGGAGAAATAGATACCTTCAAGAGAGAAGCTGCATTCAAAGCATCCAAACCAGTAAAGGTAGAAATACCTACATCCAGATTTGAGGAGACTAATGAAGAAGAAACCAAATTTGTTAGAAGATTAAAAAGAGGGTCTATAAAATCCAAAGGTAAGTTACCCTTTAAATGCTTTAATTATGATAGAGTAGGACATTTTGCTGCTAAATGTCCTTCTAACAAAAATGATAACTTTGAGCAACAAGAGGATAGTAAAAAGATGAAACCCCACTATTCCAAGAAGAAGAACTTCTTCAAAAATAAGAAAGGCCTGTACATAAAATAAAATAATGATTTAGTGGATGATTGTGATAGTTTTGATGATGATCATGATTGTTCCTTTGTGGTTGAGGAAAATGAAGTCCTATTCATGACATTAAGATAAACTTCTATGGATCAAGAAGAAGTTTAAGACTTAAATGAAGAAGGAGAAGTGGATCTAGAGTGTGAACTCATCTATGCTTTAAATAAAATTGACAAGCTGAGAAAAGAGAACTCAAAATAGAAGAATCTTGGATAAAAAGAGATTGAAAAAACATCCAAAAGTCTTAAAAAATCTGATCAAACGGTGATTAGCCTAAAGACATAAGTTGAAGAGTCCAAAAGAATAGAAGATGTAGTCAAACTTGACCTACAATCTAAATCTGATGAGTACATGAAGTTAGAAGAAAAAATAGTGGCTTTGAGAAGAGAAATTGATAAAGCTAAAATAAAAATAGACAAAGGTTTGAAGTTGATAGGAGGATTAGAAATTCTTGATAAATTGATCAACTCTCAAAAGCCTTAAAAGAGAGATCTAGTCTTGGTTATAAAAAAGGAAAAAGTCTCATAACTAGTACATCTGCTAACACATATGATAACTTCAAAGCAGAAGGAGAATTAGGAGCAAAGAAAGCTAAAGGAAAAAATAAGCCTGAAGAAAGGAAGAAGAGCAATGAGCAAATCTCTGCAAACTCAAGGAAGATGCAGAACACAAAGGTAGTTGATGTAGATGGTTACACAAGAGTGAAAAACTTAAAGAATCTAAAGTTTAGAAGAAATCCTCATCCTACACAAAGAAATACTATGACAAGTATTCTTCATGCTTCTATGGTTATTGTTATACCTGTAATCAATTTGGTAATATGGATATTGAATGCAAGGTTGTACCTAAAAGGAGAACAAACTTTGTAAGCATAAATTCATTTGCTCCCTTGTTAGATACAAATGTAATATGCTATAACTTTAATAATTTTGGTCATATATCTAAACAATGTAGAATAAACTTTTTAAGACCAAAAGTACAAAGTAAAAATAAATTCATGCCTCCCAGTGTGAATAGAGGTTCACAAGTCTCTAAAAAAGGAAAACATAGGACATATAAGAAACCCAAGTATTTATAGAAAGTGAAAGATTAAGCTATGATAGAAAATGCTACAGAGGTTGGAGAATGTCAAGAGCTCTCAATGTATGCCCATGTTGAGAGTGAAAAGACCAAGCTTAAAGTGAAGTCCAATGTGTTGGCCAAGTATATTTTTGAAGTGTCTATAGATCTGAGTGAACATCCTACTATTACTGAGTAAGTTTCATGCCAAGAACATCATCTATCAATGTCTAGTGATGATATTTTGAACTACAAGGAAGATATTTTAGATAAAAAGGTATGTCATGAACCTATGTTGTCTCCATATATTATTAATCCAATCATAAAAGAAAAAGAGAATATTGTTGTGGATGAGCATGCTACTTATGTTAAGAAGAAGAAGAAGAAGAAGAAGAAGAAGAAGAAGAAGAAGAAGAAGAAGAAGAAGAAGAAGAAGAAGAAGAAGTGTGCAACTCTTGGTTTTACATTGTTCTAGGACATTGTGAAGTAGGGTGTCTCTGTCTATGCTTCTTAAGGGATTCCTTTCAGTAAAGAAGCAAGTGATGTTGTGGTGTTCTTCAAAAGTGTCTAGAAGGAAAGAAATGAGTGATTCTATTTGGAGTTGGTGTGTCAATATGAGAGAAGTGATGTGTATGTAGTGTTTGCAGGGATAGAATGAGTGTTTCCATGTGACACACTGAGAATTGATGGAGAGAAGAGCATGTTTTACAGTTACACTGTGCAAAGTTGTCATGGTTTTATAAAGATCATTTCTAGATCATATGTAAAATAATTGATATAAGATATGTTATGGGTTTTTTAAGTGCATCTCATATATATAATTTGCAGGTTTAGATGAAGAGAAATGAGCCCAAAAATGATTTATTTTAGATCTTGAACATTACAGGGTTTCTTAGTTAAACTATAAGGGTTAAAGCCATGATATAGGAAGCCAAGGTTCCCAATGGTGTGGAAGATCAATTATTGGTGTAGAATTATGTGATGGTTGTCTCTTGGTGAGTAATAAGTATCAGAGGTTGGCATTGACCAGAAGGAGGTTTGTTGACCTTGTTTGTTTTAAGATTCTATGGTTTTGAGCTCTACTAGAAAAGTGGTTTGATTTATGATTTGATGTTTAAATATTATTAATAGGTTTAATGGGATAAATGGGTTGTCAAATCAAGCTTCACAGAGATTTGATGGTTTGTGGATTACAAATTATTCATGTTTTTGTCAAGATGGAGGCCTAATATACTAGTAGGTTTGTGAAGGAAGAATGTTGTAGTGGATGATCTAGATGATGTAAATAAGTGTGCTTGAAGGGGCATATGTGAGTGATCTAGATATGAAGTTTGAGGTCTTGAAGATGTGTCTACAAAAAGTTGTAAGATCTACAAGTTCCAGGTAGGGCTACAAGAAGTCTAGATAGGCCTACTATGAAGAAGAGTGTTATTTGATCAATTTCTCCAAAAGAACATGGTATGAGTGTTTCAAGGTGTGTTCTTAGGTTAGTTTATAACATGTCTCTTATTTAGTGATTGGCATGAGTTTTTTTTTATGGTTCTTGAAGCAGTTTGAGAGAGAAGGCTAGTAAGTCTATATGGTGGTTCTTCATAATGTGTAGAGATATGAAGATGATCAAAAGGTGCAATGAGACATAAATTAGGAGTGATGGCTCCGACATCACAACACTAGATCCTAGTGATAAGGCATGAATCTGGGGGGAGGGTCATACAAGCTTTGTTAATTTATGGAATAAAAGAGAAATGGCAACTCATGTATGCATTTTTTTTACAAAATTTTAATGAGTTAATGGTTGTAGATTTTTAGAAAAAACTACTTTATCTGATAAAAGGGAAGAACAATTTGGACAAACAATGACAAAGAATTCTTTTGCTATTGATGTCAAAGGGGGAGAAAAAATGCAAATGCTCTTTGTAAATGTTTATCAAAGAAGTAGAGCATCTGTCCAAGTTGAGTTTTGGCAAAAGTACCATTGTCTAAGGGAGAGTAAGTTTGATATGAACAGTTTTAGTTCAAGTTCATCAGAAGCCAATGCAATCAATTCCAAAGAAGGATCAAAGTATTAGAATATTAGAGCATCTAGTTTGCCATTAATGACAAAGAGGGAGATTGTTGGCAATATGATTGTCACTGATGTCAAAAGGGAGATTATTGGCATTATGGATGTCATCAATGTTCAGGGATGAGTATGGTGATTTGAATATGTGCATGGGATCTTATCAGAGGTCAAATGTGATTGGAATTCTTGTGTTCATGAGTGGAATACATCTGATTTTTTATTTTGTTCATCTAGACATTTTGGGTCTATGATAGGAAAATTTGAATAGGCAATTTGATGATGTCATCATTGTCACATATGGATGAGTCTAGGGGAGTTGGTAATATGGTTGTGATCATATTAGTTCCTAATTATTATGCACCAAATTTAAAGTCATGCGATGAAACACAATAGAAGATATGAGGATGCAAAGTTGGCTACTTAGAAAGAATTCACTAAGCTTCTATACTTAGCCAAATTTGCAAAAGGGTTCAAGTAGAGCCAAGTAAGCGTGTTGACAAGGTCAACATTCACACATATGGAGGTGTTAGAACAAAATGATCATACGGGTTTGTTCATTTTTGTGCCTAGTTTCTATGCACTTAATCTCAAGTCATGTGATGTAGTACGACAAAATATATGCATGTGCAAAGTTGAGCTCCCAGGCATTTTGATAGTGTCTTTCCACACTTTACCAAATTTGTAGGTTATAAGAAAAGTCAAGAAGACATTTTGATGATGTCATATCTTGCATGTATGAAGGTTTCGAGAGTAGATGGATATATGGATGAAATCCCCTATGTGAGAGGATCTTATATGCTAAAGTTTAGGTCATGTGACTAAGTGTAACAAAAGTTATGCAATAACAAAGTTGGCCTTCTTGGCAATTCTAAATATAGTTGGCTCTGTGGCATAAGAATTTGAGTGAGAATATTAATGGCATTATATCTTGCACGCATGAAGGTTTCAAGAAGAAATGAGCATATGGTTTTGTTCAGCAATATCCCTAGTTTATATGATCTAAATTTTAGAATAGACAGTTGATCGAGGCAAAAGATATATCTATGTAAAGTTAGCCTTCTAAGCATATTGAGATGGCTCCCATACTTAGTCAAATTTGCACAAGGTAAAGTTCGAGAAACTCTCGAAGAGATAAATAGTGTGTTTGCTTCAAAATGTCAAGATGCAACGAGATGAGGACAAGTGCTTGATGTTTAATGTTAGACAGAGATAAAGTTTATGCAACTTTAAAGATCTAACGACATGTGGGAGCTCGGATCAAAAGATCTAATAGATGCATTTTAAATTTAAAACGTTAAAACTCAAAAGCATACAAGGATCCAACAGAGTGCGTGAGCCTATCAGAACTTAATCCAATAAACACATTTTAAATTTGAGCAAATTGAATGAGGATCATTGGATCATGACATAAAACTTAAGATCTATGGTCAATATTTAATGATATGTTCATCCCAATGGTCAAGCAATGAAGCATGTAGTTAAGCCATAAATTATGATTTAGACAATAAAATTGATTGCACAGTGATCGATCAAATTTATGTAATAATGCAGGTGCATCAAAACCAAAGCCCAATATATGCTAAAAATAGTAATGAGACCAAAAATCACTGCGATGGAGCATGTGTTTAAGATGCGGGAAACTTCTTGTTCAAGAAATATGAACTGAGTCCAGAACTTGCATGGTGTGTTAGTAAACAAGTGTGAACACAGAGAAGATAGGGAACCCTATATCAAATGCTTTTATATATATATATATATATATATATATATATATATATATATAAAATTGGTGGTGATGTTGCTATTGCTGCTGAACAAAGTCAAATTGAGAAAGAGAGAGACAGAGAGCAAGATACTGATGAAGTGTGTCAAATAGAGAAATATAGAGACATAGAGATAGAAGGTAGAGATGAAGAGAAGAGAAGAGAAGAGAAGAGAAGAGATGTGCAGAGCGCGAGCAATTACAGACCAGCCCTGTAACAGAGAATTGAATTGGATTCATTTATAAATCAAAATTGTAATCTGGAGTTGTAGCTCCATATTTTGAATATAGATTTGATTGGTGGGTACCATCAGATAAGCTGAGTTGGTGCTCAGTTAGGGAGTCAGTGCTTCTTTAGAGTAGGTGTTCTTAAATCAGAGGATTGGTGTCTTCTTAGGGTCGGTGCCCTTAAACATTGTAACCAATAAGGTTCTTGATTGTGAGGCTAGATTAGAACATTAGATTTTAACAACTATTCTCATGGTGGTTTTTCCCATATTGGATTTTCCACGGTATATCTAGTGTTGTGCATATTTGTGTGTATGTGATCTCTGCATATATTTTTAGTTTGCATTAAAAGTTTTAAAAAAGGACTAAGTTAATCTATTGATTCACACCCCTCTCAGTAGATAGTTGTGTTCCAACACGTGACTGTAGATTTATTGTGGTATCACATTAGACCTTAAAAAATTACTCATTTTAATATATGTTTTAACTTTTTATAACTAAAATTGAAAGTATGAGTAAAGTACCCTAACCATACAACCTTAATTTTATCATGTATCACATTAGACTATTTAAAAATATGAATTATTAAATATTTGCATGCTACAATCAATTTTATTATTATATTCAATTTTTAAATCTATTATTAATATTAATTTTACATCTTATAATATAATTACTTATTTAAAATATTATTAAATAAATATTATACAAATATTAAATACTACATATTCAATATTATATATCTATGCTAATATATTTTATTAGCTGTATTTTCCCGTGTCATTGAACTACTTCCTATTTCCATTTCCGTTGTCCAATTGTTTCCTTAAAAAACCGAAGCTATTTTCTTCCATTGCATGCGAGTAGCATGATAGAAATCTACATTACGATCTTTCATAGGTTGCAATCAATAGTTTAGGTTTTTGGCCGTTAGGCAACATGATTATCTGCATCAGGGTTAAATTTAGTGGCTGTTTAAAACTTTAAACGTCTTAAAATACGGCGATAGAATTCTAAAATAGGGTTAAATTAGGTCGATCCTCAAATTTAACTTTTTGACTGGTGTGAGATCTTAAAATGCTCTACGGTAGCAAAGCGATCTGCACGCAAAAATATTTTCAATTTTCCACAAGAAAAACAAAATTGATTGAAAAGCAGTCGAGCAGCATCTTACTGATTCTTATCCAAAAGCTTCTGCACTGCATGGTTTATTTATCTTCTTTATAAATATATTTAAGATTAATTTTTTAAAGTAAATTTGTCGTTACAATCTTGCAATTAAAGATTTACAGGTTTCAGAGGGCAGGGGCAGAGGCGGAGGCAGAGCCGCTGAGGGAAGGGAGTGAAAAGCAGTCCAGCAGCATCTTACTAATTTTTATCCAAAAGCTTCATCATTGCATGGCTTATTTTTTTTTTTAAATAAAAATATTTAAGATGTTTACTTATTTTTTCGATAGATTGATCATTATAATCTTGCAATTAAGGATATACAGGGTTCAGAAGGCAGAAGCAGAGGCAGAGGCCCTGAAAGAAAGGGGTTTATTTATTTCAAAAATTATTAATAATTGTAATATTTGAAAAATTAATTAATTTTTTTGATATTAATATATTTAAGATATTAAATTAATTTTTTTATTTTTATTTTTAATAATTCATAAATAATATTATATAAAAACAACCATCATTTTCAAATGAAAGTTTTACAAGTTTTTTTTTAAAATTATTTATTAATAATAACATATTGAACAGCTATCATTTTTAAATGGAAACCCGTCAGAAGGTGGAGTTGATTCTTTTCCTACAGTAATATAATCTTTATGGTACTTCCTTGCCAAAACATTTTAGGATTAAAGTACTCGATTTTATTTTTTAAAAATATTAAATATATATATTTTTAAACATAAAAATTTGAATTTAAATCGAATAAATATAAAAAATATAACTCTGAATTAGGTGGAAGATGACTCACTTTTCCAATTATAGTGTGCATGGTAAGATAAAATAATAAGCAATCTTTTGTTTGAGATTAGCTCAACTCCACATGCATTCAACTTTTACATTTAAAAGAAAGTTAATCATATCCAAATTTAATAAATACTTAAATTTAATAGTTTTTTTTTCCAAAACTCTGTTTAATTGAAGTTGAGATAGTTTTTTTTTCCAAAACTCTGTTTAATTGAAGTTGAGATATATTTATTTTATATAATTAATTTTATTATCAATAATACTAAGTATTGAATCAGAATATATATATATATATATATATATATATATATATATATAAAATAATTTTATTATCAATTATGAAAAGAAAAAATATACATATTTGATATTATTATTTTAGCAATTTTAGGAGAAAGGTTTTATAAGTAGAGATTCTAATTATTTTGGGTGGTATTACATTAAAACTTAAAAATTTATCATTTTTAATATACTATTCTAACTATTTATAACTAAAGTTTGAAGGTATGAGTTATTATACATTTGTATAATATAATCAATTTTATCATTATTAGTAGTAAGTCTAAAATCAGAGAAGGAAAATATATTACTTCATATTATTATTTTAGCCAGGAAAATCACATTAAACCTTCAAAAATGACCTATTTTAATATGTCATTTTAACTATTTATAACTAAAGTTTGAAGATATAAATTATTAAACATTTATAAGATATAATCAATCTTGTCATTATTAATAGCAAATCTTGAATCAGAGAAAAAAAAATATTTACTTGATATAATTATTTTAATAATTTTTATGAAAAAAATTACACAAATAAAATACCTTAACTATATAACTGTAAATTTATCATAATATCACATTCAACCTTTAAAATTACTCATCTTAATATATCATCTTAACTATTTCTGTCTAAAATTTGAAAATATAAATTATTAAAAATTTATATGATATAATCAATTTTATTATTATATTCAATTTTTAAACCTACTATTAATATATCAATATTTCAATTTATAAGTATTGAATACTATTATTATATATCTATATTTGCTTACTATATTTTTCGGTGTCATTGAACTGCTTCCGTATTTCCATTTCCATTGTCCAATTGTTTCCTTAAAACCGAGGCTATTTTCTTTCATTACATGCTAGTAGTATGATACAAATCTACATTCTGATCTTTCGTAGGTTGCAGTCAATAGTTTAGGTTTTTGGTCGTTAGGCAACATGATCATCTGCATCAGGGTTAAATTTAGTGGTTGTTTAAAACTTTAAACGTCTTAAAACACGGCGGCGGAATTCTAAAATAGGGCTAAATAAGGTCTATCGTTCGTCAAATTTAACTTTTTGACTGGTGTGAGATCTTAAAAGTGATCTGCAAACAAAAATATTTTCAATTCTCCACAAGAAAAACAAAATTAGCTGAAAAGGAGTTCAGCAGCATCTTACTAATTCTTATCCAAAAGCTTCACCAATGCATGGCTTATTTATCTTCTTTATAAAGATATTTAAGATATTTACTAATTTTTTAGGTCAATTGGTCATTATAATCTTACAATTAAGGATTTACAGGTTTCAGAGGGCAGAAGCAGAGGCAGAGGCGCTGAGGGAAAGGAGTGAAAAGAAGTCCAGCAGCATCTTACTAATTCTTATCCAAAACTGCATCAATGCATAGTTTAAGCAGCATCTTACTAATTCTTATCCAAAAACTTCATCAATGCATAGTTTATTTATTTTATTTATAAAGATATTTAATATCTTTACTGGATTTTTTTAGATAAATTGATTATTATAATCTTGCAATTAAGGATTTACAGGTTCAGAAGGCAGAAGCAGAGGCAGAGAAGCAGACCCAGAGGCGCTGAGGGAAAGGGGTTTATTTATTTCAAACAAATATTAATAATTATAATATGTGAAAAAATTATTATTATTTTTTTAATATTAATATTTCTTAATATATTTAAGATATTAAATTAAAATTTTTATTTTTAATTTTAATTATTCATAAATAATAATATATAGAAACAGCCATCATTTCTAAATGAAAACTTTAATATGATCCGGTTGATTGTATTGTCAGTTTTAGATTAGTATGCTCATCAACCAGTTCTTTTTTTAATTATTTATTAATAATAATATATTGAATGATTGGTTATCAACGAGTTTTTTTTTTTAAATTATTTATTAATAATAACATATTGAGCAGCTTTCATTTTTAAATGGAAACCTTTTAAAAGGTGGAGTTAATCCTTTTTCTACAGTAATATGACCTCTATGGTACGTACTTCCTTGCCAAAACATTTTAAGGTTAAGGTACTCAATTTTTTTTGAATTTCTTTCTGAATATTATTATTATTATTTTACTATAAAAATTTGAATTTGAATGGATGAATATCAAAATACAATTTTGAATTAGGTGAGAGATGACTCTCAGTTTTCCAATTATAGTGTGCATGGTAAGACTGCAATTAAGAAACAATCCTTTTTTTTTTTGAGATTAGCTCAACTTCACATGCATTCAACTTTTACATTTAAAGGAAAGTTAATCATATCCAAATTTAGTATATGCTTAAATTAACAAGATTTTTTTTCCAATTGAGAAATATCAAAAAAAAAAAAAAAATCGTTGAAGAAGAAGCAAAGAGGTGGAACAAACCAATCCGAATCTTAAACCAACGAATCCTGAGTCTTGAACCAGGTAAGGAAAATATAAGCAAGCTCTCTCTGAGTTCATTTACTATTGTATGTAATTTATTTCGAAATTAATGAAAAATAAACAGGTTGTGCTTCCATTGCCCAATTGTTTCTCACCAAAATTGAAGCTATATTTTTAGCTGCTAAATTTATTTTTATTGAACGGCTTTTGTATTTCCTCTTCCATTGCCTAATTGTTTCCCTAAAAACTGAAGCTATTTTCTTTCATTGCATGCAAATAGTAAGATAGAAATCTACATTATGATCTTTCATAGGTTGCTGTTAATAGTTTAGGTTTTTGGCTGTTAGGCAGCATGATGATCGGCGTTAGGGTTAAACATTGATGCCTGCAAAGAAAATTTATGGTGATAAGAGGCCTTGTACTATATCATTCTTCTATGAATCTCCTGATCTGTTCATATTCTAGACCAGTATCACTGGGATTTTACCAGAAAAGTAGGATGTACGAAGTAAAATACAGAAATGATTTTTTTAATGATACGTTTTAGCATAAAGTTTGTCGATTTTACTTTTCAATTAAGGTCATTGCCTTTGCGATATCCTAATTCGAATACTGAGAATTCTTTGCATATGTATTCTAACCTTTTATGCCGGCTGACGCTAAAGTCGCTCTTAAAAATTGAGATATGCAACGGTTTGGAATGATTCGACACCATTACTGAAATATTTTTGCCCTTCGTTCAGAAATTCGTTTTTTCTAAGCAAGAAATTAATGCTTCTCAGTTCATTAAAAAGAAATTAACACAATCAAGAGATTAATAAAATTTAACAGTTGTTTTTGTGCAGAGATTAATGAAATTTTATTGGAAAGTTGCATGGATTAATTTCAAGGAACCTGAGCTTTTTCATTATTTTTAATTTTATATTTATTTTTATGATTTTAATGAGAATTGAGTTGTAATATAAAATTGAGAATAGAATTATATGAAGAAATTATTATTTTGTTTAAAAAATTTAATCTGTTTTTTTAATAAGAATATATCTTTTAAAAAATAATTAAATAGATGTCAAAATTAATATTATATGATAATCAAATAAATGTAAATTTAAAACAATATAATTAAAAACAAACATTTTTTATTTAATCAAACTTTTAATATAATAAATCTGAGTCTCCATAATATAATAATAAAAATGATAATAATTTTTGTTAAATGATTGAATTTTATATTGTAAAGTTATTTGTATGAATGAATAAAACAATGTTGATTATGAAATTTATATATAATAATATTAAATTTTATTTTATTTAACATAATAAAATATGTAAAAAATATAATTTATATTTGAACCATTTTAATAGTATTAAACTTATATTTATTTTAATATTTATTTATTTTATAAATTAAAAAATTAAAAGTAAAAAATAATTTCAATTTACCACTTTTTTATGAAAAGTTTTATTTAAAGTAGAAATAAAAGTAAAAGACTACAAACAATACTTAACATGCAACAAAAACATCACTAAACAATAGTTTCATTAATTAAATCTGAGACCATAACAATTGGGTTTCTCTCCCATTCATCTTCATTGATCATCAAGGTAGCAAAGGTCTCCATCATTGAAAAGAGTGAAGAGAGGAATATTGACCTCCAACAATAAATATAAACCAAAGTTTTAAAAACATAAATGAGTCAAACCTAGAAAATTCGGAAAGTAGTATTAATCTCCAACCATAAACATAAACTAAAATTTTAAAAACATAAATAAAACAAGCCTAAAAAGTTCCCACTACCTCCTCTGTTTGTCACAAATGGAAAAGCAAAGGAGCGTGATAGGATTTGTAGGCCTCCACACAGGCCATCTCTCACTCCCTTATCACATCCATCATATTCCAAATCTTGGCAAAAAAGAATTCTAATACAATGCCCTAATGCAAATATCACATCTTCCAATGACATGAGAGATATATTTATTGTCATTGTTTTTTAATGATTTGAGCCTCTCATTTCTAAAGGGAGAAAACAATAATTAGGATGTTTTAGAAGAGTTTTAGCCAACCATAAAATTGGTAAGGTGATTGACCATTTTATTATTATTTTTTTAAGATATTAAAAAGTATAATAGCTGATGTTATTGTTTATGATATTTATTTTTATGATTTTGAGAGTTATTATAAAAATCTTATTCAAAGATTAAATTTGTATAATTTTTATTGTTAGTTATTTTGAGCTTCCTTCAAAAAGTCCTTATACAGTAAAGTTGTTGGTAATTTATCAAAATTATTATAATAATCTGAAAAAAGAGAACTTTTATCATCTCTAAAAATATTCTCTCTCCCAACCTATCTCAGGTTTCATTTTGTTACCCCATCTAAATTCAACATAATAATTGAACTTTTAGGTGGAATCCACACTGAAATCTTGAAGATTATGGTTTTTATGCTTATCTATTATTAATAATGACTTTATAATATTTAAAGAGTATATATAAAACTAACATATAACTTTTTAATGAAGATTTATTTTCAATTGTTCTGTATATTATTAAATTATTTTTATTTAATTATTTCATATATTTTATAATATTATCGTAATCAAAAAATAAAATTACTTTATTTATATTTCAATAAAATTAATTAAAATAATTTAATTAGGAGTTTGAATTAACCTTTTAAAATAGATAATTTTAATGTATAATAATATGTGAGAAAATAAACTGGTATCTTTAAAAATATATGATTAGAATGTATGGTCAAATTCAAAATTCCATTTAAAATAATTTATGTCAATCTATTTGATTTAATAATATTAAATATGATATGTGGATTGCATTAGTAACACTTGCTGATAATTTGCATGTTGCAGGTTAATTAAGATGGATAATCAAGTTCTGGATAAGAGAGAGAGAAAAATAATAATTACAGAATTGATACTAAGAGTTTTAACTATGATATTTGCAATTTTCGCCTTCACTCGTGCAATCAGTTTAAATCAAACAATGAACATATTTGGTCTTCAAAGAGAAGCTACATTCAAACAAATCAAAGCTGTCACGTAAGTATTTGAGTGATTACTCACAAACTTGGTTTGATCATTATGTTGGAGATAAAATGGATTTATTTTAAATCTTGCAGATTTTTGGTGGTCTTCAATGGAATTTTAAGTGGCTATTCTCTTATTCAACTGACGAGATCAGCAATCCACATTTATATTAGAAGTCCATTGTCGAACAGTGTCGCTGTATGGATTATGTTTTTTTGTGATCAGGTATATCAACTTAATAGTTTACTTTAAATATTTGGTTTTTTCTTATGATCAGGTATACCAAATTAATAGTTTACTATAAACACAATTTTTATTGAGAAAATTATAGTTTTAATTAGTTTATTCATAGAAATGATTAATATGATTTGATTTCATAGCATAAATTGCATTTCATTTCCAGGTCATAGCCTATTTGGGTTTTTCAGCAGCAATGGCATCTCTAGAATCTGCATATCTAGCAAAGGAAGGACAGGATGACTTTCAATGGTTCAAAGTATGCTCCATTTTTGGAAGATTTTGTAATCAAACAGAATTAGTGCTCATAAGTTCCTTGTTAGGTATTTTATGTATGGTGATGGTATCTCTCATATCTTCATACAAATGTTTTAGACTATACAAATCCAAAGATAGCTTGGATGGTTGAGTCCTTGTTAACATCAAAATTTTCAAGTATGTGAGTCCAAAGCTAGTTAGAATTATTGATTCCTTGTGCTGTAACTTATTAACATTGGAGAAAATGAAACATGACCATATATATATATATATATATATATATTATTTTGATCCAAAACAAATTATTTGTACAATACTGTGTTGATTATAATTGGAATTTTTGATATATAATTACCTATAAATTTGGGCAAGACCAACATTTATAAATTGATTGGTTTTTGTTGAACGACATATATATATATATATATATATATATATATATATATATATATAAAACACTTTTTGATATGGATTTATGTGATTGGTTGAGAGTATGGATTTTTATAGTATTATTGCGAAATACAATGTATCTATTTCAATTCAAAAAATACATCTACGTACCTTGAATTTGTCTAGTCAGTTGGACTAACAATTCTTGTAGCGTAAAGAGAGTTTGCATATTTAAACACAACAAACAACCCTGCTCATGAAATTTTTTCACTAAATCCATGACATGTTTATGCATTATATGGTACATATGTCTAAATTTCAACCTTACTAACTTCCAAGCGCATAAAATTTAGAAATTCTCCATTGTATAAAAGCATACTCGAAAAAAACAAAATTTAGAACATTCTCACCAAAACTAAAATCCTACAAAAGCATTTCAAGTTGTTACCTTATTTAAATTATTGGTGAAAACCTTTAAAAGCATGCTAAGATCTTACCAATTCCTGAGAGCTTGGCTAAAGTCCTACAAGGAAAATTTAATTGCTATGAATGCCATATGTGTTTATTAGGTGCTATTAATAGCACAAGTTATTATGGACACTCAAGATTTAATCATTAAGTGTTTATTAATGTTTAATCTTGACGTTATGACTTTACTTAACCTAGTTATTTTTTTTTGATAACTTGCAATCTCTATGAGATATTTTACTATTCTAATTGTTGTCATGCAAATATTAAAAACATCATTCAGACATCCTTCTTATATCTACAAATTCCTTACAACCAAATTCTAATGGTCTCTAGTGTCCTAGGACAAAACAACACTAGGTTGGACAAGGTCATAACCGACCTTGTCCACTAATGTGGCCTCATCTCCCCTGCTATAATAGTTAGTTTTAAAATTTGAAGCATTCATATTAACCCTTTTGCACTATTAGTAAAGTTGGTTAATGAAAATATTTCAAATCAATTGTTATATAAACACATAAAAGTCATTCAATACACATCTATGCTATGTACCTAGGGATATGATATATTAATGTATATGGGTTGATGGAGATGCCAACATGTGGCACACATCCCCTTAGTTAGTTATGTGGGTACAATAGATTAGGATAATGAAGTAACTTGTGGAATTAGCACATTGGGTAATGGTCAGCTTACATTGGGATTAGGAGGTTACCCATCCATAGGTTAGATAGATGATTATCATGGTAAAGATATCAAGTAAGCATTGAGTCTTCTATTGTAAGAGGATATTGGAGGTTGTCCCCTCGAAGAGACATTGTGGAGTTATTCCTTCCTAAAGGAGTATTATATGGTGTTTCCCTACCTTAAGGGTATTTATGCATATATTGAATATTTGAATCATATCAAGTGGTATCAGAGCTTCAATTTGGACAATTTGTTTGGAGTGAAACCCTAGTTTTTTGAATTGGAAATAACTTTTGATTTGTTGCGAATTTTTCCACAATTTTTTTTATTGGATATGGAGAATATTTCAAATAAGTCACAGTAAAAAAATTGAGTTTTTTTGATTATTTTTGAGGGAGTTATTTCTATTTTAGTGTTTATACTAATTTCACTATATCTTTCTAAAAATAAGGAATTTTTATTCTAAATTTTTACTGGATATATAAGAAGATATAATAAAACAACAGTCAAAATTTCATAATTTTTTGAGTTGTTTTAAGTGATTTGTTGCGATTTTAAGAAGAGAAAAAAAAAATAATGATGATAAAGAAGAAGAAGAAGAAGAAGAAGAAGAAGAAGAAGAAGAAGAAGAAGAAGAAGAGTTCAAATAATTTGGCTCCAAATAAAAAATACTATGGCACATGGAATGAATGTGGAAATCACTATGACTATGCATGGAAGAATACCTACTATGGTCATGGATGAAATCAAAGGAGCACAATGGAATTCAGAAACAAGCTTGGAGAGCTATCACCTGCCAAGATAACATATGGATGGCTAGATGATCAATATTGGAGACAAGTGTGCAATGATTTGAAGCACACTCATTATTTGGTCTTTTCCTATGTTTCAGGGATGAAACATGTCAAGGAGGGAAGTAATGCTATGTACCTAGGGATATAATATATTAATGTATATGGGTTGATAGAGATGCCAACATGTGGCACACATCCCCTTAGTTAGTTATGTGGGTACAATATATTAGGATAATGAAGTAACTTGTGGAATTATTACATTGGGTAATGGTTGGCCTACATTGGGATTAGGAGGTTACCCATCCATGGGTTAGATATATGTCTATATAGGAGATGATTATCATGGTAAAGATATCAAGTAAGCATTGAGTCTTCTATTGTAAGAGGATATTGGAGGTTGTCCCCTCGAAGAGACATTATGGAGTTATCCCTTCCTAAAGCAGTATTATATGGTGTTGCCCTATCTTAAGGGTATTTATGTATATATTGAATATTTGAATCATATCAAGATCATATCAATCTAACAATCACTTGACAAATCTAATGCACATTGAGCAAACGAGAACTAATCTTTCAAATTCAAATTATGATTTATTCTAACAATTATAAGCTAAGTTTGAATTTATATTATTGTAGGTCAAGGGCATTCATTATCAACAATTAAAGTCAATTTACTATTTGCATCCATATAGTTCAAATATCAATATTCACACACTCATTTTAGGAGGGATAACTACATCGATATGATACCATTTTGGGCTATGTAAGTAGCATTCATATTGCGTGAGGTTTTCTGAGGATAGATCATCTATTTTCCTTATCTAATTCACCCCCTTTTGCATTTGATATCCATTTAATTTATATGCATAAGCTATGCTTTGTTATTGCAGACACTTCAATGCAAAAAATCAGCACCTACATGCAATGAGTCAATTACATTAGATAGGTGTAAGTAGATATATAATAAAATAAATTACATAGTTAGCGCAGACGCAACCATAATAAAAAATACAAGGTCATAGTGCATCCTTGTCCACCCTAGCACAACCCTATCCAAATACATTGTAAGATTTTGTTTTTAGGTGTGACACACTTCATATATCTATCTAGATAATTCTACATTAGTGATTTGCATGCAAATTCATCATAAGTTATATTAGAGCAAGGTTTGGATGTTTCATTCAAAGTTACTATTTATAACTCATTTCAATTTCTATAATTTACCATATATTACATTCATGTTTTATATAATAAATGTCAACTACATTGAATTGTTTAGTGTTTATTATATTTACTATATTAAATCAAAGTAACCATCAAACATTCTGGTGAAATCACATTTCTTGTTGTTTGCTTGATTTTTGTCCTAGAATTTCATACAAATTTCTATAAATTTCCAACACTAAAAGAAATGACTTTCCAAGTTAGATATAAATTCGACACTATGAGTAAATATTCTTAGATATTAGATTTAATCTCACTCTAAATAAATTGTCTTGTCACCTTGGATAACATCCAACACCGAAGCATTTATTTTGGCTTCGGGTTGAAATTTGTTGATCTCTATACATAAAAATATTTCAATTTTTTTTTCTTTTTATTTTTTATTACATCCTACTTGTTTTTAGAAACTACATATTGACAATTTTAAAACAACATAGAGTGTTGTTAGTTTTTCCTAAGTGGTGACTTGTTTTATTAGAACCATGAAGTGAGGGATACATTCCAAATACTTAGGCCCTAGACATTACTATAAATGAAGTTTAGCTTCCCCATACCTTCAGGTATATTGGAAATGCCTAGGGTCCTTTGTTTACACTAAATGAAATCTCTTTATCCATTTTATTTTTGATGCACTTGAGAGGATCATATCTCCCAAGGAAGTTACTCTCATGGTACCCTCACTTTTTTTTTATCCTCAAATATGAGATAATGGGCCATGTAGACACCTAAAATTGGCCACCGATAACTTCCAATCAGGGTTTTGACCAATTTCTACTTAAAATGCACAATTTGACATAAAAACACTAAAACATGTTAAATGATGTAAAAATGATATATTAAAATGCCAATTTTGGCTAGAGTATCATTACATGGGGCAATGTAATTTATGGGCCAACTAACTTTGATCAGATCATTATGAGTCAAAATGCCAATTTTGCACCTAGGTGCTCTGGATTGATCTTTCCTATCAAATCTTTTGCACAAGATACATGCCTTTGTTATTTGTTTTTGGCAACATCTTAAATGGCATAATGAATCTAACACATCTAACATCACCTTCCAATTCCAATTCAGTCAATTTTTTTACCAATAACAAGGCATTCTGATCAATTTGAGTAATTTGTGCACAAAGTGCTTAAGCATGCTTAAGAGATAATTAACCCAAACTAAAGCATAATTAATAATTCCATAATTTTTTTTTGAATACTTATTTTTAAAAATAAATATTAAATATCTGCATCATTAGGTGACCTCATTTCTTGGGAAGACATCCCTAGGCCATAAATGCCACAAATATCAGGATTCATGCCCTCCATGCCTCTTAATTTCCCCTTATTCTAATGTCATTATGAGGATAATTATAAACTTAATTTCAAAAATTGAATTAATCATCAACCATAGATCTCAATCTTAGGATGGACAGTTCAAGTTGATTCTGATCAATCTTAAAAATCTATAAATAGAGAGGCCATGAACATCATTTCTAAGCTATCTTAGTGAAAAGTTATTATGCTCAAATATCTTCAAAGTCTTGATAATGTAAAGTCATAATGCACAAATGATTCTAAAAGCCATTGTAATTAGTATTACCATGCCAAATTGATTCGAAGCCAAGCCAAGCCGAAGCCACAAGGCGCCAAAGAAAAGAGGAGATAACCAAGCCTCCTTTGATGAAGAATTCATGAGCAAAAGTTGAGTAAGCCATTACAACAAGCATTTTGGAGCATCCAAAGAAGGTAAGAAAAGGTTTTTTTTGCATTTTAGTTGTGTGTTTTATTTATGTTTATTAACTAAACTCTCCCTAGTGTCTAGGCCTAGAGATGTTATGCTAGTAAGTGTGTTTCTTTCATTTTATATTCATTTTAAAATTAACACCATACTAACCATCCTCTCTTGAGTCAAATTCCTAGATCACATATGGCATGCCCGGTGGGACTAGATGCATCTCACACATGAAGAAGATCATTTTGCAGCTTTAAAGTCTTCATTTGGATCATTAAAACTCTTACAAATTGATTTTTTAACTTTGTTTTGACATTTTTCTTTGTCACAAGTTTACACAGTAACCGATGCCAATTAGTAAAATTGATATCAATTGGATAGCTTAACTGACTTCAGTTAGTAAAACTGATATTAGTTGGATAGCTATCATCAGTCACATTGGTATTATTGATGTCGGTTAGATAACTGTCATTGGTTAGCAAATGTAACCGATGTCAGTTATGTAACCAATGTTGGTTATATAACCAACATCGGTCACTATGTTTTTATTAAAACACATATCTGAGAGCTCTTTTTTTAAAGTTCATTATTTCAAACCTAAAGAGCTTCAAAGCTAAAGGACATGCTAACATTTTTGTTGTAGGACTAAGCTTGACATTTGCTAAAAACATGTTTAAATCATCTTTTGTATGCTTAAAATGAATTAGGAACATTATTGTGGGTAATTAAGGTAATATTTAGGTGCTTAGGTGAGTTTTTAGCATTAGTTTTCAAAGTTACAACTAAGACCAAGGGGTCAAATGAACACCACTTCATTTTCCGTTTGGGTTTAAAAATAAACTCACCTTTCCAAGTTTTTATATTTATTTAGTTATTTAAGTTAAATATTTGTTTGGTAAAAAGAGGCATGCCACGTGTATGCTCTTCCATTTGTCCCCTTTAGGGAACAATTGGAATCAAAAGCACCATTCATATTCTAAAAAACTTAGTCTAAGGCTTAGAAAGAATGTCATCTAAAGTACTCCCCAAAAACTCATCAAAGTTTGGGTGACCTTAAAATTAACCTTAAAGTCTTTTTATTTATGTCTTTCATTTCATTACATCTTGGCTTGTGAGGGGGGAATCATTACCTCCCATGAATTCTTTAGGGAAGCTTTGACCTGGGGAATCACCTCCTTGCATTGACTTCACTTCCTTTGGAGTTGCACATAGGACATATCTGAATTTAGATATCACACTACACTGAGCAAACAACAAGTTATAGTGGTTGTAAAAAGGACTAGACCTTTTTACAACTAGCCAATGCCATGATCACCTAATTTTCATGCTTATCTTTTACATTGTTTGATGTGAAAGTCATTGTGCAATTGATTCTCCTAGAAACATTTAAAATCTTGCTAGTTTAGTCAACCCCACATTTCCATACCCTTGCTAGGATTTGGATGATTATACTTAGTGCATTTTAGTCATTTATCTTACTTGGTGTTTTTGAGACTAAAACTTGTTTATTTTTTCATAAAGCCATGTCAAAACCAATTTGTCTATACATCACTCTTCTATCTAAAGAGGCATTATGTTGGCTATTTTACACTACACTTGTGCCTTGAAATTTTTGCTAAACTTGTTTGTGTGTGTGTCATTTGAGTTGGGAAGGGTAGCGTTATGCTTCCCAAATCATGTCAAAACATGTTAAGCCTTTTAAGTCTTTGAAACATAACATTGACCACATTATTTGAGTATGCTTATGCCATTAGGTTGCTCAATTTATTTTAATAATTGTTTATCATTATATCAAAACCATTTATTTCAAACCATGTCATGTCTACCATTTGGAACTTTGTCTTATGCCATTATGCTATCCAATCTTATCTAGTTTTTTTGGTCAAATCTTAGTTTTCATCATTGAGTTTTCAATTAGCCTTGTCAAGTTTGGATCTAAACATTGATTGATTTATGTTTAAACCTCAATTCATGGGGTTGATACATAGATCTTTCTCTTTTGGATTGCATAACTTCAGTTAATCGATTACCAAAAGTTAAAAACTATTGATAGTTTATTTGTTTAATGCTTATCCTCATCATTGTTTTTGCCTTTATTTGGGAAAACATAGTTTTTCTCAAAGAGTCTTTTGTCTTATGCCTTATGCCAACTGATCATGTTTATGTTTGATTCTGTGTGTTGGGTCTATGTCAAAGTTGTTTCCAAATTTTTTAGATTAAATCAAATCACATTAGCCTTTGTTTTAAGTCTATATTTTGACATCATTTAGCCAAAAGTCTTGGCATATGCCTATTTGTTTGAGCCTAGCTTTTGATTATGTGTTTGGACAAAATACCTAGTAACTCAACTTTTCCCTTTCCTAGTTTAAACCTTGTTTGAAACACTTTGACCTAGACCTTTGACATGCTAGTTTTTATTTAGACACTTAACCTTTTATGTGTATGACATTTGACATTAGAATATTTTATGCTAAGTCTTATCACAAACCATTTTGGAGATACGACTCCACCCCTTCGACCAAGTTAGACTAAGCATGAACCATTTGTCATTTAGACATAGTTTTTCGAATTTTGTAGAACTCTAAGCCTTTTTATTTCAGAGCTTTCATCATTTACGTAGATATGTCGCACTACACTTATGGTGTAGTCACATACAATCCAAATTATGATAGAATGGCTGCATAAAACCCCACTAGGAACCCCTATAGAGAAAGATTTTCTAAGGATTTTTATTATTCTTCCGTCAATACTCCATATGGGGAATGTAGTCAAAATCCAAAAAATCCAAAGTGAGACTTGGATTGGTATGAAGAGGCTTGTGAGGAGGACTTTGAAGACTCAACTACAGTTAATGTTGTTTAGGATATGGATCCATACCCTCTTTACAATAATTAGTATGTGGACCATAGTCAAGAACCAACTTATGAGCAACTCACGACTTAGATGATATGGTTTATGAGGAAGACTTGGATGCTTTGGCTTGTTCACAACATTCTTTTGTTATCTGATCATTGACTACCCCTAACACTCCTTTGGATTATATGAGCTATCAAGATCCACAATATCTAAGGAATACCATTATTGTACCAAGACCTAGTCTTTTAGCTTGTGTGAGTAATTAAGCCCCACAACACCCTATCATTACCATTTTAGGACTTCATCCTTTGGCTTGTGTGAGAATTCATGGTCCCCAAGGCCCTACCATTATCCAACCACAAGTCATTCTTAGTCTAGTACCAATCCCATTCAAGCTTCAATCGATCTAATCCTTCAAAGACCAAGTTGTGTTTAGAGCTGGTATTTTCCAACTCATTGGAAACCAAGGCCAAGAGAACCAACCAATCCAAAATGTTTTTGTTGACTCAACCATTTATAATGAGTCAAACTATGATGAATTGCCTATTGATCCTATACCAGTTGTTGAGGAGTCTCACTCTAATGAGCTAGTGTTTGTTGAGTCACTTTTTAATGATTATAACTGCCTTTAGGCAAATAATTACCTTGACCATGTGCCTATTTTTCAAGAGCCTCCTATTGACAAGCCAATCTTTGAGGAGTTATCTCTTAACCTTTTTCCCATCCTAAAGGAGTATCACTTTGATAAACCAATTTTTGTAGAGCCCATTATTCCATCACAAGACGTTACTTATCGAAAACTAAATATTTAACAAGACATCATTATAATAGAGTACCCATCAGATGAAGAATCAGAGTTAGATTCAAGTTCTATTCTTAAACCAACATCAGATTTAGCATCAGAATCAAAATCAACATTAATCTTAACATCGAATTTAGAGTCCCTTGAGTTAGAATCAGATTCAGATACAAAATATGTTCACGACTGTTACAACATTGGTTACACATGCCTTGAAGATGAATTTGAATGCATTTATGATCCTTCTATAGTTTTTGAGGATGAGTACTTCAACTTTGACATGAGTCATCCTAGTATCTTCTATGAGGATTATGTGGCCTTTCCCCAATCCATTACCATTCTACAGGCCATTACCATCAACCAAAATAGCCATATCATTGGCATTCCATCTCCCATAAGTGTCAATTGGGATTGACAGAATCACATTTTGTTTAACTGCATCCATGGTGACATAGCAGTTGAAGAATATCAAGGAGGTCAATACCACATTCATGTAATAGAAGAGCACTCTCCTAATGAAACCTTTTTGGAGGCACTAGGGGACAATCAAAGTCAGAACTCAGCATCTTCTAGTGAAATTTTTTTAGAAGCATTAGAAGAAAATCAAAGTCAAAATCCAATGTTCATTAGTGAAACTTTCTCAGAGGCACTATGGTATAATCAAGACAACTTCATTGGTGAAAACCTATTTGAAGCACCATTAACTAAGCACAAAAGTTCTTTACTACTTGATGAAGATAAAATCAAAGATCAAATCAAAATAACTTCCTATCTATAGCCTAATCAGATGGTAGCTATTCTCAAGATCAAATAACAAAAAAATCTGGTGGTCTTATCGAGATAACAAGTCATTGACCCCACCACAACCAAAGTTATGTTGAATCTGGCATCAATAATATTATGTGTGACTGAAAGTCTTGATCTTCATTTGTTTCCCCACCATTACCCTTTCCATTATCATTTGCCATTACATTTCACAATAAAACCTACCATCCATTATTTATCCTTATTTACCATCCATGGCCATACTTTCCTTTGTAGAGGCTATAAAGATACCATATCTTGATGTTTGAAGGAATCAAAATCAATGACCAACAAAGATCACAAAAGCAATCTCAACAACCAAATCTGCAACCAGTTCTTGATAGAGGAACTATTAAAATGAGGTGTGGGATAGAAATTAACATAATTGATTATTCTATTTTTATCATTTTTTGATTAGGATGTGCATCTCCCCATTAGTAGGAACAACAAAATCAAAAACCACACCCATGACAAAAACATGTACCATACTATTTCACATTGCCATTGTCATTGTTGTTGTTACATATTCTTTTGCCATTGTCACATATCCTTCCATTTACCCATAACTTGGGGGCATCCTTAATACCATTTCATCCAATCTATCTAACCAATCATTATCTTAACGTAATGTCATACCATGCTATCATTCCATTCATATCTAGACCAAAGCCTATTTTTAGTCATCCTACCCAATCCTATTTTGATCTTGGTTCATTTGGTTTTTCCTACACTTTTTGCAAGGGGATTTCGATCAAGTTTCAGCAATCAATATAATCCATGTTTACAATGACAGTCTATGAAATTAGTGTGATAGTTGATCTAGCAAGGTATCTTTCATTTTCTATCCTGTATCAAGCTTGTTTATGTGAGCCTGATTATAACCATCTATGGGAAAATTAGTGTTTCACCAGTCTTGCTAATAATTATAACCACCTATGGGAAAATTAATATCATTGACTTATGCTATTGTATCCTAGTTATAACTGCCTATGGGCAAACTAGGTACAACATTTATTTATCATGCATTGTCACATCACTTTACTATTACTATTTTCATTTGATTGACCATTTGCCAGATTTGAGAACTTATTGAGACCTAGTTGGTTTTTCCCTACCTTTTTTGTATATGAAATTACTATGACTTGAGGTCATTTCAGGACTATGTGGGTCATGCTCAATTCATGTTGAGGTCACCTCAGTCCCCCTTTTCATATGCTTTTAGTATTTTGTGAGTAACCTAAGCCAAACACTCTCACCATTTTGTGAGCAAGTATCTTATCATTCTCGATCAAGTTAAGATACTTCAAAAATTATAAAAACATTCATAATATTTCAAAATCTAAAAACATTTGTCCTGTCTAAGCCTAGTCAGTTATCCTTGATCTGCCTCATTAGGGCATTGTCATTGTTAGGATAATTTCTTTTGATTTTATTTTCAAGCTTTCTATTTGTTTGTTTATTTTAGGTTGTTTGTTTGTTTGTTTGTTTGTTTATTCACTTACATGTTTGTTTGATTTCAATATTTTTGCCTTGACTTGGTCTATATGCATTCATTGGGTGATTCCTCAAGCACATTATTCTTGAGTCTATCTATATTCTTACGTCAACATTGTCATCATGGTTTTTATCATTGGTGCATTATTTTTGAGTGTTTATTAGATATCATGAGTCATTCCTTATGCATTTTTGGCCAAGTCTTCATGGTGTTCTATCATGAAGCCTACCATTACATGCTACAACAAAAACTAGCTTAAAAAATTTCTACAATCAATGGAGCCATAAAAGTTTCTCCTTGGCACCTTGGCAAATCCTTCCATCCTACCCTTGATCAAGTCAACCCATTCAACCATTCTAGTTGTATCATTTCTAATCAAGATGAGCATCTCCTCATTGGTAGGTACAATTGAATAATTCACATTAATCAATCTTATTCTTCTATTCATCTACTTCATCACTTTACACTCACTCATCTTTAATCTATATTTCAAGTTATATCCTTGAGTTATGGTTGCTAATCAACCCTAATTGGGGCACCATCAATTTTAGCCAATCCAAGTCTGCTTAATGACTATAACTACCTATGGGAAAATCATTATTTTGACTTTTATACCTGATTATAATCACCTTTGGGAAAATCAACATCATTTTTAAATCAATGCATGTAGGCATTTTATCATTTGGATTAATCTCAACCATAGGTTAATTCCACCTTTTTTCTTGTTTCTTTTTGAGGGATTGTCCATCAACAAATGTGATGGCCAATCCCTTAAGGGGGCACATTATAGGCTTCCCAAAACCATTTGGAGCTTTGTTCTTCAACCATCATATTATTTTTGGCATATAGGCCATCTCTCATTATTTGAGAAGACATTGCTTTACCTATGGTTTGCAACATCATCCCAAATAAGGGCTAACTGTATACACCTAAATCTGGCCATCAATAATCTAGGCTTTTGACCAATTTCCACTTAAAACACAAAATTTAGCCTAAAAACACTAAAACACACTAAATGATATGAAACTGACATATTCAAGTGCCGATTTTGTCCAGGGTATCCTTAAATGGGGCAATGCAATTTATGGGCCAGCTAACTTTAATCAGATTATTCTGAGTTAGAGTGCCAATTTTACACCTAGGTGCTTTAGATTGCTCTTTCTTATCAAATATCTTGCACAAGACACATACCTTTATTATTTTCTATTGGTAACATCCTAAATGGAATAAAAGATCCAATGCATTTGACATTGCATTCTAATTTTAATCCAGTCAAATTTTAGATCACTAACAAGGCATTCTAATCAATTTGAGTAATTTGTGCACAAAGTGATTAAACATGCTTAAGAGATAATTGATCCAAATCAAGGCTTAATCAAGAATTATATGGAAACTTGTTGAATACTTATTTTTGAAAATAAATATTGAATATCTACATCATCAAGTGACCTCATTTTCTGGCAAGGCATCCTTAGGCCATAAATGCCATAATAGTCAAGATTCATGCCCTCTATGCCTCATCAGTGCCTTCCATGATGCCCTCTATATCTCTTAATTACCCCTTATTCCAATGTCATGATGATGAAAATTATAAAATTAATTTCAAAACTTGAATTAATCCTCAACCACACATCTCAATCTCAGGATGGACGGTTCAGGTTGATTCTAGACATTCTAAAAAATCTATAAATAGGAGGCCTCACCACAAGAATTTTAAGACATGATTATGTGAAGTTATAATGTATAATTTCTTAAAAAGCTTCAAACAACTAGTGTTACCATGCCAAATTGATTCCAAGCCAAGCCAAGCCACAAGCCAAAGGTGCTAAAGAGAGATGGAGGTAGCTAAGCTTCCTTTGATGAAGACTTCATGAGCACAAGCCGAGCAAGCCACTACAATAAGCATTTTGGAGCATCCAAGGAAGGTAAAAGAATGTTTATTTTGTATTTTAGTTGTGTGTTTTATTCATGTTTATTACCTAAGCTCCCCCTAGTGTCTAGGCCTAGAGATGTTATGCTAGTTAGTGTGTTTATTTCATTTTGAAACTAACACCATACTAACCATCCTCTCTTGAGTAAAATTCCTAGATTCACAACTCATAGATACAATTTAGTCTCTATAGTTAGTGCTTTGAAATATTGGATTGACACTTATCTATGAATGAACAAGTATAATTGAGAGCCCACACAATAACTTAAATCCTTGTCTAGATCACCCTTTATACCTTGCTTTATGTTTGTCTTATATTCATAATGAGTTCAATGAATGGGTTTCTTTCATAAATCGAACATAATTATAAAATTCATTATTACATCTAGTATTCCCTTTTAGCATGTTGTCTAGTATGCCATTGCATGGATAAAAATTAAATATAATTAGGAAGAGAGAATGTATATTATAGACCCTCATGAACTTTTCAATTCTTATTTTTGTAATATCACATTCTATACTAATTCTCTCGAGAGTTTACCATCATCAAAATACAATTTTTTCAAATATAATATTACTTGGGAGCAATAATGCCTAAAATTTTCAAAAAATATTGAAATAATAGCCTTTGGATACATATAATAGTCTACTCTTATGGACAAAGTCAACCTAAGCCATTTCCTAAGATCATACATGTTTGCTAATACCTAGTGTTATAATATTCAATCTGAGTTACTTCCTATCACAACTGGAAGCCAAAGAGCATGTACATAACCTTTCATGCTTCCCCCTCACCTTTAACCTACTTCTATTCATCAATCTATTCCTATTATTCATCCAAAGATCATATTAGATTCCCACATCCATGTCATTCAAACTAGAAGAAGGTAGCCACCTTTACCTCCCTAACCCAATCCTACTAGTGACATTTTTCATCCTCCACTCCCTCCACCTTCAAGGAAAGGTTATCAACCCAAGGGATATGATCTCATTGAGAAATTATGTAATACTTCGGCTAAGACTTCTATTCTAGAGATATTAATGAAAAGACTAGCTTACAAGGATATCTTATATGCAATGTTGTAAGACACCACCCTTCTTATGGATACACAACCAAGTTTTTTTGCTTACCTTCAAGGATATTTATAGTACTATGAATTTTTATAAGATATACCTCCTCAGACAAACTCTCCCATTATTCATTCAAATTTAAATACACAGAAAGCTAGTCAAGGGTGCATTAATCGACAATAGTTATGGGATAAATATTTATAGTTATGAATTCCTAAAAAAATTGGGATGCAATAAGGATAATCTCCCTAAATCTAATCAAATTATACATGACTTTGATAACATTTCAAAATAAATACTAGGAACTATTACATTAGATTCATCAATGGAGGTTATACCTGATCAATTATAATATAATCTAATCTTGGGTTACCCTTGGATTCATCAATGGAGGTTATACCTTTTACATTCCATATATGCATCAAAAATTTGAATGATACTTATGAGTATACAATCCACATTAATGATGCACCTTTTTGATATTGTAAAATGACACAATCACAATCTAGTAAGGTTTGTATCATAACACTTGAACAACTAATTCCAATTTCACAAATGCATTTATGAAGTGGGTGAATCAAGAAACACAAAAGATATTACACATGTCACTAAAATTCATAAAAAATAGAAAAGCCTATTAAAGAAGCCATGCAAAAAGTGAAATCCTAGGAAAATGGAAAAGGCTATAAAGGAAGGTACAAAAAAAGTGCAAATAGAAGAGCCTATCAAATAATAGAAAAAACAAGTGCGAGTGCCTCTTATGGAACTACCATTATTGGTCAATTCATAAAATTCCTTTTTTTAGATCAAAGACTACTATAGCAGTGATGATGAGGATACCCAAAAACTAAGAGATGATCTACTGTGCGAGTTAAATTTCAATCCCATTGATTAATATGAATACTTATCTCATTCTTTATTTACATCTATTGGAGTGGGTGAATATATAAATATTTATTATATACAAAATAAAGGAAAATCACTCATTTACAATTAACAAGATCTACGAAATACTTCAAATAGATGCAATACTATATCATAAGCTATATCACAATCACTTGACTCAAACACTTATCTTAATATAATAATGACATCTCCAAAGGAAAAGGTACAAAGGATAAGTTAAAGTCTAAAATAACACAACATTTAGAGGTAAATCTACCAAAGCAAGATCAAATTGTTTAAAAAAAAATGAATTCTTAATAAAGGCATTTCAAAGCAAGATTTAATCTCTAAGGTCTCTCCTCAAAACATGGTTAAAAAATGAGGTATCAAAGAACATTATTACTATCTAGAGCCTCATATTATTAAACCACTTATGGATGATAAACAAAGCACTAATGTTGCAGTTAATCACTTGCATGATGTTAATATATGCAGTTTATCTCTTTTCATATATTTTGGGTATGATACACATCATCTCAATAAAGTTATGAAACCAAATCATTTCATAAGATCTATCACATTACCATTCACTTTGGGTCATAAATCATGTTCAACCCTATTTCACATTAATCCTACTTAGATAAATATAATGTAATCTTTGGAGGATCATGGAAAATATTAATGGCAGCTACACTCGATACTAATTATGATTTTCTAACATTTTAACAAGATAGTACAATGACCACCATTTCAAAAGAGAACATAATCACAACACAAGAGCACAAATTAGGACATGCTCCAAAAAGTAAATTTAATATAATTATGGTTGATATGTATCATATAACATCTATGATATAATATAATGAATCAAATAGCTCTACACAATGACATCCTATTCCAATTGGTGGCTTACCACAAACTTAAGCAGGTGGATATACCCTTTATGTAGGAAGTCCATGGGAAATTTCCTTTAATAAAATTAATGGTTAAGATACTCATACATTTTCCTTTGTACATAGCTTCTTTGATTTTACTTCATTACTAATTCTTTTATCCTAAAATTTCAAGCATTCTTTTAGCCCTTGGCTCTATTTTTACTTTAGGCACTTCCCCTCTTGATTTTAAAATCAATTTGAAAAATTAAAAATAACTATCTTACAATTATTTTAATGTACATTCTTTATGACAATCCACTTTCTCACTGTGGCATATCTATCATGCTATGGTTTCTATTGTACTTACATGATCACATCTTTTTACTTTCACACACTACATGCATACACATAGCCTCTTGCTCATTTAGGGGAGGAGGCGACAAGAGGGGGTGCATGTACATTCTTATTTATATAAATTATTCATAATAATTTTTTATTATTCCTTTACACATGCATTTGGGGCATATTGGTTGCCTTCTTTCTTAACACACTATGTGTTAGCACTTTGTTGCGAATTATTCGAATCCTTCTCATTTCTTCTATTTTCAAAGCCTTGATTATTTGTACTTTTATATTATTTTAAATTCAAATATTTAAAAAGTAAAAATATTTTAAATAATTTAAATAACATTCAAATATTCCAAAAATTAAAAAAAAAAACATATATATGTCAAAAATTAAAACAAAAATCAAGATATTTTTTAAAATTTAATAACTAAGACTTCAAAGCATTTTCAAATGTTATCTTACTTATTTATATATGTTACTTATTTCATGTTTAATATATCACACATTTCATTTATATTTCAATAGACATTGCTTTTCATAAGGCATATGAGTGTGATACATGCATATTATTACATGTTTCCTTGATGTTGGGCTACCCTTGTACCTAGCAGCCTTGCTAAGCTAGGGGCATCTCTTCATTCTCTGTGAACACTTTAACATTTTATATTTATACATAATCTCTCTACCATGTTGAAATATATATAAGAATTTTTTTTTTCTAGTCACTCATACTTTACATGGTGTTAAATGAATATACTATCTGATAACAATGACATAAACTAGTCTCATTTGCTCTTTGCTTCTTTTGACAATTCTTACTTTACTACGTGATAATTTAGGACTTGCCTAATTATTGTGAGTGGCCCTTGGTCTTATGTGTACAACATATACACGTTCTTTCTTATATGGCATCCTCATTCCACTTGTGTTTCGACCTTGGCCTTGTTTTCTTTTGTGACATCCATATGTTCCTTGTATATGGCCTTTGATCCTTATGTGTGATATTATATGCAAATTGTGTGACTTTGTATGGCATTACTTGCATGTTCATTGCTTGTTACTATGGTGTTGTGATTTTTATCATGCATTACTTCTATTTTATAATTTTACTCTTGTACCATGATACATATTATGCACATGTTGATTAAATGCCTTAATATTATATCCATCTAACACATGTTTCATATGCAATGCAATACTATAATGCAATACATTTAAAATGTTCACATACTACTACATGACTATATATTTCATATATTACACAATTATCTTTTGATCTTAGTGACTTGGAGGCTATGTCTCTCATCTGAAAAGGGGGGCATCACAATGGGCTTACCTTGAGAATTCAAGTCATCATGAGTAATAATTTAGACATTTATGATAGTATATATTTTTTATAATTAAAGTATGGTTTATAATTTTGAAATTATGGGGGCATATGATATGCATGTGCACTCATTCTTACACTTAATCCAATACATATTCACATATACTTGATGCATATGGATGGGCATATGCAAAACAATTATAAGTTATAGGTTTCAAATAGTTATAAGTTCAATTGGTATTCTATATCAATACAATACAAATTAATAGGGGATGATATTCATTCATGTTCATGCCACTACATTTCAAAATTTAAAATTTCTTTTTTTTCAAAGGTTCAAAATTTTCATATAAAATATGGATCATTCTACAATGGTGTGATTTGTATCATTTTAAAAGACATAATATTCTAGTGATATCAACATCTATGGTTGTACTTTAGTGATTCACATTTGGTGGTTCTATTGTAATGATCTAAATATGGTGGTTCCACCCCTTATTCAACTAAATTTATAAAATTAAAAAAAAAAAAAAAAAAAAAAAAAAAAACTCAAGGGCTTAGACTAGTTTAAAAAAATTGAGGCTTGATCACTCTCTATTCACTACAAGGTTCAACATTTCTCCAAATTCCTCAACAAGAGGGGTGCATACTTTTCCACTTTCAAGTTACAGTAAAATTAGATTGCATATGGTTTTAAGTGTACTCTTTCCTTGCTCTCTTTTTAAATTTCAAATTTCAAGTTTCAATTTTTTAATTTCAAAAATGACCAGTAACCAATTTTAGTGTTACTGTTGTATTTTTTTCCACAATCAAGATTCACATCAAAATACAAAGTGTGTATACACATTTAGTTCACATCTCTTTTACTTAGTAATTTTACTTCATTTCATCACTAAAATAAATGGAGGGCAAATGTAGACACTCAAAATTTAATCATTAAGTTTCTGACAATGTTTAATCTTGACATCCTTACCTCAACTTATTCACCTTTTTGTTAATCTGAAATCTCTATGAGATCACTCACTATTCTCCTCACTATTGTGAAAATACTATTTGTCATTCTGTTAACTTGAAATCTCTATGAGACACTTCACTATTCTACTCACTATTGTGTAAATGCTAAAAACATCATCCACATCTTTATTATGCTTATAAATTCCTAGCAACTAAATTCTAACAATCTATAGCTTCCTAGGACATTATTATGATAGGTCAAATAGGGTCATAACCTGACATTTTCCACTAGTATGACCTCATTTCCCACATTCTAATAATTAATTTTCAATTTTCAAATATTTCATGTCATCCCTTCCACTCTTTTATCAAATATGGTTAATATAAATATTTCAAATTTGTTACTATATAAACACATCAAAGTCATTTAATACAAATCTAGTAATCACTTGGTGATTCCATTGCACATTGATTAAAAGATCACTAATCCTTCCAATACAAGTTTTGATTTATTCCTATAGTCATAGGCCAAGTTTAAAGCTATTTTATTCTAGGTCAAGGGATTTAATTGTTGAGCACTCAAGTTAACTTACTAGCTATATCCATATAGTTCAAAAATCAAGATTCACATATTCACTCTATGTGGGATAACTACATCGGCCTAAGGTCATTTTGGGTTATGTAAGCAGCACTCAAATTATGTAGAGTTTTCTAAGGATAGTTTAACAATTCCCATTACCCTTTTCCCTCTATTTTTTCATTTGACGTCCATTTTATTTATGTGAAATAACTCAGTTTTGTTATTGTATGCACTTTAGTGTGATAAATCAAAACCCATATGCAATCAACCAACTACACTAGATAAGTGCAGGTACTATTATCACTTAGAAGTGCACCTTACTGAGAATGTGTGATTTTTCTCAATTATATTGATACAATGGAAACTATATAAGGTGTGGGACTTTATGTTGGAGATAATATTCAGATGAAGGGTTGGTTACCTTTGATACACTCACCTAATTATCTTTGAACTCTCTCAGATAGTGATTTTTAAACTAGAAAAAGGGTAGAAGGAGCAATGCTAAAGCTGAAAATGGAAGTGAAAACTAGAAATTGAGGTGACACACCAATGTTAAATTCAATTATGCCTATACTTGACACAATTTATAAGTTTAATAAATTTCACACATTTAATTCATCCATACAATGGATCTTGCATTAGTATTTCACACAAAAGTCTCGACAGACACTCACACTAGCTTAGAAGGAATGAACAATGATTAAATTCATTTTTAAATTAGGTAGAAATCAGAATTAGACACTTTATAAATTTTTTAAGAATGTTCATTTGATGAATAAATATGATATATTCAAACATAAAAATAAGAAAAAAATCATTCACTAAGTTACATAAATTAATATTAAGAACACACTACATGAACAACTTGAAGATGGAGGAAAGAATCAACTCTTTATTGCTTAAAAGGTGAGGTAGTATAGAATTTTGGTAGAGTTTATGTGATACAAAAGAATAATATGATTATAATCATTCTAAAATTAATGTACATATAGAATATAATAAGATAGAGAGGACAATCAACTCCAAACTTAGGAATGAGTCTACATGATAGTCAAGTTCACTCTCACTTCAACTAAAAATTCAACTCAAACTTGAAATCCACCTTCAAATTCACCTTTAATTCCACCAAAATCTAATATATCATTTTAATTTAAACATTATTTCATGTAATATTTCATGGTAGGAGAGAGGGAGGATATTACTGCATGTTTGAAAAGTCAAAGGGCCCCTCATGCAAGCTTGAGTCTTGAATTAACTTGCTTTGATTATACAAACATCTTGGCCTTATTTAGATAGCTCTTCTTTGTATTTAGTTAAATTATTTTGGTCTTTCATGCATATTTAATTTTCACTTCAATTTTATTCACTTTAATATTAAGTTGATTGAATTTATCTTGGCCTCAAACCTGGAGTTTAACTTGAACTATCTTGCATGCATGTTTGGCCTCATATTTTTTCTAAAAATAGCCCAAAGAGAAGCGTAGTATAAGTTGGATGCATGTTTCCTTTTTTAAGGAATATATTTCATAAAAATATGAATCCAATATTATTCAAGACTTAAACTCCACTTATCCACCTTTGAATGTTTTGGAACTCCACTTTTGTAGGGCTAATTGAAGGCTCTTTGAAGTTGGCTTGTAGTTGATAAAATTAGCCTAAAATGGGGTGACATATTTAGAGAGAGGGGAACATGTGGATGTTAAGTTATATATTAAATATTTTTTATAATTTTTTAATTGATGATGAGCATAATAACTCTCCAATCTAGTTCTTCTTCTATATGTATATCTTTTGCAACTTTGACAAGCTTCTTGAATGCACTGTGAGATCCAAAAACTTGATGGATATTCATAATTATAATAAATAAGGAGAAAAAATATGATTTTAAAATAATAAACATGTTTTATAGACCGTAAAACAAACTCAGCTCCAAACTCTATGTACAACTCCAAAAAACACCATTTTATGCTCTCTTGTTCTCAAAAAACCCTGATTTGGATTGGGAGGTATAAAATGAGTTATAGGCCTGAGAAAAAACTCATAATATTATTTATGTATATTAATCAATGATTTATACCTATAAAAGTTTTAAATTCTCCAAAACCCTTCATCAAACTCTTAAAAAAAATACATAAAAAAGTGTTTGCTTGTTGTCCTAGGAATGACCTGGAGATGTTTTTCAATGAGCTGAGCTTATTTTGAATTGGTTTTCATTGCATGAGATTTTATTTAGACCTTTAAATTAATTATACACACTCTCAAATCATTTTTTTTTTCCATTGGAGGGACCTAAAACACCCATTTCCAACTCCAATTATGAGTAAACAATTGAAGAAATCTTCATTCCCTTCATGAACATACATTTATTTTAGCATTATATATATATATATATATATATATATATATATATATATATATATATATATATATATATATATATATATTCAGGTATATAAAAGACTTTAAAACAATTTTAAACATTAAAATACATAAAAATATACCTCCATGTCAAATTTAAAGAGATTTCATTGAATAAAACTTAAAATATGCATTTTTTGGTGTTTCTAAATTTGTACAATTTCATTTTTGAACGCTTATAGGTATGTGTTTTTACATTTTATTGAGGTTTGTGATGCCTAAAGACCAAATTATTTTTTAATTAGGATCTATAATAACCCATATCATCATTATAATAATTGGATTCCCTCAACCAATCACTTAAACCTCTCAAAATTTGCTTTTTCTGACTGTCTCTTTTGCTTGCTTAAAATCATGATGCTTCTAACTTTGATTTTATCTATTATTTTCCATGAAAATTATATTTATAAAGGTGTATAAAGGTATTATATTAAAAATAATATCTCACACCATATTTATTTTGAAATAAAGAATTCAAAAATGCAAACATACTGCTTAAAATTGAGTCATTGGGGTTTAAGAAAAAAATTTAAAACACATGTTCTTCATAACGATTGTTTATAAATTTAAGTCCATATAACATAAAAAAAATGAATGTAATATTTATTTCATATGGGCCTAAAACTCCCCCTAATACCATTTTATTTAACTTCTCTTCACTTTCATGTACCGAGCATTTGAAAATTGCCTTCACTAGCTAGTTAGGCGAATAAAAGAAACCTTTGTCAAAATTTGGACTTATGAGATGTTACTGCGCATGGTTTCAGATTGATAAAGGTTGTATGATATTTTTTATACCTTTTTAATCCTTCACTCCATTAATTTAGTCTTATTTAAAACCTTCACATAATCAACTTTGATTAATGGTGGTAAAATTGTCAACATTCTTGGTAACTTTGCTAGGATGTTTGCCTGCTAAACACTCAAGACCAGTAGCTCTATCAATTGAGTTATGAGTCATGAAAATATCACCAAATATGAAATTTAAAATTTATTTTAAAAAAATTATAAAACTGATAATTACCTCATGAAACTACAACACTTGTGCATGAGCACTTATTGCATTAAAAACTAGAACACCTATCAACTGAAAAATGTGAAAGATAACACTAGGAATGCGAAAACTAGTACAACTAACTAAAAATGTGCATAAAAACACTTTGAGGAAAGAAAAAACTAAAAATACTAACATGTACAAAAATCAAGGTCCACCTAGATCAAAACAAAAATCTCTTAGGTCTTTTAAATATACACATAATATTTTCAAATTTTATCAAATACTGATGCTTTACATCTTGCAAGAACCCGTCGAGACTCAATATCTCTAAGTGCATGCCCTAAGGGGTACATAAGGTAATGGGTGGGCAGACCTTTGGTGTTTTTTAGGATTGTTTTCCCTTATTTCCATATTATTACCAATCCAACTATATCTTAAAACCATTCCCTAAGCTATAACTCCTCCCTTGCACACTCCAGTCTTTTTCCTCTTTCCATGTCTTTTCCTCACCTTGATCCCCTTTTTCTAGTTGAATATACTAGGTCAATTGGGTTGAACCTATACAATTTTTATCCTCTAATTATTTTACAAGGTTTATTGGGTCAACCTTGTACTATTTTAGGGTATTTTCACTTGAGAGCTTTGTTAGCCCTTTAGTCGACCTAGCTCAAGACCTAGTGATTTATCTCTTGAAAACATATAGGGTCGACTGGGTCAAGCCCATAAATTTGAAATATTTAGAAGGATTTAGGGTGAGATCCACCTATAAATAAAATATCATTTCATCATTATTTCAATATGCAATCAAGACTTATTATTCTCTTATGATTCTTTACAATATACTCTTCCACCATTCTACTTGAGGAGTCTTACCTTAGAGTTTCTACTTGGATAATCTAGTCTTGTGGATAAGTGTTAGATGCTTTGGCCTTTCTTAGTTATCCTTAAAAACCATAATAAACTCTTATGAATCCCCTTTTACCAAGGGAGAGATTGAGTCTTGATGAGTTCACATTTAGGTAAGTATATTCTAACTTTCTTTTCCTCTCTTTAGTAGATATAAGTATCATAAGTATTGGCTCATATGATATTACTCTTAATATTCCATGTATTAAGGTCTTACTCATACTTATCTTAATTGAGATTCTCCTATACATTTTTTTATTTCTTTACTAACCCCTCATGTTATGCCACATGCTTTGGTGTGTACAAGATTAGATTGATTTTTTTATTTATTAGAATAGAGTGAAAATTAAACCTAGGACTCTTTTAGGGTTTTTGCATGATTGTGTTAGATTTTAGGCTTTAGAACCCTTCCTATCATGGTTTATTGTGACAAGTGGTCTTTTAGTTGGGTCTAGTGGATCCCCATATTGGTCATGCTCCTGCTTAATAAATGTATTTCCAATCAGAAGTGTAGGTATGCTCTATCTTCTCCAAGACAAGATTTGTTTATAGACGTGATGCATTTATAATTGCATACATTCTAGTGAACCAACCATGAATCCTATCCCACCACTGGTTGGATTGTCTTCACTTTGACTTCACATTCATAATACATTCTGATGAACTTGATGTGAATCCTCTCCCACCACAAGTTGGATTGTCTTCACTTTGACTTTACCTTCATAATATAGTCTAGAAAACATTAGGGATAAAAATAAATAAAAGATGGTAATTTTATGAGGAGTATCAGGTCCTATCTATGGTCTTACGAAGTAAATCACAAAATAAAAACCCAAGGGGTGAGAAAAAGAGCAAATGCAAGAAGATAAAGAAGACTATTGTACATCAAGAAAGAAAAAGGTCAAAATGGAGGACTAAAGGTTTGTGAAAGGAAGGAAATTGATGTAGAGGGAAAGAACTATAAAAGTAACCTAAAAAAATTGTTAGATATATGTAGATAGAAAACATGAAAAGAAGGAAATGATCCTACACTAACATCTATATCAAGGATGAACATGTGAGAGACAAGCCTATGTGTCTCGAAAGGTTTCTTTGAGTTGAATTAGTTTGGTAGCATGTAATGGAAAACAAGAGTGGGCATCGCAAGATGTACCAAAAGGTAAGTGGATGTAGGGATGGACATCACAAGATGCTCTAATAGTTAAAAAGAGGAAGACAAGATAAGAAGCAAAAAGAACCCCATATAATGTGTAAATGGATTTAGGTTGTCCAAGAAGATTTTGATAAGGGACATGATGTTTGAGAGAAATAAATAAAATACTAAGAAAGAGAATATAGAACTAGATTGGCAAACAAAGAAAGCATAAAATAGTATAGGGTCAACTGGGTTGACCTAAAATAGAAAATAGGGTTTGCAAATAGTACAAGGTCAATTGGGTCGATCTAACACAGTAAACAAAGGCTAAAAAATGAGTAAATAGGGTTTACAAATAGTATAGGGTCAACTGGGTCAATCCATTATAGTAAACAGAGGATGGAAAAAGAGTGAAAAATTTATGTAAATAGTACAAGGTTGACCCAGTTGACCTTGTACATTTTTTTAGCCTCTATTCATTGCAATGGATCAATCTAGTCGATCCTGTACTATTTGCATACCCTGTTCACTCTTTTTCCTACCTCTATTCATTATACTAGATTGAATCAATTGACTTTTTACTATTTTTATACCCTATTTACTCTTTTTCTAGTCTCTTTTTACTATGTTGGATCAACCTAATTGACCCTATACTATTTATAGACCCTATTTTCTGTGTTAGGTCAATCTAGTCGACCTTGTATTATTTTATGCTTTCCTTGTTTACCAATCTAGTTCTTCATTTCTATTGATTAACATTTTGTATATTTCTTTCAAACATCATGTCCCTTATTATAATATTCTTGGACAACCTAAATCCATTTATACACTATATGGGGTTCTCTTTGCTTCTTATATTTTCTTAATCTTTTTAGCTGTTGGGGCATCTTATGATGCCCATTCACACATTTCTATAGCCTTTGGGGAATATTGTGATGCCTAACCACATATTATTTTAGAAATTGGGGCATCTTTTGATGCCCATACCTATATCCACTTACCCTTTGCGGCATCTTGTGATGCTCACTCTTATTTTCCATTACATGCTACCAAACTAATTCAATTCCAAGAAACCTTTTGAGATATATGGGCTTGTTTCTCAAATTCTCATCCTTTATATAGATGTTATTGTAGGATCATTTCCTTTTTTTCATGTTTTCTATCTACATCTATCTAACACTTTTTACAAGTTACTTACATGGGTTTTTCCCTCTACAACAAGTTCCTTCCTTTCACAAACCTTTAGTCTTCCCTTTTGGTCTTTTGGTTTCTTGATGTACCATTGTCTTCTTTATCTTCTTGAATGTTTTATTTTTCTCATCCCTTGGGTTTTTAGTTTGTGATTTGATTTATATGACCATGGATAGGACTCGACACTCCTCACAAAATTACCATCTTTTACTTATTTTTCTCCCTAATGTTTTTCAGTTTGCTTTTTGACACCCCTTGGGTTTTTATTTTGTGAGTTGCTTCATAAGACCACATATAGGACCTATTACTCCTAAAAAAACTACCACCTTTTACTTATTTTTTATCACTTTATCTTTCACTTGATTATTAGCACCCTCATGGGTTTCTCTTTTATGAAGTTGCAGTGTAAGACTATGGATAGGATCTGACCCTCCTCATAAAATTACCATCTTTTCATGTTTTTGATCCTTGTTCTCAACTTTAGCTTTTGCATCTTTTGTTAGATAATTTTTTTTAAAACAATCTATGTTAGAATGTTTTCCTCCATTTCCCTCATTCTTATGATAAGGAATCACACTTTACTATCATTTTATCCTTTTGTTCCATTTGTCACATTTTTTAAAATTTGAAGTAATTCAAATTGTTCTATGTGTCACTCCTCCTGATTTCCCATTTCTTTCACTCCTAATTAGATAAAACAAGGTTGAAGTCAAGATAACACTTTTATTTCACCTATATTTATGAGACTCTTAGACCCTATGCTCTTTGAAGTTCTCTCTCTTAGCAACCTTATCCCATGTAATCAAATGAAAGTCATTTTTAGCACCCATGTTTGGTTTTCCAAATCTGTATGGAGGAAGAATAGAAAAATCCATCAAGAAAGTTAAAAGCTAAATAATTTGAATCAAAAGGTAATGATATCTAAAAGGTAACATACAAATCTCAAAAGTCAACATCCAACCAAAATATGTGATTACAAGCACATATCCTATCTCTAATCAAGCTCAAACTCCACAGTTGGCCTCACATAAAGCCAAGGTCCTTTGGGGTGTGGTAGGCCAATAGATTAGAATATGGGAATTCAATGAACTCTATGGTGATACCTACTTTATTATGAAAGTACCCAATCTTTGTAGTAGACTGACGGCTCTGTAAGGGGTCTTGAGGAATGGGGAAAACATTGTGGGAAGGTAGGTCCATTTTAATTTTCATGCATATAAACTTCATGGGATGATCTATATACTTCATTTATTGGTCTAAGACTTGTGTGGCTAAGAGATGTTCTTCAGAGTCTTTAAGGTCAAAATTCATATTGTTTTTACAAACCTAATTTGAGTGTCTTGACTTCGATAAAGAGTTCTCTCTACCTTAATTTTTCCTTCATTCTCCCCTCCACCCATTTCATTTTCTTCCCTTGATAGGAAAATTGTGATTCTAAATCTATTTTCCCTTTTTCTATACTTCCTTCTTCACCTCTTAAAAACATGATAGCACTACTTTATTCCAGATTTATCTATCCTTAGATCAAAACATGTTTGAGAAAATATGGATCACTTTCTTTGCACCATAACTTTAAATTTATAAGCTTGTCTTACTTTCCTTTTACCATTTAACTTTATTGTACTATCCTACTATTATAGACACTTGAGTCTACCCCAATTTTTCCATTTTTTGAGTGAGGTTGGCTTGTTACTTCTCACTCAATAATGTTTTTTTCCCTTTTATGCACCTTTTTCGATTATTGAGTGAGATAAGGATTATTACTGCTCACTCATCAATGTTATTTTACCATTTTGTTTATTTTTATTTTTTATCATTGATACTTTTTTATCACCATCCTTTTTGACATGTATCCTTGGTTTTACTTAGTGAGTTTGCTTTTTTCCTTAAGGTTTACTTGTTTGAGTTTTTTGGTCTTTAGTAGAATTGGTTTTTTGGTTACCCGATTTACTCTTATTTTTTGAATTGGTCATTTGGTCTAACATAACACCTGCCACCCTATTTTATTAAATTACCATGTACATCCCATCCTCATAGCACCAACTATCTTGGATTTTATTGCATTTGTTTGTTTTTTCTCTTTAGTTTTGTATTCTTGGGTTTGTTGAAAGCAGTCTCTACACCCTACACAATCAAAACTAAAAACACATTAGATAACCATCCAAAAATAAAGGTAAGTCAAGGTATGCATTACAATTACTTTTTAGTTATTTACTTTTCAATCATTTACTTTTAGTTATTTTTGCTTTAAAATACTGTAATTTTTCTTAGCATCAACATTATGTGTTACTATGTTCTTTCTCAAAGCACCATCCCCTATTACACCTTAGTGACAGGTGATTAGCTTTGAGTGGGGCATATGTATACACATAATATTTTCAACTTTTATCAAATACTAATACTTTACATCTTGCAAGAACCCATAGAGACTCAATCTCTTTGAGTGCATGCCATAAGGGATACACTAGAAAAGGGTTGACAAACCTTTGGTGCTTCACATGATTGTTATCCCTTATTGCCACATTATTACCAATCCAACTAGATCATAAAACCATTCCCTAAGCTATCACTCCTACCTTGCACACTCCTCTAGTCTTTTTCCTCTTTCCATCCTTCTTCTCCTCACCTTGATCCCCTTTCACTAGTTGACTATACCAAGTTATATGGGTTGATCTTATATAGTTTTCATCCTTTGATTACTATATAGGATCGAATGGGTCAACCCTATACTATTTTTGGGTATTTTCAATTAAGAGCTTCGTTAGCCCTTCAACCGACCTAGCTCAGGGCCTAGTGATTTATCTCTTGAAAACATATAGGATCGACTAGGTTAACCCCATACAACTGACATATTTAGAAGGATTTAGGGTGAGATACACCTATAAATACAAGATCATTTCATCATTATTTTAATATGCAATCAATAGTTATTATTCTTTCATGCTTCTTTACAATCTGGTCTTCCACCATTATACTTGAAGAGTATTAACTTAGGGTTTTTACTTAGAGAATCTAGTCTTGTGGATAAGTATTATATGCTTTGGCCTTTTTTAGTTATCCTTATAAACCAAAACAACCTCTTGAGAATCCCCTTTAGACAAGGAAGAGATTGAGTCTCAACAGGTTCACATTTAGGTAAGTATATTCTAACTTTGTTTTCTTCTCTTTAGTAGATAAAAGTAGCATAAGTATTGGCTTGAATAATTGTAATCTTCATATTCCATGTATTAGGGTCTTACTCATACTTATCTTAATTGATATTCTCCTATACATGTTTTGATTTCATTACTAACCTCTCATGTTGTGCCACAAGCTTTGGTGTGCACTAGAGTAGATTTATTTTCTTATTTATTAGAATAGAGTGATCATTAAACCTAAGATGCTTTTAGGGTTATGGCATGATTGTGTTAGAATTTATTATTTGTAACCATTCTTATCATTGTGTATCATGACAATTGATCCCTTAATTGGGCCTAACATATCCCCATATTATTCATGTTCATGCTTAACAAATGTATTCCCAATTAAAAGTATAGGTATGCTCTATCTTCTTTGAGCCAGGATTGATTTATATTCATGATGCTTTTTTTTATTGAATTTATAATGTAATATCTTTCCCTCCCATTAAATAGGTTTATATGAGAAGACCTATTTCAAATAATTATGATTCAAATGCATTCTACGATTATCATGGGCACTAAGCCACATGATAAATAAATGCATTAGCCTGAAGCATAAAATACAAAATCTCATCGAGGCCAATATTACTGATGTGGGCACACCCACATAAGCACCAAAAAAAATTAGATATAGGAAAAAAAAACTTAAGATATTTATAGATCCCTTACCAAAGTATACAACTAATGATTCAGGGGCACATCAGATGTTCATTATACATACTAGGCTCATCCACCACTAGCTTCTTATCACACATTTATAGAGGAGACATATAAACTACATAATATTATTGGCATGTATCACATTTTTTGAAACATAATGATTAAGAGGGGGGGGCTGAATCAGTCTTCAAAAATTTTAATCAATTATATTCATTAATATTTGTACTATGAAATCAACCATAGTGATCTAACCAATCACATGAGAATGAAACAAGATAACACATTACACATGTGGGAAACCCTCATGGGGTATAAAACCCACTAAAAAAAATCTTGTAAATTTTTTTCTATAAAACAATGTATCAAATTTAGTTGAGCACCAACCCAACATGAAACACCAACCCTAGATTTATCAAGCACCTACTTTTTAGGAGGCTATAAACCCCTATATATAAGAGCCAACTCAATCAGAGTAAAATTATGAAAGAACCAACCTATAATTTAGATTAAATTCCCTCTTGACCAAGTACCCACTCAACCAATACTAATTCTTCAAGCACCAACTTGCAAAGAAGCTTCAACTCCGTCTTTGATCAAGCACCAACTCAACCAATCAACCTTTTTTATTCCACTCAGATCTCTATCTAATTTATCCAATATCATACATTAGGAACACATATATTATGTAACTATAATATCCTTTCAATTGGTAATGATCATTCCTTTATCTCTACTCCACTTGATCTCTCTCAAAATTGCCTCTAGGCTTCTTTGCTCAACTAACCCTCTTTAAGACTGAATATGTCATATGACCTTGATCTTAAACTAAATGAAAACTATATGATATTAATTATATTATTCTCTACACTCTCTTTAGGGTTTAAAACATGCTTCCAAAACTCCTTAGGCTTATTTATTTATCAATTCATTTTCTTCCTCCTTGTTCATCCAAATAGGCCTAAAATGCCTTGTATATATACTCATCTCTTGTTCATATACCACTTGGTCAAAAACACACCCTTGACCTCTTAGGTCAGCCATAGAATAGGTATTAGGACATATCATAAACATTATTAAAATTAAATTATATTTCCCTTTGGTCTGTCATGACTCAATTAGGCCTCATTTCACTTTTAGGTCTCATGGAGACCTAATTGCATTAGGTCTATATTCTTAGTGTTGAATCTTCTCTTGGGCCCAAATGGATTTTTAAAACAATTTAAAACCATTAAATAACTTATCATAATACCTATAATGACCTCATTCATGATTGATTGGACCTATGTCTATCATTCATACCATGAAACCTCTTTTAAGAAAAATTGTCCTATTAGTCCTGTGTGCCTCAAAAGTTTATCTTGTAAAAGTGAAGCTTAAACACCCTTAATATATTGAAATATTATTAAAAAATTACATAGATAGAATATAAATGACCTTAATGTCATTAAGAAAATTCATTAGACACATTCACTCAGAGCTTAAGGATTCAATAATACCTCTATAACTCATTCACTCAGAAATGCCAGCTTACCTCAAAGACTAGTCATGGTGATTTAGACCTCCAACACCTATGTATACACTTTTAAATACTCAAAATGCATTAAAAATATTCTTTAAAATATTTAGAAAATCCTAAAACACAAACCTTATATGGTCTAATAATAACATATTGGTATTTTAGACCAATCTCATGACCTTATATCATATTGTTTTATCTGAACTAGATAGGTCAACTTGTGAGCAACTTTTTCACCATATTCATTGAAATTCAAAACATATTCCAAGAATTAACATGTCTTAATAGTCATGGATATTTCTTAATGCACTTTTTTTACCAATAAAACATGCTTAGACTCTCATATCCATCTTCTCATTTCTCCCTAGGTTTTTCACTATTTACACCATTAGGTTTGTCTATGATTGGCTAACTTGGAAGACCTGTTTAGCATATTTTAAGGGTGGAACCTATCCAAAAAACTTCATGGGAATATATTATGATTTTATATCTCCTTTTTACATCCATTTTTTCTTGATCAATGTAACTTTTAACTTCTATAATAAATTCTTCACAAATAAGTCTGTATCTATGTATTTTCTCTCTTCTGACTAACCACCACCACCTAGAGGTACTTGAGAGAGTTGAATATAGGATACAATAGTTTGTATAGTAATTTGAGATAATTATAGGTTGATTTTAAAAATATATTTTACATCGATTCCTTATTAGGGTTTTAGGGAGGCTTAACAGAGGTTTTTGTGTTAACGATTGTTCATAAAGGACTACCCCTTAAATCCAAAACCAATGCTTAGAGATATTAGATAGGACCATTACCCATCTATAATTAATATCTTAGGTTACCATGTAGAGGTTACATGGTCCAATTAACATATAGAAGTTTTTTTTTGGGTCTTGTGACCTTATTCTATGAACTCGAGAAGGCCTCAAGCAATGTTTTTTACAATTTACTTCAAATCATGGCCTCAAAATTTGTGAACATGCTTAAAAAAACACATATTACCTATTTATATTCTCAAATATGCATAATTTACTTGAAATTTGATCTTCATGCCTCATTAAGCTAGGCAGGGTTTAAGAGAGGTCTAGATGTAAACCTAGACTGAAGGTCTTACCCTTGCAGACTCACACTAAAACTCTCATGAGTGTTCCATTGCCTCACATACATGCTAAAAAAGTGCCATACATCCTTCATATTATTTTTTATGCACATACATCTTCATGTCATGACTATGCTCATGACTAGGCTTATCATGCAACCTTGACATTAATGACCTATACCTTCATGTAATCATAAGGCATTATATACCTTCAAATTCTATTTCATGACAACATATTTCAATGACAATACTCCATAAATTCCCATTTTACATAAACATACTTCCAACTAGGCACACTCTCTTAATGACATCAACCTCATACAAGATGCACCTTTGACATTAATAATAATACTTGACAATCTCCCTATTTTTCATTGATGGCAACCACTCTCAAAAATTTCTCTCAACAAGAAACTTATCCCCCATTAAAAAATGTATCTTCTTTTGACATAAATGATAAAGAGATGCCTGAAACTTCTTGGATCACATTCCTTGTAACCAAAAAAATCAACATACAAGACTATGAGTTTATGAGTCATCATATAAACATGCTCTCCCTATCTCCATGCATACCTTCTCATCACTACTCACCTTCACTTGGAGATAATGAACCATTAGCTCCCACTAGGCACCTAACTTCATTAGTGACTACTAGGGGTAGGAACTACACCCAATTCCTATCTTAGGTGTTTAAATTTTGATTTTAGAGGTGGCTTGGTCAAAATGTTTACAATCTGATCTTGTGTAGAAACATATTCAAATTTGACACTTTGTTCACTTACCTGCTCTCTTAGGAAATGATACTTGATAGAAAAAATTATTAGTCTTTGATTGTATGATAGGGTTCTTTGATATTCTTATATCACTTGTATTGTCACAATAGATAGGGATAGGACCATCATACTCCACCTTATAGTATTTTAAGGTCTATCTCATCCATAGGACCTGAATGCAACATGAAGCTATTTAAATGTAATCAACCTCATAAGTGGATAATGCTCTTGATGGTTGTTCTTTCTTATCCATGAAACTAGGCACCCACCTAAGAATAAAGATCCTCCACTAGTACTCTTCCTATCATCTAGGTTTTTTGTCTAGTCTATATCTATATAGGCCATCAAATTGAACTCCTTGCTCCTTGGATACCATAACCCAAATTCTATATTTCCCTTGAGATACTTGAGTATCCTTTTGAATTCTTGTAAATGATTTTCCTTTGGATCTTCTTGAAACCTTCCTAGAAGACCTAATGCTTGCATGATGTCAGGTTTATAGGTAATGGTGTATAGCAAAATTATAATCATTGACCTATATGATGTTTGATTGAACTTTGGAGATCCATCTTCCTTGCTCAATGTACACCCTGCGATCATTGGTGTATTAACTACCTTGCAATATTACATCTCAAAATTATTCAACATCTCTCTTATGTACTTGGCTTATGAAATGAATATACCTTTTTTAAATTGAATGATTTGCAACCCAAGAAAGAATGATATTTCTCCCAAAATGGACATCTCAAACTTCTTCTTCATTACCTATGCAAAGACCTTAGTCATATTCTCATTATTTCCACCAAAGATGATGGCATCCACATAGATAATCATAATCAACTGATGGTCATCTTCTATCTTGATGTACATATTACTATTTTTAACTCCTCTTTTGAATCTTTGGTCTAATAGATACCTGCCCAATCTAGAAAACCAAGCTCTATGAGCTTGCTTTAGACCATAAAGAGCCTTTTTCGATCTAAAAGCATAGTCCTTCTTACTTGATAGTGAGAAACCCTTAGATTTCTCTATTTATACCTCTTCTTCCATGTTCCCATTCAAAAAGGTCGATTTGACATCCATCAAATACACCTTGAACCCTTTGAATCTTACATATGTTAGAAACAATTTGATGGCCTCCAATCTTGCCACTGGTTCAAATGTCTCCTCAAAGTCTTCTCCTAAAACTTGTGAATATCATTTACATACTAATATAGACTTGTTCCTAGTGACTTCTCCATCTTCATTCAACTTGTTTCTAAACACCCATTTTGTGCCAATGACTTTCTTGTCTTTAAGCCTAGGAACTAGTTCCCAAGTCTCATTATTCTCTATTTGGTCTAACTCCTCATTCATAGGACATATCCAAAACTTGTCTTTGCTTGATTTTATAAGGTTATTAGGTTCAATATTGGACAATAGAGAAACATTATCTTGATTTAGATTGCTTACCAATTTTTTCCTTATTTGCATACCTATATCCTTCTTACTAATGATTTGTGATTAAAGATGATCTCTTTGAATCCATCTTGATGGGCCTTTTGAGTCTTGTCTTTCCTCAACTTCTTATTCTTCCTCATCAAGCTCTATTATTTCCTCTTCATGATGGAAGTCCAAATTCTTTGATGTATTCTTTGACTATGAGTGTGATGTCCTTATTTCATTAATCTTCACATTGGTGTTTTTCACTCTGTTTTACAACCTCTTGTTATAACATCTATAGGATGAGTGTTAAGCATGGGATATACTAAGATGGGGGTGAATCAATATATCATATATCTTATAAAACTTTCCCTTAATCAAAATTCACTTAACCAAGCATTCAAGATATGCAATAAAATTGAAACAATAAACACCAAACAAGATAGAGAGACACACCAGATATAACGTGGAAACCCAATGTGGGAAAAACCATGGAGAATAATCTCAAGTATATGAATGAGTACCAACTCAAACAATATTCGTAAGCACCAACTTGCAAGAGCACCAACCCCTTTGTTGAGCACCAACGCAACAATAATTCCTGAGCACCAACCCATAGGAGCACCAACTCCTTTGCTGAGCACCAACACAACAACAATTCATGAGCACCAACCTACAAAAGCACCAACCCATTCTACTAAACACCAACACAACAATAATTTTTGAGCACCAACCCACAGGAGCACCAAACCCTTTGTGTATACCACACAACTATCTCTCAATGTTTTTATCTCAACAAATGATAGTTCATTACAACATCTCTTTCCTCTCTCTCACATTTGCTCTTCTAAGTTAGATATAAAAAATACAAATCATATTCATCTCTCACAAAATGCTCTTCTAAGCTAGATATTACTATCTCAAATCAAACTCTCTAACTCCCATTACAAATGGCTTCTCAAGCCTTTATTTATAGATTTCCAAATGACCTTTAGCCTTCCCCCTTTGTGACCCTTCAATCCTCATGGAAAATGGCACAAAAATTTTATGACCCTTCATATCCTTGCCTTTTAAAATTCATGTGGTGACCCTTCATGAGCAAAAATGTCCTTCCCTCTTTTGTCCTTGTCTTTGTGACTTTTCATATTCCTCAAAGTATCCCTTTATGAAAAATTGCTCCTTTCCTTTTTTTTCTTCACTTGGTGACTCTTGCAATTCCCCAAGATGACTCTTCATGGGAAAATGCATCCCGTTATTTTTTTGTCTTTGCCTCGTGACTCTCTGACTTCTCCATGGGCCCTTCTTTTGTCTCATATGCAACCAAAAATATATTCATTAATATTAAATAAATATTAACACACATTAGCCAAGATATAACTATTACAAACATCATTAATGCAATGGGGCCTTTATCACCAATAATGCTAGACCTTTGACATCAATGACAATATTTCTAACAATCTCCCCCTTTGTCATTGATGGAAACCTCAATCCTGAAATTGCCATATCCTATCACCTACACATCCTGTCATCTAAAAACATATAGTAACTCCCCCTTATTATAACAACTTGTACCTATTCCCTATACCTATTTCTACACATGTACCTATACCTATTATTCTCCCCCTTTAAAATAAATGGCAAAGGGCCTACCTGGAGTTAACACTTAACTTCCCCTCAACTGATGCTGAACATAAATGGCAAGAAATAAAGAAAATTACTCCCAACTTCTCTCACAGACACTCAAATGTGTCTTTTGGTAGTTCCTTTGTGAAAATATTTGCAATCTGCTCTATAGTACTAATATATTCCATCTTAACCTGTTGATCTATAACATGCTCTCTCAAGAAGTGAGATCTAATGGGAATATGTTTAGTTCTTAAATGCATTATTGGATTTTTTGAAATATTTATAGCACTTGTGTTATCAAAAAAAATGGAAATAGATTCAGATTCATCATACTTTACCTTGATATCTTCCAAAGTTTGCTTCATCCAAAGCACTTGAGTATAACATAATACTACTTCAATATATTCTACTTCAGCTATAGAAAGTGATACTAAATTTTGCTTCTTACTTAGCCATAATACTAAGCTATCACCAAGGAAGAAAGCTCCTCCACTTGTACTCTTTTTGTCATCTAAGCACCCTATGTAATCTGAATTTGTATAAGCAACCAAAGTAAAATATTTACCTGTGGGATACCATAATCCATAATCCAATGCCCCCTTGATATATCTGAATATTATTTTCACCAACTGAACATGACTATCTCTTAGAGATGACTGATATCTTGTAACCATACCTACTACATGCATGATGTTTGGCCTTGATGCTGTCAAATATAAAAGACTACCAATCATAGATTTATATAAAGATTGATCTGTAATAGGTGAATCTTCATCCTTGCTCACCTTATTTCCTATACACATAGGTGTGCCAACTAGTGCACACTCCTCAAAACCAAATTTCTTCAACATTTTCTTGGCATATTTACTTTGAGATATGAAAATTTCTTTATTTGATTGAAATATTTGCAATCCTAAGAAAAATGATAATTATCTAACCATAGACATCTCAAATTCTTTTTGCATTCTATCAGAAATTTTTTTTGTCATCTTTTCAATATTTCTTCCAAAAATGATATCATCAACATATATCACAATAATCAATTGATGCTCACCTTCTATTTTTATGTAAATATTACTATCAACAAATCCTCTCTTGAATCCTTGATCTTCAGGTACTTATCAAGTCTTACATACCAAGCTCTAGGAGCTTGTTTTAATCCATACAATGCTTTCATCAATCTACATACATGGTTACTAATATTCAAGAGAATAAATCCCTCACGCTGCTCAATGTAGACCTCTTTTTCAAGATTCCCATTTAGGAAGGCAGATTTGACATCCATTTGAAATACTTTGAAATTTTTAAACACTGCATATGCAAGAAACATTATAATAGTCTCTAACCTTGTTACTAGTGCAAAAGTTTATTTAAAATCTATTCCCTCAATCTGAGCATATCCTTTACATACTAATCTTGCTTTATTTCTGGTCACTTCTCCATTTTCATTCAACTTATTTCTATAAACCCATTTTGTTCCTATCACATTATGATCTTTTGGTCCAGGCACTAATTCACAAGTATCATTCTTTTCTATTTGATTTAATTCTTCATCCATATCCTTAACCCAATGTTTATCATGTCTAGCTTCTAAAAAAGTTCTAGGCTGAATTTTAGATAACAAAGAGAAATTAACTTGCTCAAATTCACTTACCATCATTCTTCTAGTGTGAATTCCTTATTTTATGTCCCCAATGATGTCACTTTCATTATGATTTCTCTAAATGTATTTGGATGGAGTCTTGGTGCCCTTTTTCTTCTTTTCCTTCTCCTCATCTTCATTTGATTCTTCAAAGCCTTCCTCTTCAATAATTTTAGGAATGTCTATTGGATTACTGATTCTTTGTGTTCCATCTTCTTCTATCTTGACACTTGCACTTTCAACAATTTTCTTGGTTCTTTTGTCATAACACTTATAAGCTTTACTTTCTCAAGATTAACAAAGAAATATACCTTCATTTTCTCTAGATTCAAACTTACCAAGTTTTTTATCAGTTCTCTTTATGAAGCATTTGCTACCGAAAACTCTAAAATAATCAACTATTGCTGGTTTGTCTTTCCATAACTCATAAGGAGTCTTGTCACTGTTGACTCTTAATAAAGCTCTATTCTGAATATTCACTATTTTACCAACCATCTCTCTCCAATATTTATCTACTATCTTGGATTCATTTAGCATTGTCCTCACCATCTCCTAAACTATTCTATTTTTCCGTTCAACTACTCCATTTTGCTATGGAGTTCTGGCTACTAAATAATGTCTCTTTATTCCATGATCTTCAAAAAACTCAATAAATTGATCTGACATAAATTCTCCTCCTTTATTTGATCTTAGACACTTAATATTCAAATTAGTTTCATTCTCAACTAATGCTTTGAATGCTTTAAACTATCTAAAAGCTTCTGATTTTTTCTTTAAAAATATTACCCAAGTCATACGTGAAAAATTTTCAATAAGAAACATAAGATATTTATCACCTTGATTAATTTGAGTCCTCATAGGTCCACATAGGTTAGTGTGAACAAGTTCTAACATCTGAGTGGTTGAGTACTCTTTTGTTTTGAACCACCTTCTAGCCTGCTTCCCATGCTGACAAGGTCCACAAAGCATGTTAGATGGCTTTGTAATCTTTAGAAGATTCTTGACTGCTTGATTTTTGTTGATGTTGACAAGATTGTCAAAATTTATGTGCCCCATTCTCCTATGCCATAGCCAACTTTCTTCAATCTGACTCAAACAACATTTTTGACCTTTGATGTCCGATAGCATAGACAAGTTATTACCTATTCTCTAAGCATCTGCAACCAATACATCTGAATCTTATCTTCTAATTTCACAACTTTATGAATAAAAATTTTGTGTGTGCCCCTAATTACACATTTGACTTACACTCAAAAGATTATACTTAAGACCTTTACATATAAAATATTTTTAGTTTTAGTTCTACCATTATCTAAACTTAGTGTACCTTTTTCAATAATTCTGCTAGTAGTATTGTCTCCAAATTTCACTGTGCCAAAATTGACCTTATTTAAGGTTATGAACTTGCTCTTGTCTCTTATCATGTGCCTCAAACATCCTCTATCAATGAACTATGTCTTTTCTTCATTTCTTGCATGCAAAGTTGTCTGGTCCAACATAGAATCTTCAAGTTATTTCTTCTGCCATGTCTGAACCTTTTTTTTGATGAATGGAGCCTTGAAAATCTAGTCCTTCTTGATTTACTCAAACATGCTTCTACAATACCAAGATATGTGTCTGAAGTTGTTACACTTGTAAAAAATTATGGACTCTTCATCAAAGCTTGATAGAGGAGCAAAAGAGTTGTAGCTTCTGCTTGACTCTATATGACTTTCCTTTTCCTTATTTTTGAGACTGTTAGCTCATTTTCTACATTCTAATTTCTTATGACCATATCCATTAAAATAAAAATAATAACCATAAAAATAGGACCTATTTGTGTATCTCTAACCTAATTGCCTTTTTTAGCTTTGTTCTTTCTAGCCTTCTTTGTTTGAAATGTCCTCTATATTCTTCACTTCTTCCCTTCTTGTTTCCTCTTTTGTAAGAGCTTCAACATAGCTCTTCTTCTTTTTAAAATTGATACCTATCTTATCTGATATTTCCTTTTGGATTTCTAATATCTTATTTAGCATATTAGTGTCATTCTCAAATTTTGAATCATTGGCTACTCTATCATTGATTGCTTTATTTGTTTTATCAAGATCTGCTTTGAAAGAAGCAATTTCAATAACATACCTTTCAAAATTATTTTCTTACTATTTTCAACTGTGCCATTAGATCTTCTTCATTATTCTTAGCTTCTTCAAAGTGTGCTTGTAGATCTTCAATTATCTCCTTTGACTCCTTTTCATTTTTCTCGATTTGGCGCTTCAATCTTTGATTTTTCTTTTCAATAGCTTTTAACTCTTCTAAGGCACAAATGAGTTCTCCTTCTAGATTCACTTCGGCTTCATCCTCTTCTTCTTTATCAACTATTCTTTTGCTTATAGAGGCACCTTCATGTATGGTCATCTTGTGCTTTCCCGATCTACCTTCAACCTGTAAAACTTTTTCAAAAACGAACTTGCTCTAATACCAAATGTTAAGCATGGGATATACTGAGAGGGGGGTGTGAATCAGTATATCATATATATTATAAAACTTTCCATTAATCAAAATACACTTAACCAAACTTTCAAGCTATATAATAAAATTGAAACAATGAACACCACACAAGATAGAGAGAGACACTAGATATAATGTGGAAACCCAATGTGGGAAAAACCACATAGAACAATCTATAGTATATGAATGAGCACCAAATCAAACAAAATTCACAAGCACCAACTTGTAGGAGCACCAAAACCTTTGTTAAGCACCAACACATCAACTATTCATGAGCACCAACCCACAAGAGCACCAACCCTTTTGTTGAGCACCAACCCACAAGAGCACCAACCCTTTTTTTGAGCACCAACACAACAACAATTCGTGAGCACCAACCCATAGGAGCACCAAACCCTTTGCTGAGCACCAACACAACAAAAATTCATGAGAACCAACCCATAGGAGCACCAACCTCTTTTACTAAGCACCAACATAGCAACAATTCATGAGCACCAACCCACAGGAGCACCAACCCCTTTGTGTATACCACACAACTATCTCTCAATGTTGCTATCTCAACAAATGATAGTTCATTATAACATCTCTTTCCTCTCTCTCACCTTTGCTCTACTAAGCTAGGTATAAAAAATACAAATCATATTCATCTCTCACAAAATGCTCTTCTAAGCTAGATATTACTATCTCAAATCAAACTCTCTAACTCCCATTACAAATGGCTTCTCAAGCCTTTATTTATAGCTTTCCAAATGACCTTTGGCCTTCCCCCTTTGTGACCCTTCAATCCTCATGGAAAATGGTGCCAAAATTGTATGACCCTTCATATTCTTGCCTTTGAAAGTCATGTGGTGATCCTTCATGAGCAAAAATGTCATTCCCTCTTTTGTCCTTGTCTTGGTGACTTTTTGTATTCCTCAAAGTGTCCCTTCATGAGAAATTGTGCCCTTCCTCTTTTATCTTCACTTGTTGACTCTTGGAATTCCCCAAGATGACTCTTCATGGGAAAATTTGTCCCATTCTTCTTTTATCTTTACCCCATAACTCTTTGACTTCTCCATGGGCCCTTCTTTTGTCTCATATGCAACCAAAAATATATTCATTAATATTAAATAAATGTTAACACACATTAGCCAAGATATAAATATTACAAACATCATTAAATGCAATGGGGCCTTTATCACCAATAATGCTAGACCTTTGACATCAATGAAATTATTTCCAAAACTGATTTCACTGATGAGTATCCCAATAATATACCTTCATCAGACATGGACTCAAACTTATCAAAGTATTCCTCATCTCTTTTGATGAAAATTTTACTTCCAACACTCTAAAGTGTTCCACATTAGCAAGTTTGCCTTTCCATAGTTTATAAGGGGTCTTGTTACCATTAGTCCTTATATGTCCTCTATTAAAAATGTAGAATACAATGCTTACTTCCTCTCTCCACTATCCATTATATAATTTATAATCATTTATCATAGTTTTTTTCCATCTCTTGGACTGTAGTATTAGTTCTTTCCACTACCCTATTCTGCTGAGGTGTCTTAGCTACTAAGAATTGTCTCCTTATCCCATGAACCTCATAGAATTCATCAAAATCATTAGAAAAAAACTATCCTCCTATATCAAATATTAGACACTTGATCTTCCCATTATTCTCATTCTCAATAAGAGCCTTGAATGCCTTAAACTTTTAAAGAGATTCTAAATTTTCTTTCAAGATTGTTACCCAAGTCATTCTTGTGTAGTCAGCTATGAGTATAATAAAGTAGCTATCTTCTTGAATAATTTAATTCTTGTAGGCCCATAGAGATTAGTGTGTATTAAATGTAAAAGTATTGTATTAGAGTACTAATTGGACTTGAACCTTCTTCTTGTCTGCTTACCATGTTGACATGCCTTACAATGTATGATTGTTGGTTTGATAATCTTAGGCATGTTCTTCACAGACTTTTTAGTGATTATCTTGACTCAATTGTCAAATTTTAGGTGGCCTAACCTTCTGTGCCATAGCTAAATTTCATTTATCTTACTCATAAAGCATTTATCCTTCTTGATTTCATTCAAGATATATAGATTGTTCTCAGTGCTTTTAGCAATGGCAATTAGCCTTCCTAGTTTGGCTCTCCTTATATCACACCCTCTATCATGAAAAGTTTGTGTGTGTCCTTGGTTACACATTTGACTTACAATAAGTAGATTATGTTTCAAACCTTTCACATATAACACATTCTCTATCTTAGTCTCCCCATTGTCTAAACTCAAGATACCCTTGCCAACTATATTGGCAATTATGTTATCTCTAAATTTCATTATTCTTGCATCATTCTTCATCAATGAGATGAATTTTATCTTGTATCCTATCTTATGGATTGAGTAACCACTATCTATATACCATTTCATGCCTTCATCTTGAATGTGAAAGGTAGTATGAGCTATCATAGATTCTTCTCCTTTAGTCTTCTCCTCCTCCTTAGTAAATAATCCATCTTGACTCTTGGGCTCAATATGATTAATCCTAACTTTCTTTGGCTTCCATACCAATGTTTGAATCTTCTCATGTACTCTAGGAGCTCCATATACCTTGTTAAGTCTTGAGAGCCTTATAACTCTATTAGGACAAAATATTTCAATGTTTCCCATATTATGACAACTATAACAAACAACATTACTGTACTTACCTCTTGATTGATCATTCCTTCTCCCATGGTCCCATGATAACTCATATCTTGAGACCATTATTATTACATTAGGATCCTTGATTGGTCTCTTCATGTTGATGTTATTGACTTGTTCTAACTTCTCACACTCTTTATCAAACTTTCTCATCTTATTTATGATCTTCTCATGCTCAACCCTTAAGGAATCTAGATCTATCTTCAACTGATCATACTCAACTTATTTTGATCTAAAATTTTTATTGACACATTCCAACTAATTCTTGATAACCTTGATGGTCTTCTCATCTCTTTTAGCTTCTTTGACCATGTCACTCTTCAAGGTACATATATGTTCCTTAAGATCCTTGACCATAAATCTCAACTCCTGCTTCCTTCTTTTTTTATGATTCAAATCATTTAAGGCACTATGAGCTCAGCTTAAAGGTTTACTTTATGTTTTTCATTCTTCACTATCATAGTATACTTCTTCATCATACATGTTGTCTTCTTCCACTTGATGACTAGACATCTTGTGCTTATTAAGATCACCTTTAGGCTATTAAACCTACTTAAAAAAGACTAAACTCTATTACTAATTGTTGGAAGTACAATTAATGAGGAGAGATGAATTAGTATTCAAAACTTCCAATCAATTACATTCATTCATCTATAACTATGAAATCAACCATAATGATCTTAGCAATGCATTAAGAACCAATCACATGAGTATAAAACAAGATAACACATTAAATATGTGGGAAACCCTCATGCGGGATAAAATCCACTAAAAAAATCTTAGATGAACTTTAATATAAAATAATGTATCAAATTTACTTGAGCACCAACCCAACATGGAGCACCAATCCCAAGTTTATCAAGCACCCACATGACTTTAGCAAGAACCTACTTGCTAGGAGGCTATAACCCCCTATGACTAAGCACCAATTCAGTCAGAGGACACTTATGAAAGAGGAAACTTATGTTAGCACCAACATAAAAGGTAGCTCAAAATCCATCTTAACAAAAAACCCACTCAACCAAGACCAATTATGCAAGCACTAACCTATAGGGAAGCTTCAACTCCCTCTTTGACCAAGCACCAACTCAGCTAATCAACCTTCTTTTTTCCACTCAGCTCTCTATCTATTCTATCCATTATCATACATCAAGAAAAAATATCTAATGAAAATATTATATCCTCTAAAAATATAATGATATCTCCATCTCTACTCCATTTGATCTCTCTTAAAACTACCTCTAGATTTCTTCTCTCAACTAGCCCTCTTCAAGACTAAATAGGTCATATGACCTTGATCTTCACTATAGAACAAATATAAGATCTTCATGATATTATTATATTATATCTTTTGAGGGTTTAAAAAATGTTTCCCAACCTATTTATGCTTATTGATTCATCAATTCATATGTTTCCTCCTTGCTTATCCAAATAGGCCTAAAATGCCTTGTATATATACTCATCTCTTGTTCATAAACCACTTGGTTGACCACACACCATTCAAATATTAGTTAGGCCATAGAATAGGTATTATAACATATCATAAATATGTTTCAAACTAAATTTGAGTTCCCTTTAATCTTTCATGACTCAATTAGGCATCATTTCACTTTTAAGTCTCATGGAGACCTAATTGCATTAAGTCTATCTTATTAGCATCAAATCTTGATCCTCTTGGGTCTATATGGATTTATCAAAAAAATTAAACAATTAAATAACTTATAATAATACCTTTTATAACTTACCTAATTATTTATTGGACATGTTTCTATCGTTCATACCATGAAACCTCTTTTAGAACAAATTGTACTATTAGGTTGTGTGCCTCAAAAGTCTATCTTGCAAAAGTGAAGCTTAAACACCCTTAATATATTGAAACATGATAAAAAAAGTACATATATAGAATATAAATTACCTCAAATTAATTTCCAAATTAATTATACACTTTCACTCAGAGCTTAAGGCTTCAAGAATACCTTTGCAACTCACTCACTTATTAATGCTAGTTTACCCTAAAGACCAGTCATGGTGACTTAGACATCCAACACATGTATAGACACTTTAAAAGACTCCTGATGAATTTAAAATATTATATGAAATCTTTATAACATACTCAAACACAAAAACCATATGGTCTAATATCAAAATATTAGTTTTTCAAACTAATCTCATGACCTTATATCATATTATCTTATTTGAACTAGATAGGTCAATATGTGAGAAACTTTTTCACCATATTAATTGACAACCAATAATTATTAAAAGCATTATCATGTCTTAAAATTCATGAATATTATCTTAATTCACTTTGTTTCACCAATCTAACATGCTTAGACTCTCAGATCCATCTTCTCATTTTTGCCTGGGTTTTTCATTGTTTACACCATTAAATATGTCTACGACTGGCTAACATGGAAGACTAATTTAACATATTTTAAGAATGGAACCTATCCATGAAACTACATGGGCATGTAGCATGATTCTTTAGATACTTCTTCAATCCATTTGCTTTCATGGACCAATGTAACTTTTGACTATTACAATAAATTATTCACAAATAAGTTTGTACCTATGTATTTTCTCTCTCATCTGACTAAACACCACCACCTAGAAGTACTTGAGAAAGTTGAATTCATGATATAATAGTTTTTATAGGAATTTGAGACCATTATAGGCTAATTTGAACAAGATATTCACATTGGGTCCTTATTAGGGTTTTAAGGAGGTTTAACATAGGTTTTAGTGTTAATAATTGTTCATAAAGGATAGCCTATTAAATATAAAATATATGATCAGAGATATTATATAGGACCCTTACCCATCTCTCCTTAATATATTAGGTTCCTATGTAGAGGTTACACATGCCAATGAATGTTTGAAAGTGGTTCTTGAGTCTTGAGACCTCATTCTATGAACTCAAGAAGGCCTAAAACAATATTTCTTATAATTTCCTTTAGATAATGACCTAAAACTTTGTGAACATGCTTAAAAAAACATATATTACCTCTTTTTATGCTCACATATGCATACATAGGTTGAAATCTGATCTTCATACCTCATTAGGCCATGTAAGGTTTAAGAGAGGTCGACATGCAGACCTAAACTAAAGGTCCTACCCCTGTAGGCTCACCTAAAAGTCTCATGAGTGTTCCAATGACTCACATAAATGTTAAAATAGTTCCATACATACTTCATATGCCTATGTTCATTAATTTTTATGCACATACCTCTTCATGTCATGACTATGCTCATGACTAGGCTTCTTTTGCAACCTTGATGTCAATGACCTGTACCTTCATGCAAACATAAGGCATTAGTTGCCTTAAAATTCTCTATTTTGGCTTAAAATTATATTTCATGACAAAAACCTTCAATGATAACTCTTCATTAATTCTTATTGTCACATTTACATACTGCCAACCAGGGACACTCTTTCAATGACATCAACCTCATGCAAGATGCACCTTTGACATCAATGACAATACTCAACATACACTACAGTGCCACCTAGACTAGTTATCACATTTTTAGATAAGGATATTGTGGATGATGATGCAAATTTACATTCTCTCTTAATATGAGAATATATAGACCACCATCCTATTCATAATGTTATGGTTAACAATAGGATATTCATAAACATGTGTATCATGACACTTTTAAAAAAATTGGGTTACATAGAGTGGGATATATTCCCTATAGATATAGTCATTAGTGGTTTCAATGGCCATGTTTAGATCTCTATTGGGAGATTGTTCTTCTACTAAAAGTTGAACTAGCACACATAGCCACTCAGTTCCTAGTGTGGGTGTATTTGATATATTATTGGGTAGGCCATGGTTATAATAGCTCCAAACCATCCCATCTACATCACACCAATGCCTCAAGTATATAGATGCTAACTAGGTGGTTAATATTAAGGGTTTCCCATATAAGTATCCTCTTCCTATCCCATAGGTAGTTCTAGCACAGATTCTAGTCACACTTTTAACATAGTTTCCATCTACAGTTCCATCACCAACACCAATTATAGTTCTAGCATTACCAGATAGTTCACATAATTATTATTTCTAACATAAAATATAACTATGATGCATGCATCATAGTTTTCAATAGAGTCTTTAGAGTAGGCCATGTCTACTTATAAAACATCTACACGCATGCATACTCTTCCTTAGAGACCATTAATAGAGAAACCATTACATCAGAGATACATCATAGATTATAGAGGACCTTCATCTACTTCGTTTATGTAGAGATCAGTTATATTGGGATCTAGGGGTTCTTAGTATAGGGCATCTACATCACCCATAATTTATAATTATACTAGATGGGTCCCTAAGACCCCTACAGTTCACAGGGTATCATAGTCAGTACCACCTCATCATATCATCACTAATCAGGTAGCTTTAGGTTCAGTTTATACATCACACTAGATCATGGGCTCATAGTTTCCCTTTCACACTACATGCATGATCACATTTCAACTCTTCAACATAAGTTATGGTGATGGTGAGTCTCCCATGAGACTCATTGGTTATTATGGTTCATACCCTTTTACATACTTCCTTCTCTCTCTTAATTCTTGTGCATAGTTTTTTTTTCATTTTATTGTACATAGATTATACTCAGAAAACAAAAAAAACAATATAACATGTCAAAGTACAAAAACATTCAAATATTTCAATTTTTTTTTATAGATTGCATGCATTGTTATGTTACATTTCTACTACTTGCTAGATATTACATATCATTAGTTATCCTAGTATAGTTGGTTTTATTATACACATATGATTCACTTGTTCTTTTTGAGTACTTGTAGATTCTAGACAAGATTCCATTCCACTACACTGATCTAGACTAGCTATCATCAACCCACTAGGGGCATTTACACCAATCTAGGTTTATACATTGATACATCTTCCCACTTGGGAGCATCTCCTACATAGTTTTTATAACCAAGTTTTATATTTACATACTATATGTTCCTATTATGCATTGCTTTATATTTATATTGATCACTGTTATTCATTGCTTATACTTTTTTGCCAACTATCAGTAGTTAGACTTAGTATATATGAATCCTAACATCTACATAGATTTGCACTATGCTACTATAAATAATTTCATTCCTAGTTCTTAGATTGGACTTGATTGTGTTTCCTATGCTTCTTCCATCTTTGAAAGCATTTAAATATGCTATTATTATATGGATTCTACACCACTTATCTATTTGTATGCCTTGGACATGTGCATGTGTCCCTTGTGTGTGCTCTTTCATGATTCTATATGTGGACATTTTGAACATATCCTTATCTGTGGCTCTATGACAAATTACTTTTTGGTTGTGTATGTGGACATTTAAACATGTCCTTGTATGTCTTCATTCTCAAATTTAGTGACATGTGCCCATGTCCCTTGTATTTTGGCCCCTTGGCCTACCTTTTGTATGCCTCATGTGTTTGTATGTTTACTTTCTTGTATGATTCTACACCATGACACTTGTATTTCATTATTGAAAACACACACACACACACTATTTTTTGATTCTATGATAACACTCATGCATCTACCCTTCCTACTTAGGATCTTTGATGGACATCATGCCCCATCCCCCTAGGTAGTTACTCAAATTTTGTTGCTATATACATTGCTTACGTCTATCTTAACACCCTTTAGTAATTCTAGATTCTAACATACTTATTATATTTCTTACTTATGCTCAGATACATTTACATTCTAATGTTATGTTTTACATTATATTAGAATATCATGCACATTCTCTAGATAACACATTTTATGAAACTACTTATTTATAGGGTAGTTCTTACACAAGTTACACAACTACCCTCAAAAGAGGGGGTATTCACATGGGATTATCATAGAGATCAAAATCCTACATTAATTTTCATAGATACATTTTAGCAAATAGGCTTAGATTTAGATATCAGACTTAGGTCAAACACATAATAGAATAGAGATTTAGAATTTAGTCCAATTCACATAAAATTTAGACCAGCCAGTCATTAGCACCTAGAATGGGACACTAGCATTACAAGGTACTACTATCCACTATAGGTGATACTATCTAATATCCCCAACTTTAGGATAGTCCAAATCATTCAGACCAATATACCAGGGATAATACATATTTCTATAGATATAGTCATAGGTTTGGTAGTTATGTTCAGATTTAGAGCTTAGATTCATTCATTCTAGTTTATATTCATACCAATTACTCAGATATGGGGGTTCCATATGTAGAATGATCACACATAAATTTAGATCAATTACACAAGTTTATCTATTACATACATGATTCAAATTTAGTAGAATTAGATACCATATTAGGGGAATGTGTGTGGCACATTGGTTTCTATATACTTAGCTTTAGGTAGGTTGATTAGATGGAATGGAAAACTCAATGTCATTATCTATGTTGTATACACTTTATATCACATTCTAGGTTGCCACCAGATTCATGCCTTACTCCATCTATAGTAGTTGGCATTCTTGAGTGGCCTAGAGCTACCTAAAACACTTGAGTGGTTGTGGAGCTAAGTATACAACTAAATTTACTTAGATAGTTTTAACACTTTGTGCAGTATAGTTACAGATGTATCTACTTCACATGAGGGAAATAATAAAGTCATGGCCTACTTGATTTATTGATACACCTACTTGAGAGGGTTAGACACACTTACAATATTATCCAATCTATTCATAGAGATTAGGATCCATTGAGTAGGGGTGGGCAATGATGGAGTCAAAATTAGATTGAGTTCTTCAGACACCCATATAAGGATTGAGCAAGCCATTAAATCAATTTAATTTAGTAAATGATATGATCACTATGAACACACACACAAACACATTATTACCAGGTTCATATATTGGTTCATGTACCCATTAAGGTGTATTTGTTCCTTTCCTCTCTTTACTCACTTTTACTTAGTTATTTCATTTCAACATAGTCTTTTGCATTTGATCATCTCTTAAGTAAGGACTAATTTTTGCATCTTTCACTATAGGAAATTAATTTAGATCATGTTTCACATACACAAACCTACATTCACATACTCAAACTTAGCTACATAGGCTTCACTTCCAAGGTAAGTCTAGGTACACTTGTTTTTCCTTTATATTAGTCATTTCACTTTATTGTATTACTAGCATAAAGAAGGGGAAAATGTAATCACCTAAAATTGGTAATTAGATGCTAAGAGTGTATCTTTAGTTAACCTATCCCTAGGGTAACCATAGACCTATCCTTGAACATTAGAATTACATTTCTAATCATTTGATAGACCAAAATCACCTATAACTAGTGAAAATAGAGTCCCAAAATTGTCATCTCAGACCCCAATCCAAATTGCTTAATAGTTTGCCAATAGGACATTAACACCACATTTGGGACACTATAACCACATGGCACTAGTGTCCCCAATTGGGTGATATTGTCCTTAGCCCCATCTCTTCCCAATGGATAGTTTTTAAATTGTGTGCCCCTCTTAATGTTAGCCTAAGCTCATTTTCATATCTACATAAGCAACAAAACCCTATAAATACAAGTCTAATACACCTATTTTCACTACATGGAAATGTATGCAAAAACCATTCAAACCAAAGATAAAGTTGTGTAAAATTAAAGTATTTGATCTCCATTCTTCCCTATTTCTACATAGTACCATCTAAAACAACCCTAATCCTAGTTTTCAAGAATTTCAAAGCTCAAACACATTCAAGGAATCTAAGGCCACTCTCTTTCTAGTACTCACTTGCACATACAACAAGCACTAGGTGGGAGAATTACATAGTACTTGATCCCTCTTTGGAGTATTGGTATGTAGGCAAATCTCTACACAATGGGGTGTTGAGTATGTCTATTCCATCTTACTGACACATAGAAAATGATCTATAATACCATACTTGCAAGGAGATTAAGGTTTGCACATCAAATTAGTTTTTCTATGTACAATATAAAGCTAGAGGTTTTGGTCATGCAAAAATAAGATATATAGACACAGGTGCAGGTGTTCCCAAAAAATAGGAACAATCTCATAAAGGGGACATTAGTGCCACATTGAAGACACTAGACATAGATGACACTACTATCCAAACTAGGTGCTACTATCCAGTGAGCAGACAAATACTAGAATCATGTTGATGACACATATTACTACCCATATCTCAAATTTTAGAACCTAGATCATCTACGATAGTTAGTTTTTAGATAAGTCTTTATTTGTCCCTATTTATTTCTACTATTATAAAGTAAAACAAATTCAAAGGTCATAACAAATCAATATTTAATTATTACATATTTATTTGACTAATTTAGACATCTAAACCCCTTAACCAAACATAGGAATTACTTGTGTAAATCCCTAAAAGGTTAAATTAATTAACTATTTTTTTGGTGGAGTTTCCTCCATCATCATCCCAAAAACATTTGGGTGCTGGTCATAAATTTGACATAACCCATAGTATAATCTACCTCCATAAATGGATTGATGAACTAATGGTGACATCCTAGCTAATATAAATGTGACATTCTATTTTTTACCACCCTCTTTTCTATGCTTTGATGTGGACACTTTGTCCTAGAGTGTCCTTCTATACAAAAATTCATGCACCATCTTCATGGTCATGAAAAATTACCCTTTGACCATGGTAAAGTATAATCATATCTATTCATCTAAATCTCTTATTTCAATCATAATTTCACCCATTATTGTTGAAATCCCTCCATGCTTTCTTTGAGGGAAAAATTTGTCTCTCTCCACCAATATAGTGCTTATACTTAGTAATACATCTCTAGTTCTTATATAATGTACATAAAAGCTTTCCATCCATATTGGCTCTTAGATATGGCTTCAAGACAAAGATAATCCATTATACTCATTGTGTTTTTGATGCGGTTATTTTTATTTCCAAACTATTGCTTTAAATAGTTGATCATATTATTTTATAGACTCTTACTCTTTATGTATTGGTCCTCACATCTTGCTAAAACTTTAAGTGGGGATATATGGAAAGTGAAAATCCCATTGAAAGGCATTTTTAAAATTTCCCTTACATTTGTATTCATGTACCATTTAAGTGAATCATCTCTCAAGGTCCTTACAAAGTGGAACATCATTATTTTATCATCACTAAAATTATGACTTATCAAGTAATATTCTAAAAAAAAGGTGTTATTTTGTATCTTTAGTATCTTTACAAAAAAGACATAACTTCCTTCTATTCTAAGTCATCTTTAAAGCATTTGAATTTTTACTTGAATAGTTGTTTGTTTAAATACTCATACTTCCTATTCTAAACCTATGACTCAAAATTATCTCTTTGGTATCCTTATGTTGTATTACTAAGGGTATCCTCTTCCATTTTATATCTTCACTTCCTCCTAAAAATACTTATTTCCTTATCTCTATGTCAAATTTTATAAAAATACTCTTTTGTTTTTAACTTCCTCTCCGAGTTGGTTGTAATTATATTCAACTTCATTTCATATATTTGCTTCTTATCTTTAAGTGAATGGGTGATCCATTCAAATGTGAAGTAGCATGAGACATGTATTTTTATACAAAGGGTTAATTTCCTTGTGTTGTCTCTTCTAGTTGGGGTTTTGAAGTGGGGCATAACTTCATGTCTCTTCTCTTTTATCTTTTACCTCTACATTCTTTCCTTCTATAGTAGTTTGATGAACTGATCTCTCCTTTTCCAAATTAACTTCATTATATTTTCCTTCCTTTTTTTTATGTTATCTTCAATGCTATCTTATATTCCTTCTAATATGGCTTGCATTTATTGTGTTTTTTAAATTTTCAATGCTTTTTTATTTTGGTATATCTCTTTGTGTTGCCTCATCTCTGTTTACTTCTATTATTTTGTCTCCATCGAGTGTTAAAATATTTTATCCTATTTATTTTTAAATTTCATGTATCTTCTTATATTAATATTATTTTATCTACTATTTTAAATTATCTCTTATCCTAACTTATTTGTCTACTTCCTTAATTTCCTTTATGCCTCACCAACTTTGGGTAGTACTCATTTCCATGAACTGGGCTTCTGCTCCCAAGGTTTTGATAGTTATTTTATCCCCATGAGTGTAGTTATATTTGAATTTCCTTCCATACATACTTCACAAGTTTTTGTGGTGTAAAGTACAATATTTATTTTATTCAATTATTTTATCTTGTTTCTTTTATGCCTTTCAGTGGTATTAATGATAATTGGTATATTTTAGAGAGATATTGGTCTCTATATTTTTGATATAAGGATATTTACTGGTAGAAGCTCTATTACTATCTTCTATGTTTATAGTTATTCACAACATTCTCTCTTATCTTTATTTTATTTGTATCTCCTTCTTAGATTATGATATAAGTCTTTCTTTGTCCATTTGTTTCCTTATTTTTTCATTTGTCATATTTTTCCATCAAATTTTCAATTTTACTACTCTTATTTTATCTTTCATAACCAATATCTACCTAATCTTATATTCATTTATATTTCCCCCTACATCCTATTTACACTCCCCCAATAATTTTAACCAAATATTATGATAGATCACATCTCTTCATGATCCCCTTTATTTATGTGTACCATCACTTAGGTACCTGGCCCCTAAAATAATTATTTTCCTTTCTCAACCAACCCATTATTTATAAATAACTTGTGGAAAATAATTGGTACTCTTCTCAAAAAATTATCTCATGAAACATCCAAAAATTTAGTTTTATTTGCATCAAAGTTTGTCTAATCTTAGAAATCCCATATGATAAAAAATGAATTGAGTGTGGTCTAAAACTAGTAATCAATCACTTGAGTACAAGGTTCATCAATATACACAAAAGTATGTACTTTATATGTGGTCCACTTGATTAGTTCTTTGATATAAATTATAGATCCTTTTGAATGTTTTGTGTGTCTTAAAATCCAAGAACACAATAATTACGTATATGTAACCCAAAATTCCACACCCTGCAACCTAAATAAGTTTGCTTTTACTTATGGCAATGATTCACCAGTTCTTCATGTTTTGAAGTGAAAAAAAATCATTTTATCCTATCAATATTCAATTTATTTAATGTAGTCTTACATAAGTCCAACGGATACTTCCCTATAGACATTATAAAACAAAATCCAATGTGGCACCACTAAATGTTGACATAACATATATTAATTTGGTAAATATGTTTATATAGTTTGAGATGACATTAATTAGAGTTAATTTTATATAGAGGTTAGTATTAGGGGGTAATCCTTAGTTAATACAAAAGTATTGGGGTAAAAAATTAAAGTTTCCACATGAAGTTTATAATTACATAGCTTCCACATGAAGTTTACAATGCTTTATAATGAGAAGAAGTATAGAGAAAGAGAAGTAACATATGGCCATTAGGAAGTGGCATTTGTCATGCACACTCCCACTTAATGAGAAATTTAAGAGGCATAACATTGCATGAAATTGATAAAACTTGGTATCACCAAGTGGTTTTATGAAGATATATATTACTATTTCATCCATAGGATAGAACTATAGATCTTTATCACCATTAAGAACTTTCTCTTGGATAAAGTGCACATGAACTTCAATATACTTAAATTGTTGGTGATGTACACCTACAAAAAACTTAAACACATATCTAAAAATAGATTCATGAAAGTATAGTATGGTTATTATCACAATAACCACATACATAAAAATATGATATATGTTTTTCTATGGTAAAACATGTTTAGATCTATAAAGTCATATTCTAGCCAAACAAGTTCACTACTTTGATTACAAAGTGAAAAAAACATAAATTATTATATGCAATTCATTATTGGATGCCTTCAATATTGACAAGATGAGTGTCCCCAACTATCATGCGATGTGCATATAATAATTTACTAATAATATGATACTAAGTTTAAACATTAGATGTCTTATTAGAAAAAACTCATTTTTTCATTTTAGTTTTATTAAAACTTTGTAAGTTTAATATGCTTCAATAAAATATTGAGTTATAACCTATCATACATCAAATATGGATGATTTTAACATGAAATTACATCATCTAATAAAAAATATATGTGACTAAAACAAATTTAAAAGATGTATGAATAAAATGCTTAGTAAAGTAAATGATGAAGAGCCAATAATACAAACTCCATCTACACATTGCATTTCATAGCATATCTAATTATCAATTGAAGCATATAATAATGTTAGCATAAATATTTAAATGATAAACCAATCAAATGAGAGTATTTAAGCATATTAGCATGGAATTTACCCACTAATCAAATGAAAGCATTAAAATATAAAGGATCAAAACTTACTGAGCATGATCTTTTTACCAACTACAACAACTAAACATGATCATTTTGTCAAATTAAGCATGATGTTATGCATATAATGTATTTCCATGCTAACTCATAAGAATTGAATATATATATATATATATATATATATATATATATATATATATATATATATATATATATGATTCCTCATCTAAGACAAATATATTTATTACAATATAATTGCAATAAATTTTTTCAAGATTTAAACTAAATCAAAATACAATGAGATGAGACACTTATCAATATAGTTAGTATCTCTAAAGTAAAAAAAAAAAAAATTTATCAAAGAAAATGAAATGCTATGAGTATACATGTATTTTTTATGTAAAAAAATACAAATATTAAGTAGGGATTCCATTCAGAATATGCACACTAGTATTCATGGCTTCGACCAATAAGAACTAGGAAGACCATTTTTAGAATGCAACGTTGTTCTAACCATCTCAATAATGGTATGGTTTTTTCTTTTAGCAATACCATTTTACTGAGGGGAATAGGGAGTTGTTAATTCCCTTTGAATACCATAATTAATGCAAAAATAATAAAACTTTTTACTAACATATTCACCACCATTATCAATTCTTAATCTCTTAATAGAAAAAATAAATGCATTTTCAACACTAACTTTAAATTCTTTGAATTTAGACAACACATCATCTTTATTTTTAATCAAATATGACCAGATCATTTTAGTGTAACCATCAATAAAAGTAACAATATGCAAATAACCATTAAGAGATATAACTTTAAGAGGTCCTACAACATCACTATGAATCAATTCTAAAAGATATGAGGAATTCACATCATGATTCTTGTGAAAGTGGTTAGTATGTTGCATACTATATAAGAAACTCTCACAAGTTTCATGATGAGAGGGGAAAGAAGAAGGTACAAAAAAAGATTATTCATAGACATATAACTTAAACTTCTAATTTTAACATGTCCTAATCTTTCATGATATGATTGAGATTCATTCTTAGTATATGTTGAAAGAAAACATGAATAAGGAGAAATGATATATAAACTATTATTTTGAACACCTTCAACAATCAAGGAACCAGATTGATTCTAATGTACTAAATATCTTTAAAGAATGTTACAATTAAATTGTCATTTATAAGTTGAGAACAATATAGCAAATTCTTTTTAAACTTAGGTACATAAAAAACATCATTTATAATACCATTTAATTTTTTTGCTTTTCCTTATTTAGTTGCTTCTAAAAATGACTTATCTCATAACTAGATTCTTTCAAAGATATCTCTAGAATCACACATAATATTAGATAAGTAATTCATATGGTACAATGCACCATTATCTTAAATCCACTCATTTTCATTTGAAGTAAATAAAACAACATATATAGTAATAATATTTTGATCCTAATTGTTAGCTTAATTAGCATTATTATTCCTATGCTTGTTTTGATTAGATTTCTTCTCTTTGTTATTTTTAGAAGATTGATTGTTAATTTTATCCTTATTTTTATAACATGTTTCTCTTCCATGACCAAATTTACCACATAGATTGTAATTTTTATTAAACTTAGGTTTATGATTCTTATCACCATATATTTTATTCTTATCTAAGCCAAAAGTAGAATTAGAGTTATATTTATAGTTCTTATTATTATCAAAAATATTATTTAAGGTGGGAAGTTCCTGAGTAGCATTCTCTTTAGAATCAAAATTGGTCATAACTTGCTCTTCTTGAATTAAGAGAGTAGACAAAGTGGTAAGATCAAGGATATCTTGTTCAGTTTGATATTTAGAATTCAAAATTAAATTGAAATTTATAATTTTTTCATGAATATTAAAATGAATGATAAAATAAAGTAGTTTATCTTGAATCAAATTATAGTTACAACCATCTAATTGAGATTTAATGTTCTTAATTTTAGCAAGAAAATTCATAACTTTCTCATCACCTTTCATAGGTATAGTTAGCAATTCTAGTATTAACTTAATAATGTTTGAGAGACAAGTGACATATTACATGGATTCAAGGAGTTTCTACGAATCACTAAGAGAATCCTCATTGCCAATGAGAAGAACGAATTCATCCTTAACACCTCACAAGATAATGGACATAGCTTACTATGATTTTTGTTGAAATGCATTGGTAAGCTCAAGGGTCACATGTCATCTGTAAGGGAATTTTATAGTCATAACGACAATATTACACAATTTATAGGCCATAAATTCAACTTTAACATGAATTTTCCATATATTATAGTTATTTCTATTAAGTAATTGAAATTTATCTAAGGAAAAATGAGGCAAAGCCATAACTTCCCTTTAAATAGGACAATAAATAAATGTTTAAAATAAGTAATTTTAGTAATAATTTTAAATTTATTTTAAATTAAAAATATATTTAAAGTGTAAAAACATAATTATTAATCAATTTAATGTTAGACAAAGCAAGAAAATTATAAAAGATTGCAATAAAATAAGGTGTCTTAAGTGTCACAAAAATATACTAATATAAGCACAACTATTTTAAACAAAAAAAATTTAATAATTTTTTGAATTATTTTAAAAAATAAAGTGAATCACACATGAAACTATCTTTTATTACATAATTTAGATGTCAAATAATACAAAAAACTGAATTAGAGTTACACTAAACTAGGTGTCGAAAGAGTCATACTCAAAATAATTACCTAGACATTATTATTAAAATGGTTATAAAATTAATAATATAAAGCTTTAAAACACAAAGTAGACCACATATATTTATCCAGAAGGTACCAAAACTTAGGAATCAACTAGTTACATGACTATGTTTGAAAAATATTCACTAGGTTGAAAGTTGAAACAAGTTTGATAGGTCAACTAGGATTTTAAATGCATGAAAGGTTGGTATGAAAACCAAAAAAGGATTTAAAATTAAATTAAAGTTAAAAAATTATTTGACCAAGTCAAAAAATATTGATTCTAGGGGGTTTTGAACTTGGGTACTCCTTAGTTGTAAGTTCTAGCAAAAGAAAGCTTACTAACACTTCTAAGAAGCTTTTTAATAAATTACATGCATAAAGATATAAATAAATATTTTTAAACTAATTTTTGATAAAAATATATATATTTAAAACATGAAATATCCATGCATGTAATTTTAAATAGTAAAAAACTTATTGTCTTTTTTAACTTCCTTCGATAAACAATCTATCTCCCAATGTGGGACCCATGAAAAATTAGAATTTTAATAAAATCAATTATTTTAAAAATAATTTTGTAAACAATTATACTCATGTGTAGTTAGATATGGCACTCTAGGTGAAGCAAGGGAGATCATAAAAGATTATATAGATCACCAAAGGGCATGAAACTTTTTAATTCTTCCCGAATCCTTTCCAAAAAATAGAATATGACTTCAAAATTTGATTTTTGGTTCATAAATTATTGATGTGTTTTACCAGTTCATACAAGTGAGTTTGTGGAAGAGAGATAAAATTTGAATAGGCTGAACTGGTGTTTCTTAGGCTATAAAAATTTCCATGAGGCCTTACAACTACAAAACTAAAAAACATGTTTTTTTGATTTTTTAATGCCATAGGGCCAGTTGTGGCCATATAATGGCACCCCATGTGACAAGAAAAAATAAAAAATGAAATTTGATCCTTGAAATGATCTTCAAATGCTTTGAGAGATTAAAATTAAATAATTCAAACCTTAAAACACCAAAAACACCAAAAATTGGTAGCATGAGTGTTTTAAATAAATTTTATGAATTTTTTCAGGTACTAGGCTATACTACCATGCCCAAGCTTGAATCTCTTACTTGAAAAAAACTTGATTACTTGAAAAGGCTCTAGATTGCTAAATATGAAGATTTGGATGTTTAGATAACCACTGAAAGAAATATATTGAGATTTTCAATTGTATAAATGCCACATAAGGCCGTACATCTCGCAGTATGGTATCCCAAAACAAGAAAAATATTTAAGTTGAAAATTTAATTTTAAAAAAAAAGCTGTATATGAATCAATAGAAAATTGCTTGCTGATCAAATCCACTCAACTACCTCTACTACCATGTCAGAAGATAAAGTAATAACACTACACATGATATATTTAGAGTTAATAATGATAATAAAATCATAAATGGTACACACAGATCAATGTTTGACATAGAGTTACCATGGGAAAACCTCAATGAGATAAAAAAAAGCCCATTAAAATATTATTCATTAAATGAGAAACCAATCCAACCCCAATACAATTCCTCTCAATCTCACTTCTTCTCTCTTATTTCACAAAACTTTGTTCACTCGAAATCATATCAAGATAAAATGTATTTACAATATGGGGAGAATCCTATTTATAAAACTCAAGAGGGGAGGTGACCATTGTGAAATAACGAGTCTATCTTTCCCTTAATTACATTTAATAAAATTTGGTAAGAATTAAATAACTATAATATTATTATTTATTTAACCAATTTTTTATCTTGGATTAATAAATAATATTTTATTCATTTATTTAATTAATACCAAGATGACCTAAGGGTTAATGAAATACCACTTAGTCATTAAATGTTCTAACAAATACATGCATTTATTAATTTTTGAAGTAGGTGTGATATTATCCATTAATTCACATACATAATATATAGTGCACATGTATTTCCTACCCTAACTCTATTTACTCAAATATATAAGTATAAAACATCTCTTACATTTTGTATAGCTCTTAATTTTATACCTCCACACTCTTTATCAATTACATTGTCTATCTATATTTTACAACACTTTGGTATAAGTATCAATTTGATACCTTTATAATCCAATGATCATGTTTTGTAAGAAATGCCTCTTATTCATACAACGTTCCTTGTGTTATTAAAATTTACCAAACCTTTCAATGTTGCCCAACATCGTAGAATTATATATTTTATCAACCTAGAGATGAGTTATGTTGTGTAGTAAGGATGAATTTTTTATAGTGAACATTTATACATTTATTATATGTTGAATAATCCTACCAACATATCTTAATTACATATAAAATAAAAAAAAATTACACATTAAATTATGCATTATTTTCCTTACATAATTTATATATTTAGGAATAATCATTATTAAAATTTAGATTTCGTTTAGATTTCCCATAACCCTTATCCTGTAGATGATTGGGTATTTATTCAAGGACCACATTAGTTTATTATCTTCCATTTTAATATAGATTATCATTAGATACCCCTAAATTATCCTCCTTAGGTTGTAAAAACTGAGTGCCCTCCCTCAAGTATATCAACCTTTAGTACTCATTCAAAAATTCATTTATTATCCTATTTAAATCTTCTTTTCTATTTGATCAAATATTATCTTAGGAAATGATTTCTAAGGTGAAACATTATCATGTTTTATACCGCCATGTACTTTACTCATCCTTTATGACAAATCACCATGTACGTGATTTTGAGGCACATGGTGTATAGACTTGATATTTTCACTTTACTAACGCTTTCTCTTATAATAGATTATTGATGCATGAATCTCCCTGAGTGCATGCCTTAAAGGGTGTACTTGGACTGGGGTGGGATTGACTCATCATAATTTACAAGATTATTTTGTATATCATTCTATCAAATCATCATTACTATTAGTTTGAACTCATCTAAGTCTCTATTCATATTTCTTCTTTGTCTACTTTTTGCTATATTTTATAGCTTCATTATATCCTATTATATCAACCTAGATGATACAATATTTTCATGCTTAAGTCTTCCATGTATTGTATCATCCAACCTGATATAATTATGAGTTTATCTTATTACGTAGCTTAGGTATAAGGTAAAGAAGGCCCCCTTCTGATGAGGCCTAAACCAATAGTGAGACACCATTCCAAAAGAGCCATAATTTTAACCTTTCATTATAATATATTTTCCAAGGGATAGTCTCAAGTAGATAGTTTCTATGGGGCATAAGCCTCTCAAAAGGTAATAGAGGTGTGTAAAGGTTTCCTTGGGCTAGCCAAAAATTAGTCCTTGAGTGCAAAGGTAATATGGATAAAATTTGATCTTAGTGATTTAACAATGCTAAGTGGAAGGGATATAACTCACCTAAAATTTATACTATATCATTTTTGATAACACCATATTGTACCAGTCGATCTCTTCCAACAGTATCCACATGATCGATACCATCAAACTAGAAGTTAAGGTTAGTTTTGGGTATTGAAATTATACAGGGGTTATATTTAATTCTTAATAGATATATCACATTCATACAATATGATTGCACTCACATTTATACCTTAAGTAGTATTTATGAGAGTTATAGGATTTATAACCTTATCTTGGAGGTCTTACCTTGTGGTGTGATGTAAAGCATCATTAAGAAACAAATCATGTAAATGTGTTTTAGAGTTCCTTGTGACCATCTTTGGTATTTTTTGGGTGTGAGGGGTATTAAAGGTTACACTAGGTTGTATTAGAATAATTAATATTCCTTGAAATTGTGTGTTCATAAGTCTTTTGGTTTTCTCACCAAAAAGCCTATTTTGAAATTTTGAATTATTGAATTAAGCTTTGAGAAGTGTTTGGAGTCTTAGGTGAAATCTAAGGGTTGGTAAATGTTTTTGAGGGTATTACTATATCCTAGGAAGGTGGTTTGATGTGTTACAATGTTCAAGTCATGGATAAATTAATGTGAGTCAAGAAAGTGGGATTGTAATTGCCCCTTCATATGTGGAAGTTGGCAAGATTAGGTAGTGGTGTTGCATGTTTAGTAATATAAAGAGATAAAAATTCATGTAGAAGGTGTGTGATTTGGAGGTGGGTGTTATAGTTTCTAAGGAGACAAAAATTTAATATTAATTACCTCAAGATAATGAATAGAGCCTCAAATCTCTATTTTACTGTAAGTGCAGATTTTATATAAGATTTTGCGATAAAATGAATGAAGGCTATATCTGATAAATTTTCTACTAGATATTATGGAGTTAATAAGTTATATGTAGGATTTATTATAAATTCTAATAAATTTTCAAGTAATGTTTAGACTATAAAGTGATAAATATAATACAGTACAATCAAGGAAAGAATTTTATTTGTATAGCCAAAGAAGTACGTCAACTTAGAGTTATTTTGGGGATTCATTTAAGAGTGTGAGGTGATGAAAGGATGTTTTAGTATTTTTTTATTATTTAATTATAATTTTATCTCTCAAATAATCCACTTGTTATATTGAATTCAAATTCCTATATTAGTTCACACAATCATATGGAAGAATTTTGATTTACATAGTAAAGAAAGAGGTTATTTGAGTGTGAATTAAGGCCTATTAAAAGTTTTGAGGTATATATAAAGTATTTAGGGTATTTAGTATTGGAATTTTTTATTTTTAATCATAATAGGTTCATTAGGAGATTCAAGCTTCAATATAATTTGCATTTGGTTAGCACACAATCCCATTGAGAACATTTTACCAGTACACAGTCCAAGAGTGACAAGTAGTTTAAAGTATGGACCATGGTTTGAAGGTCCTTGAAATTTTATGAAACATAAATATAGTGGAGATTTTATGCATGATCATATTAAACCATTTTTAGGATTTAAATCCATGTAGGAGTACAATAAGTCATGTACACCTTTACATAGTCTTGTTTATAAACTCAAAACTCTACTTATTTGCATCTTGAGAACAATTGGTGATTGATAAAAGTATAATAATTATTTTATAAGGTAAATTAATCTTGGAAATAAATTTTTTAAGGCATTATTTTGGTTTTAAGTTCCCTAAAACTCTTTATAACTCATTTTGTCCCTTCTCAGCGTTGCACAATTTTGTATTTTTTAGACCTAGGGTTTTGAGATTAAAATTGGAATACCTAATGTTTTAACCCTTAAAATTTGATAAAACTTTGTGATATCATGTAATTTTACCTCATATTCAATTTTTTTTCTTTTTAAATTATATTGTAATGTACAATATGATATCTAGGTTGGAGTCATCAAATTAGGCCTAGGAGACCTAATTACTAGAAAAGGGTGTGGAGTTAGGTGGTCTCCCTTGGGATTTGGGTCATGAAAATTTATGTGAAAAATAATGGTGATAAAGGGTATTTTAAAATATGTTTATTTTTCATGTAGGATATATATATTTTTCTAACCATCTGGATTTGTGCTTTAATAGGGTTATGAGAGAAGGAAGCTAAAAGAAGGAAAATACATATTATGGAAGAGTTTTGTTTACAAAGTATATTATTATACTAGATATGTAAATATTTCATAATATGTATATTAATGGCCATATGAACCTCATTTATGGATTTGAGGAGCTTAGAATCATGTTTTAAGGATTTAGGCCTAGGAACCTAGAACAAATAATGAATGAGCTTGAAGCTAGAATAACATGAGGAGTCATGAAAAAGGAATGTGAGATTAATATGTTGATGTAAAGAGATGGAGAAGGTAGATAATTATGAGAGTTTATAGGTCTTCAATAGGGATTAAAACTAGGCATATATAGAGTCTTATGAAGCCTAGAGAAGATAAGAGGGTTCAAAAGTGCAAGCAATTACCTAAAAAAGATAGAAAAGTCAAATATCAAAGATAAGAGGAAGGATATAAATCAATAAATTATATCCAAGGTTATGAGGTAAGAGGTTGTGTTGGGATACGAAACACCATAAGCACACAGTGGATTACCAAACCAAGCAACTTAATATGTAGAAATTAACCAGATTCAACAAGTAACTAGAATTCAGAATAACACAGAATATGAGAGACAATACACAACTTGTATTAATAACTCTTACATAAAAGAATACAATAAAGAAGATGCCACTTCTTCTCTACCACCTCTTCAGAGGTTTCCCACACCTCAAGTGAACAGTAATTCTCTCTTCAAAGCTCTCTCTACTAGGTCCCAACACCCAACTCAAACACAAAGTTGGTGTTCAACTTACACCTGTGCTCCACGCACTCCACAAGTGTTCCACGCACTCCACAAGTACTCAAAGTACTTCAAGTAGATCTCCCATGAACCTGCAACAACTTGCAATTCAACAGACCATACTTATGGAAGGAACTGCTTTGCCTTCCTCTTAGCTCTCCATGTACTCCACGTACATACCAATGAGTACACACCGTACTCCAAGTAGATCCAGCCTGATCCTGCTCCCTGTTATGTTGCTATCCTATCTGATCTCCAACCTACAAATCAATACTGGTTCTGCACACCTGTGAACCTTGACCTTACACACACACACATGTAGATCAACGATCTTACTTACCATGTAGATCTTCTATAAGGGCCATGCTCACCTGATGACCAAGATCATACATACCTGAAGAGTCTAGCTGACTCTCCAATCCAGCACCCACACACCTGGTACTGTGGCACTAGGAGGAACACACCATTGCTCTACCTCACACACCAAAGGAGCTTATAATTATGCTCTCTTACTCCCTAGCACTACTTTACAATACAACCATGAGTCTATTATATAGGTCTCATCCAAACAATAATTAGACACCTAGTACAATAATTAGATCTGCAGCTCTCAGTCTATAATTAGCATTAAGCATGCAAACACTTGGTTCGTCAACTAACTGCCCGTAATAAACTCACAGTCGAACCACATAGGTGACAGACGCCGGTCCATGTCTGCCTAGGGGTCGTCGACGCCGGCCAATCTCTGACCGACGTCGGTTGCTCTCCTGCCTTGTCCTACCGGCATCGGTTGGCCTAACCGACATCGATGTCTGTGACACTCAGCAACCCTTCTGCACCCTCCTCCATGTTTGCATCAGTGAAGCTTTTAGCTCCATAACTTAACAATCTCCCACTTGGAGATAAACAGCTGCACTATACCTGTACTTGTACTCCGTCTAATCTATTTCCTAGTTTGTATTCCTCTTCAAGCTCCCACTTGAAGACTAACCACCACACATCCCGTGGTGCACCACCTGTCATCCGAGTACCCTGCCACATCTGAACCTACAAACACATGTAGTGAAGTCTTGACCCTGCATGTATACCTGCTGCTGGTCCCTCTCAAATCCCTGAGAACCCACTTCCCCGAATTGGCTCCTAACTCTCTGACAGCTCCCACTGCATGGGAATACTCAGGTCTATACCAAACCTCATGTGATTTCAGACACTGTACCTATCCAGCCCTTAGTGTGCTCCGGCTCTGCATCCTGTGTAATGAACCTTGCCAACACCTGATTCACATCAGCTCCCACTGGAGACAAAATCAACCTGTGATCTCCATGCCTCCCATGTCAAAGAATTTCGTTGCTCCAAACTCCTCCTGACATGCCACTGAACTAATCTTACCCTTAGCTCAGCAAAACCCTATATGTACAAACCCTGCTACCAAATATACCATCCACATACAGCAATAAAATGATGTCGCGACTCATCATCCACCTGGTAAGACAAACCACAGTAGTTACCCTGACATTGAATAGAGTCATGCTCTGTCATCCCCCTGTCAAAACCTGTACCACTGTCCTGCAGCTCCTCAAGACCATATGCCTGGTCTTCCGTCTCACATGTCTGTTCACTCTATTCTTCAACTAAGGAATCCATTCGTCTCTGTGCTTTCACACCGGTTGGAAACCCTACCAAAACTCCCATTTGGTTCTGTATCATATCCCTGCCATGCTCCCACCTATTTCTTGGATCCTTCCTGCTCTACAATTAGCAACGAGTATAAAGAAGAGGAACAACGAATTTGAGGGCCTACTTACATCTTCAATCCTCCGTATGGGTGTTTGAGACTCCTTGACAGCATGCTATCCACCCAAAATTTGTTATAGTGGCCGACCTCAGTCACTCCACAGTCTGCATTCGACTGACATTGGTTCCCATGCGTCTATCTGTGACTACCAACCTGTCAATGTCGGTGTCCCTATTGTCGATGTCGGTCCTCCTGATCGACGTCGGTCTTACCTACTGGCGGTGTCGGTCCTTTTGACCAACGTCAGTCTTACCCTGCCCGACATCACCGGCTTTGGTCTGCACATGACCGACATCGGCACCTGTTTGTTCGACGCTGGTTCTTCCTGACTGACATCAGTATCTGTGTTCACCTGTGAGTGATGACTTTTTACCCACGAGCTCCTTTGAATCAATCTCCATGTCCAAACTGCCCTGCTCAGAAGTATCCAACACCATCCACTGGTTTTTGTCCGCCATCTCCTCCAAGAACACCAAGGCTTTCCAGTTCTTAAGCCTATCAAATATATCTGTCTTCTTCTTAAGAACATGCATCTCCTTTCTGCTCATGTGACCAAGCCTACGAAGTCACGTCTCCGCAATAGAAGAAGAATCAGTAATATAAACAAGTAGATAAAGAGTACCTATTCTCTTACCACCAGCTAATTCAAGTGCACCCGCTGTGAGAGTTCTTGTGCATCTCTCATCACCCAATCTTTTTGAAGAAATTAGCCATATCTCCAAACCTGGGACCTACATGACCTTCATCAACACCTGTGTGTTGGCCGCCTGCAATTTCAGCTTCACTTTCCCTTTGCCAATTCTTTGGCAAGGCTCACCAGCTCCTCTACCTGGGGCTGCATGGAAAGAGGCAACCGAATCTGTAAAACAAGATTCAACTTTATCCAAGAAACCTCTCAGAGCATCCTGTGCCACATCACCTGCAACATCTGCTTCTTTAGTTCCTTCTTGCTGATCTTCCACAAACCAACAATATTCTTTTACCTGCTCTTTCTTTCCATGGGACCTTAAGTGAACATCTATGCTTTTCAACTCCTCCATTCTTAGCTTACTTTCATCTGCCATTGCTCTGCTCCCACTCAATCAGAAACCCCTGAGAGTGACCTGTAACCAAACACAAAACTTGCTTCCTACAACCTTAGCTCTGATACCACTTGTTGGGATACGAAACACCGGAAGCACACAGTGGATTACCAAACCAAGCAACTTAATATGTGGAAATTAACCAGATTCAACAAGTAACTAGAATTCAAAATAACACAAAATATGAGAGACAATACACAACTTGTATTAATAACTCTTACATAAAAGAATACAATAAAGAAGATGCCACTTCTTCTCCACCACCTCTTCAGAGGTTTCCCACACCTCAAGTGAACAGTAATTCTCTCCTCAAAGCTCTCTCTACTAGGTCCCAACACCCAACTCAAACACAGAGTTGGTGTTCACCTTACACCTGTGCTCCACGCACTCCACAAGTGCTCCACGCACTCCACAAGTACTCAAAGTAATTCAAGTAGATCTCCCATGAACTTGCAACAACCTGCAATTCAACAGACCATACTTATGGAAGGAACTGCCTTGCCTTCCTCTTAGCTCTCCATGTACTCCACGTACATACCAATGAGTACACACCGTACTCCAAGTAGATCCAGCCTGATCCTACTCCCTGTTGTGTTACTATCCTATCTGATCTCCAACCTACAGATCAATACTAGTTCTGCACACCTGTGAACCTTGACCTTGCACACACACACACACTTGTAGATCAATGATCTTACTTACCATGTAGATCTTCTATAAGGGCCATGCTCACCTAATGACCAAGATCATACATACCTGAAGAGTCCAGCTGACTCTCCAATCCAGCACCCACACACCTGGTACTGTGGCACTAGGAGGAACACACCATTGCTCTACCTCACACACCGAAGGAGCTTATAATTATGCTCTCTTACTCCCTAGCACTACTTTACAATACAACCATGAGTCTATTATATAGATCTCATCCAAACAATAATTAGACACCTAGTAAAATAATTAGATCCACAGCTCTCAGTCTATAATTAGCACTAAGCATGCAAACACTTGGTTCATCAACCAACTTCCCATAATAAACTTGCAGTCAAACCACACAGGTGACCGACACCGGTCCTTGTTTGCCTGGGGGTCGCCGACGCTGGCCGATCTCTGACCGACGTCGGTTGCTCTCCTGCCTTGTCCTGCCGACGTCGGTTGGCTTGACCGACGCTGGTGTCTGTGACACTCAGAAACCCTTCTGCACCCTCCTCCATGTTTGCATCAGTGAAGCTTTTAGCTCCACAACTTAACAGGTTGTAGGCAAACATGGTCTTACATCAAGTGGTATCATAAAAAGTAAGTTCTTTGGGAAAATAAAGAGTGAATGAAGTAGTCAAGTAGACTGAAATTGAATGATAATAAGATCAAAATACAAAATATTTGAGGTCAATAGTACACTAAAAATAAGTGTTAAAATAGTTCCTAATATATAATAAAAAGGTATGAACTTATTTTCATGATTTAGTTCAAAGTATCAGTTGATATAGTTATGGTAATTAAACTTTGTAGTGGAAAATTAAAAAGATTATTTGAAACATCTAGTATAAAAGAGGCAAAGGAAGCCTAAATCAATTGATGTTAATCTTAGATGAAAGATAAGTCCCAATTAAGGACATAATAGAAAATTCCTATGTGAGGACAAGGAAAGAGGAAGTCTCAAATGAAGACTAGTAGTGTACTTAGGTGAGGTGCAAATAAGATAAATGCAAGATAGAAAAGACTTACAAAGAGGAGATGAAATATGAGAAGGTAAGAATGTATAAAATATTTGATGTGGGGTTGAAAAAAAGAGAAAATGAAAGGGAAGAAGAGAAATAAATAGTTATAAATTGAAGAGGAAGTGAAAGATTTGAGGCAGAGTCTAGAAAGTATATAGAAGGTGATGCTCATGATAGAGAAAATGCAAATAAAAGAGAACCAATATGGTTGGGTTATGGAAAATAATAAATTTAAGTGGCCTATAAGGATACTTATTGATAAAATAAAGATGAAAAACATGATGGAAGATAAATAAAAGAAAAGGTTGCTCTATAAGTAACTCAAGAGGGAGATTGAGCAATTTTGGATGAGTGAGCAGGTTGATATGATTGGAAAATAAGGTGATCAGAACATTGGGGAAGATTAAGTGATCATGACATATGTTGAAGATTTTTCTATTTGTTATCAAAAATAATGATTAGTTATTGGTAAATAATAAGAGGATGAAACACAAGATGAGGAGTAGCTAAAAGAAAGATTGTTAATATTTGAAGTATCAAGAGAGGCATATGAGCCTCCAAGTTTTAAAATTAATAAATGGTATATGTTTTTAGGTGAATACAATTAAGGAATGCATAATTTTAAGAAGGATGGACATATATTTGATATCTATAAGTAAGCCAAGAAGGAGATAGATGCATGGTATGAACATATGATGACTAGTGCAAGAGAGAAGTTCAACAAGGATGATAAGAAGTTAAAGATGAACAAAGAAGTATCCAAGAGTTGAAGATGAATATAGGAGATAAAAAATTCAAGTTGCATCCAATAAAATATGAATAAATGAATTTACCAATTGATGACAAAAAAGAATGTGAATAGTAGATTGAGGTTATAACTGAAGAAGTGAATAAAGAAAAGGTAAGGACTAAAAAAAAGTTGTTTTTATATGATGTAGGTAACCATTAGGGTGTCCAAATACATATTAATTAAACCATAATATGTTAGAAAGAAAATGAGAAGATGGAATATAGAGGCATGAAGTTGAGAGCATGTAAACATGAGAGTCAAAGAGGACTAGCTAAGTTTTGGGCCACAAATTGGCCATATGATAGAGGTAAAGACTGAATGATGAATTTACATCAATTATAATTTAATGAAGATAAGTAGTGGAAGCATGGAACATTAGCAAAGAATTCCATAAGGATCAAAAGTAAATAAGAGGTAGATCGTATTGAAGGCCTAATTGATGACTTGAAAGAGGATTGTGTGTTTGAGTATGAGGGTATAGAGCAATTGAAGTTATAAGTAGCATATGTGGAGTAGGCCTTGAATAATAAGGTGATGGAGAATGAAGAAGAAATCGTTGAGGTAAAACTTGAAATAGTGAAAATTAAAGAAAGAGATGAAGACAAAAGTGTGATAAAATCTGATTGCATGATAAAGGGAGAAGAATGGATGAAGGAGACAAGTAATGGGAATAAAGAGTCTTAAATTTGAGCATTTTTTCTTTGATTAGTTGTGTATGTGCAGGTTTTATCTTTGAGGTGATGAACTAAATGAAGATAAAATTTCTTGAAAGAACTCAAAAAGAAAGAATGCAAGTTGCACCAATGAAATTCTTCAATTTAGAGGATAAAGTTATGAAAGACAAGATGGATATACATATATATGAGGAGGGTTTGTCCAAGACAACAATAATGAATAAGATAGAATGTAAAAATCCACAAGAAGGTCTAAATTTTATAAGAAAGGTAACATGCAAGAGGTTTTGAATTATTTTAACCAAAAATGAATGTGATGGAACATATGAGAGAATGAAGAGTTTTAGAACAACAGAGGAAGAATATCCAAGATGTAATAAATGGAAGACCAGGAAGAAGAGAGAAGTTAACATGAAAATATGTTTGGATAGGAGTCTAATTTCTCCCACATGGGGAGTATGATGCAAAGCATCACTAAGGAACAAATCATGAAAATGTGATTTAGATTTCCTTATGACCATTTTTGGTCTTATTTTTGTGTGATGGGTCTTATATTTTCCCCTAAGTTATATCATAATCATTCAGAGTTATTTAAATTGTGTGTTCATAGGTCTTTTGGTTTTCCCACCAAAAAGCCTATTTTGAAATTTTGAATTAAGATTTTAGAGGTTTTGGAGTCTTAGTTAAATTTAAGGGTTGGTAAATATTGGTGAGGGTTTTATTATATCCTATAAATGTGTTTTGATATGTTACAATGTGAAAATCATGGAAAAATTAATGTGAGCCAAGAAAGTGGGCTTGTACCTGCCCCTTCAATATGTAGAAGTTGGCAAGATTAGGTAGTGGTTTTGTATATTTAGTAATTTAAGGAGATATAAATGCATATAAAAGGTGTGTGAGTTTAGATGTGGGTGTTATAAGGAATCAAATATTTAATATGAATAACCTCAAGAGAATGAAGAAAAGACATTGAATAGAGCCTCAAAGCTCTATTCTGTTGTAAGTGCAAATTTTGTATAAGATTTTGTGATAAAATGAATGAAGGCTATATCTTGTTAAGTTGATATTAGACCTTGTATATTTAATAAATTATTTATAGGATTTATTTTATATTTTATTACCTTTTAAAGTAATTTTTAGGCTATGAAGTGATTCATATAGTACAATATAGTCAGTAAAATAAATTGTATTTGCATAGGCAAAGAAGTAAGATAGCTAAGAGTTGGTTTGGGGATTCATTTAAGAGTGTGAGGTGAAAAGAGCATGTTTTAGTATTTGTTTATTTTTTAATGAACCTTTTTATTCTCAAATTATCTACTTATTATATTGAATTTAGATTCCTATATTAGTTCACATAGTCATATGGAAGCAGCTTGATTTACATAATTAAGAAAATGGTTATCCGAGTGTGCATTAAGGCCTATTAAAAGGTTTTAGGTATGGAGAATCTATTGAGGGTATTTAATATGTTTTTTAATTCTTTTTAATGGTAATAGGTTCCTTAGGATATTCAATTTTCAATAGAATTTTGATTTGGTTTGAACACAGTCCCATTGAAAGCATTCTACTAGTACACAGTCTAAGAGTGATAAGTAGTTTGAAGTATGGACCATGGTTTGAAGTTAATTGAATTTTTATTAAACATAAATATAGTGGATATTTTATTAATTATCATATTAACCCTTTTTGAGGCTCCAAATCCATTTATGAGTACAAGAAGTTGAGTAAACCTTTTACACAGTCTTGTTTATGAACTCAAAACTCTACATATTTGCATCTTGAGAACATTTGGTGATTGGTCAAAGCATAATAATTTTTTGAGAAGGTTAATAAATATTTTATATAACTTTTATATGCATTATTTTTTTTAGTGACTTAAAACTATTTAAAACTCATTTTATCGCTTTTGAGCATTGTATAGACCTATATTATCAAGACCTAGTATTTTGAGATAAAAAATGGAATATCTAATGTTTTAACCCTTGAAATTTGATCAAAATTTATGATATCATGTAATTTTACCTCTTATAAAATATTTTTGTTTTTTTTAATTGATATTGTACCATATAGTACTATATCTAGGTTAGAGCCATGAAACCAGCCCTTAGAGACCTAATTACTAGAAAAGGGTGTGGAATTAAGTGGTCTCCCTTGGGAGTTGGGTAATGAAGTTTTATTTGAATCATAATGGGGATAAAGGGTATATATAAAGGTTATTTATTTACATGGATGATCAATATTTTATTCTAACCATCTAGATTTTTGCTTTGATAGGGCTACTAGAGAAGGAGGCCAAAAGAAGGAAAGGGAAGATTATGAAAGAGTTTTTGTTTGAAAAGTATATTATTGGATAGGAAATGAAAAGGGATAATAATATGTATATTAATGAAAATATGCACCTTATTTTTAGATTTAAGGAATTTGGAGTCATGTTTTAAGGCTTTAGGCCTAGGAACCTAGAACAAAGAATGAACAAACTTGAAGCTAGAATAACAAGAGGAGTCATCAAAGGGTAATGTGACATTAGGGATTTAATGTAAAGAGAGGGAGAAGGAAAATAATGATGATAGTTGATAGGTCTTAAATAGAGAGGAAAATTAAGCATATATAAAGAGGCTTATGAAGCCTAGAGAAGATAAGAGGGTTCAAAAGTGTAAGCAATTATCTACAATAAGATAAAAAAGTTAGATATTAGCTGCAAGAGGAAGGATATAAATTAATATATTATTAAGCATAGCTGATACATAATGGTGTCATTGAAGATCAATAAAGAATGTATTTTAGAGACACAAACTAGGGATATCTAGGTCTTCATCTAACAATTTGAGGTTTTTAATCTACAACATCTCTTGAAAATATCCATTTGAGCCAAAGGGGGATATTGAAGCATCGTATAGTTCACCCTAAGGTAGTTATTTCTATCTATATACTCTGTCCTTTACTTAGTAGATTAGATTTTGTTTATTTCTTGTGGATGTATGTTTGTATCCTTGATTAGGATCTTATTTATATTGAATATGCTGGTTTAGATATAACATTATTTAGGATTTCCATTTATTACCTTAGTTTGCATGAACCCCCATTTGGTTGACCATTGCACCCTACCTTATTTAAAATCACTTATTAATGATTTCATTTACTTGTACCTCTTATAAATGTATACATTACTTGCACATTTAAAATTATTATTACAAGCATTTATCTTCATTGAACCCTAGTGAGAGTTATATCCCTATGCCATAGGCTTAGGATTTACAACACTTTCCTCATGACATTTGATTTGTATATTACTCTTTCATAGGTATATTATTATCCTAGGTCCTTACCTACTCGTCTAAATATACGCAAACTCTATTTGATTGAGCTTATTTGAGTCCTAGTCTATAAAGAGAAAGAGGATAGTTGTAGGTCATCCTATCCCATACATGCATTCTTGTGAACCTGACATGAATCCCATCCCATATTTGGTTGGATTAGTTTCATGTTTGTCCTTCTAGCTTCTTAATGACATCATCAAAACCATCATATATCTTTCATTTTGACTATATCAACATAACCTAATAGATTTTATTAGTTATAACAACTATATCGACTATCCCAATATAGTTCCTTATTTTCCTTCCAACTATATAAAACAACTTGATACAATTATATGTCTTTTCCCAACTATATCGACCAACCTAATATATTTTTATGTTTATTTTCAACTATATTATCCAACTTGATACCATTCTATCTGATTAGTTTTTAATTTTGACTATATCAACTAGCCTGATACCATTCTAAGTATTTATTTATTTCATTGCATATTGTATCTTTCACTTTTGATTTGAATCATAATTATTTATATTTTTTATTGTCTTCTTATAACTATTCTTTGGTAGATGTAAAACTCATAAGAGTTGTTTTTTTGGCCCAAACAGTCATTAGTTTTACTTGAACCATGATGTGAGGGGTACTACCCCAATAATCAAGTCATTATACAACACTATATATATAATTTAGTTTCCACATACCTTAGTGTATATTAGAAATGCCTAGGGCTTTTTTTCCAACATTTATGAAGCCTTTCATTCATTTGAATGTTGGAGTCCACCGGAAAGTGGTTAGCCCCATAAATTTACTTTCAACATGCCTCAAATATGGAATAGTATGGATATGGAATAGTGGAATCCTTCATAGTCATTTCCGTTTTGGTCTTGTTCACTATTTATGTTTGGGATTAGTATATCTAAGAGCCTATAAGTCAAATACACCCAACTTAGATTTACCTTCATGTTGGTTTGATTATGATATTACCTAATTAACTTATCAACTTATTTACTTTATAGATGGCATTAGTTAGCCTAATACCATTATGTGTGTGACAACTACATCAAATAGCCCACTACTATTTTATGTGTGACAACTACATCGACCAACCCATTATACTTTTGTGTGTCTTTCAAACTACATCAACCTACCTGATACCATTCTAACTTTTTATAAAACTACATCAACCAATTTAACCTAGTTTATTTCCTATTGTATTAGTCAACCCAATACACTCCTTTTATCCAACCACCCATAGCATTGTCTTTTTACCAAATTATATTGGCCAGTTCAATATAGTCTATTTCTCAAACTCAATAACCAAATTATACTTGTTGTATGCAATGGGCAATGATTAACCTGAAACTATCCTGTCTATTAAAGATTTGGACTTAGATAAAGTTAATCAAAGGGAGCCAAATGATACTTAATGATTCGATATGTTACTAAATGGATCCACAAACCTAGCTTAGAGGGGCACCTATAACACAATGTCAAATGAAATGGTTCCAAAGTCTTTAGGCTAATAACACAATGAAATATCTCTAAATAGATTATATTTATAAGTAGTCTAATTTTTTAAGAAGCATTGGAATAAATGGGAAGAGTTGAAAACATATCAAAATGGTAAGGAACCATGGTAGGCAAATGGGGACCTAGGATACCTAAAGTAGATAGATGGTAAGTTCAATCAATCATATAGTTATAATAAGTATAAGTGTAGATAAAACTTAAACAAAGAGATATACATTCATTATCTAATAACTTATACAACTTATATCTACTAAATGAAAGATCTAGGGTTAAAATATACTTACCTTGAAGAGGACTTATCGAACCTCAATCTCTCTCTTGGTTAATGGTGTTTTGCAATAGATTTTTGTGGTTTTAAATATATTAAAGGCTAAATCAAGATCTATGATAAAAAGATTCCTCATAATGCATCCAAGACTCCACAATACAAGCTTTCCTTCAAGATAAGATACTAAGCAATATCTCCTCCAAGTGTAGATCTAGAGCACAAGTGTGAGAAATATCAATTAAAATGAATGTCCCCATTTTGGAGTGAAATGGTAACTTGTATTTTGACTTGTCAATGATCCTATTCCATCCTAAAAGTTAAGTTGATGCCATCAGACAAATTGATGTAGCTTGAAACATGTCAATTGATCTTGAACTATGCTGGTCAAGCTAATATAGTTGTGAAGGTTATGCCAACATGTTTGGAACTGCAGTGATCAAGTTGATTAGTATGGAAGGGATAGGTGTCAGATAAACCTATATTAGACTAGGCCAAAGTAAAAGGAAACATAGGCACTAATATATCTAAAGGGTGTAAGATGGAAGGATATAACTTAGGGGATCAAGTTTAGGAAGCTATAATGAATATGTGAATGATATATAGGCATCAATATCTCTCATAAAGTACCAAAGACATGCCCAAACTTTTCCCTATGCACCATTTAAGGCATGTAGTTAGGGAGATTGAAACTCAACAAGTTATAAAAGAAAGCATCATTAAATGATAAAAGTGAAAAATATTATGTGTATACATATGACCTGCCCAAAGTCCATCATGTGTCACAATAATGTAACATGGGATGTTGATTTAGGAAAGAACATATCAATATAATAACTAAGCTAACTAAAATAAAAGACTGAAATGAATGGTGAAATTAAAATCTAAAAAATAACTAAAAGTACCATGATATACCTTGACTTACATTTATTGATGAATGCCTACATGCTTGAATCATAGTCTTAATTGTGGAGGGCACACTAACTACATTGGACAAACCCTAGGGATACAAGGCTAGAGAGTGAAACAAGAAAATGTAGGAAAGTCAAAGTAAATGGAAAACTCTCAAACTGAGTAAATTACATGGAAAATTTTCAATTCATAATGACAATGGATAGATGAGAACCAAAATACCTAGAAAATGGGAAATTGGGTAACTAAAAATCCAAGCTACTAATGACCAAAAAATTCAAAAAAAGCATCCAACGTAAGAATTGTAACAATCCAAATTTAACCAAGGACATATGGAACTAATTAATGATACCAACATCAATTTAATATAAGTAACAATCCATACTCAAACAAAGGTAGAGAAACATGAAATGATGAATGCTAACAACATTTATGAAAGAGAAGTAACAAGACATACCCAATCAATAGATGGAAAAATGATGAAAATGATTAGAAATGAGACCAATGGCTTGAAAAAAGGTGAATATAAAAATTCAAGGTATATAAACCTAACTAAGTTAACTCCTAGAAAGATAAGGCACTAATCAAGAGAGTATCTCGCAATAACTCAAATATACAACTTCTATTCTAATTATGGATCAACAAAAACTACTATATTATGATCATGCCAAAAGAGATGGAGATTGGGAAGTATGTAAATTAATATTAGATTTTAAATCAAAATATGCATGATAAGGGGTAAATGAAATTGGTGGTGGGGGAAAGAGGGTGACACCAAGGTGAAAATATAATATTTATCATAAACAAGACACTCAGATCAAGTTTGTAATCCTAAACATTTTCAACATCAATGACTTGAGAGAACCCTTCTTAACATTGTAAGTTTGGCCTAACTAGTAAATTACATATATTATCCCATGGAGGCTAGTATGCATGAAAACTACAATGGTCCTATCTTCCCACAACATGTTCCCCATTTTGTAGGGCCCCTGACAAATCCATCAGTCTAATACAAATATTGGGTACTTATGTGAGAAGGCAAGTGACACCAGATAATATAATATAACAAGACCTCTTATCCAAATCTATTGTCTTACCATGCCCTAATGGACCTTGACCCTATCATGAGGCCAACTATGGAGTTTGATCTTTGACTAGAATAGGATATATATCAAATAGAGCTCACATTTTTTGGTGTGTTTTGAATTTTAAAATTGTATTTTTAATCATTTCATTTTTCTTGTATGATATGGATTTTTACATTTTTGGGTTTTTTTGTTCCTCCTCAATATAAATTTGGAGAACCAAACATGGATGCTAAAAATGACTATCACAAGAGAGCTTACACTTGGTAGATAAATAAGAGGATATAAATACCATGATGTCTAAGACTCCTAAGATTGCACATTAGAGAAGAGTGAAATATCAAAAAATACCTTAGTGTGCACAATGTGATGTGGAATATATGAAAATGATGAAAATGAGCATAGAACGATTGAGTTTCCCCAAGTGCAAAAAAGTATAATGAAAAATTGTACAATGATAGGTAGGCATGAATCATCATCATTAGAAGGGATATATGTGAAGGAGGACATGGGGATATATTGTTAGAGTTTTACCACTAATTAATATGATTTATTCTAAGTGTATAAAAATATGACTCTCAACCATTGCCTTATCTTTCAAGGAAGACACCTGGCTAAGGTTGGGATAAAAATCAACCTATAAAAAGACTAAAAATATGGGTATTTACGAGTAAGGTCTGGTCTTGTCTAAAGTGTTACAATAAAACTCACAAATGAAATACTAAGGGGTGTAAAAAAATAAGAGATCAAATGACCAAAGATAGGAATTATAACTAGTGTGTAATAAAATGAGGTGTGTAAAGAACTGATGCTGATGATATGATGCACAAAATAAAGTATGATTAAAACCTAATAGAAATGTTAGCTCCACAAAATATATAAATATAATCATAATCATGAATGAATGAAAAAATTATACTTATAAATAGAAAATATAAATATAGGAAGTAAAAGTAATAAGGAACATAGAACTAAGCAAAGCATTTATTTAAAAATTGAGTGTTGGTTGGTTCTTTAAAGATATGTCCTTCATTGGATTGAAATCGATATGTACTAGGTCTAGGGATGTATTTGAGTAAGGACCCTACCAATTTTGGGCATACTAACCCTTTTTTATAGTTGTAATCTAGTTTAAGAACTAAGTCTCCCACATTGAAAGTATAGACTTTGAATGTTTTGTTATGTTGTTTAGCTATGAAATCTTTGTATTGATGATTATTTTTTAAATCACCCATATGTCACTCATCAAAGAAATATAAAGCATGAATATGGGCTTAATGAATCTCTACATCAGGGTGATGCCATAAATATATATCCACAAGAAAGGTAACTTGCTTTTTAATGGTAAGATGCTTCAAAGTCATAGACTAAATAGAAATGAGATGCTATAGTGGCAATACATATACTAGTGTGATAATTCCAAATCGTGGAATAAAGCTTGAGTTTCCAATCATAATGAGAATCCCTAATAGTAATTTTTAATATTTTGTTAAGTATTTTTATAGTGGATTCATCTTGAACATTACATAGAGGGTGATAACATATGGAAAATTTGTGCATGATTTTGAATTTGGCTCATAGTTGTTTCATGTCTTTCTTTTTGAAATTCCCCCATTGGCAAAGATGATAGTGTGAGGAATTACAAAGTGACATATGATTTGATTAAAAATGAATTTGGAGAGAGTGATGTTAGTAACATTTATAAGGGGCATAAATTTAACCAACTTGATAAAGTACTTGGTGGTAGTAATTATGAAGACATGACCATCTTAGGATCTAGGTAATTTTTCAATGAGATCTAATACCCACATAGAGAATGACCAAGGAGACTCCAATATTTTAAGCTTAACCAGAGGAGAGTGAATAAGATCATCATGAATTTGAAAAGGATTACACTTTTTAGAAAAAGTGATGGCATATTTTTAAATAGTAGGCCATAAATATCCCATGCATAGGAATTTATAGGTTGTAACATGTCAGCTACAGTGAGCACTGTAAATGTCCCTATGTGTTTACTCAAGGGGATAAATAAATTCATCTTGAGGTACAAAATTCATCAAGGTACATTTGAAATTATGATAATAAATTATATCATGTCTAATGACCTATTTAAAGCTTTCTTGCAAAGTCGAGTCTTTTCACAAGAGTTAGCCTTTGGAGAATAGGTATGATGCTTAATAAATTAGATAATATTAGAGTAATTATTTATATAAACTTAAATAAATATTAAAATATTATATTATATTATTTTTATGGTATTATATCCACTATTTATTATGTTTTTACTCCGGTAAGTATATTTTTCAAATACCTTTGTACCTGCCTCCTTTTTCATAGGAGCTTGTTATGAGCCTCTTTAATATGATATCTCTTTAGTTAATACAATAATGTAATCTATGTATTCTTGATCACCCTATGTTAATTAAATTTTCATGGTAATCATATCTCATGGTTTGTGATCCCAAGAGGAGGAATAAATCTTTGTGAAGGCATCTTATCAGGAAGATATCATACCTAGTGAAGATTGTTTGAGAAAACACCTCAAATTGCCAAGCACGTGGTGGAAGCAAGATGATGAAGAGAGAGAAAGTAAGGAATTTCACTTTGGAGAGGCATTTTAGGAAGATGAGGACTTTAATGTGTAATTTTAATTTAACTGTGGTGATTTTATTTATTTATTTTATTTCATTCTAATGGAGGCATTATAAGGAGGTGGTGCTCCAAAGACAAACTGAAAAAGATGAACCAGAAGAAGTTTTGGTTTCTGTTGAGGAATGAAGGTACCTTAGAATGTCATACCAATAACATTTCATTTTTTATCCAAATTAGTTTAATACCTAAGCAAGGTAGTAATAATCATCATCAAGAAGGAATATTTTGAATGTCTTTAGTCCATCTGGGCAACTAGAACACGGGAGGAGGATGCTAGGGGTGTACAGGGTATTCCATTTTTCTTTGCATACATAGGTGATCACTAATTGGTTTTAATTTACTATGTATTTTATAGACTAAGTTTTAAATTAGCCAATTAGAATCAAGGTGTATTTGTTTTAAATTAAGAGGTAAAATCATTTTTTTAACCTTATATAATTCTATTTTTGCCTAAAATTAGCCTGAAATAGATAGTTAATTCAGTTGGAGGAAAACCATAAAGTAAAAGATTTTGAAAATTTTCCACATTTATCCTTTTTCAGTCCTTGTCTACATGAAAAATATTTTTTTACAGAGTTACAAAACTTTAGCTTTGATTATTTTTTTTATTTTTATGCAATTATATGGGAAACCATTTTTTTAATTTCTCACAAATGTTAAAGAATTTTTTTGTTGGAAACTAGCAGCATTATCTATTTTTAGAGTAGAATCAGTTTGATTTTTTTTTTTTTGTAAAATTAATTATATTTTTATAATTTAATTAATTTCATGAAAAAATAGGTAAAAATAACTAGTTTGAAATATTTGTTGTTCTTAAATTCTCAAAAATTGAATGTCACAAAATTTAATTTGTGGAATTAAATGATATTTAACATTATTTAGTATCATAATATTGACCAGATTGTACTTGGTAAAAAGTATATACCATATAATCAACTAGATGACTATGATAAATGTATCGTGAGGCCTTAATGCTATTTAAACTATATGTAGTTGAAAATTTACTTCTAGAAGTTAGAAATGCTAATAATGCAGCAAAATTATGGAAATCACTTAGGACCAAATATCATGCTTCTAAAGTTGAAAAAATGTTTTATTTGAAAAATATACTTTTCTCCACTAAGATATAAGAAGGTGATTCTATTTATGAAAATTTATTGCATATAAAGGATATTTATTATTAGCTAAAAGTAGTATAAAAGCATGTACATGAGCAACACTTCATTTATATTGTTATGCATAATTTAACACCTTTGTATGATTCTTCTGTGTAGTCATTACACATGATTTTTGATACACAGACATTGGATTTTGAGAATTTGTCCACTCTTCTCATACAAAAGGAATGATGATAGGAACAGTCTATAGCTTCAACAACCAGTATAGAAAGTGCTCTTATAGCAAAGATAAAAAGAAAGAGAAAATGGTAGGCAAACAAAAATTCTTCAAAGAACAATGTAAGTGATTCCAATAAAATAAAATCGAAGTGTTTTTATTGAAATAGATTAGATCATTTTAAGAAATATTATAGAAAGATACAAGATGAAATGGATAATACAAATAAGAAAGCTAGACATGCTAATATTATAGAAGAATCAGAAGAAGAGGCATCTACTGAATTTATTTTTTCAATGGCATAAGACCAATCTAGTGAGTCTCACACTTGGTAATTTGACTCAAGAGTTTTACAAAACTAAATGTGTCATTGAGGTTGGTATGTAAAATTAATTGAGCATAATATTAGTAATGAAACTATTTCCTTATGTGATTGATGGACACATGAAATTAAGGGATGTGGGGATGTACAAATAATTTTAAACAATGAGTACAAATATATATTTACTAATGTTAGATATGAATAAAAATCATTTGTTCATAAATTAAACTACCAAAAACAAATAAATGGTAGTTAAGTTTGAAGGAAATAAATATAATGTCACTACACTCAATGATAATCTTGTTATTAATGGTATAAGGAAAAGGGGTCTATACAAACTTTTAGATCCTAAATCAATAAAATAATATGATTTAGCAAAATTAGAGTAGTTTAGTACTCTATGGTATGAGAGATATAATCATTTAAGTTGCTAATATTTAAATATCATGAGTAAAAATAAAATGGTGAATGGACTCCTATTTATTCAAGAAAATCAAGATGTTTGTGAAAGATGTCAATTGGGTAAAAAAATTAGGTAACCCTTTCCTATGGTAAATCATAGAGGGCCAAATGCGTTAGATTTGGTACATTTAGATATTCATGGTCCTATGAAAACTAACATTGTATCTAGTTCCTTTTATTTTTTATCGATAGCTGATGATTTATCTCAAAAAATGTGGGTGTAATTTCTTAAGAAAAAATTAGAATGTTTTGCTAATTTTGTTGCATGGAAAACACTTGTTGAAACTTAGACAGATAAAAAAGTCAAAGCCTTTAGGTTAGAAAATGGTGGATAATTTATCTCCAATCATATCAATGCATACTACACAAAGGAAGGTATAGATAAAAATTATACAACTCCTTGCAGTCCACAAAAAAATGGACTAGTGGAAAGGAGGAACAAGATTATCATGGATATGGCATGGTGTATGGTTTAAAGTAAGAATGCTCCTTTTGACACTAGGTAAAAGTTTTTAACACTTAGTTTTCATCTTAAATAGGATTCCCTATATATATGTGCAGAATGTTACTCTAGAATAAGCATGGTCAAGAAAAACCCTGATGTAAGTGATTTCCATATTTTTTATTGTACTACTTGTACATTAATCCCTAAAGTTAAAAAAATTGGTTTAGATGCAAATAATAAAAAGTACATGTTCGTTGGCTATAATGAAAAATCCAAAGCATATAGGTTATTATATATCTTTTCAAATCAAGTAATTATGCATAGAGATGTCAACATAGATGATAAAATTCCATATTTCTCAAAAGATGGTAAACCTATAGATACTAGTAATCTTTGGATTCCTACTGATGAATGTGAATCAAGTTCTAGTACTAAAATGGAAGAAGACATAAAAAGGCAAACACCATAATAATCTAGCTCCATGGAAGGTCATAATGGCACAACAAGTGGTTCCATAATTCATCACAAATGACCAAAATGGTATTATAACATAATGAAAGATATTTATCAAGATGATTTTTTATTTTCTTTGGAAGGTATATCCACAAGATTAGAGAAACAAGTGGTACAAAATCCTAAGTAGGTAATTTTGTCTCTCAATTCCATCATTTCACAGATTTTTGAGGCCAATACTTATGCAGATGATAAATGTAAGTTCGAATGATAATCTACCATGAAGGTGGAGTATGATGCACTCATAAAAAATGGTACTTGGGTTTTGTATAAACTACTCCAATGTAAGAAATCCATTGGTTGAAAATGGATTTATAAGGTAAAATGTAAATCAGATGGTTCTTTAGACAAATATAAAGTTCATCTTTTTACAAAAGGCTATGCACAAAGAGAGGGAGTAGATTACGAAGAGACACTTGATCCTATAGCTAAAATGGTAATATTGAAAATGGTTATATCTATTGTTGCTAAATTTTGTTGAAAATTATTTCAGATGGATGTTAAAAGTGATTTTCTAAATAGACACTTAGACGACAAGGTGTATATGGTACAACCACATGGATTTTATATTCCTAGTAAAGAACATCCATTTATAGGTTAGTAAAGTCATTGTATAGACTTCAGCAAGATCTTTGAGCTTGGTACTTCAAAATATACAAATATATTAGAGAGTCTAGTTTTAAAATATGTGATGCAAAATATACACTCTATATTAAATTGGTTGGTGATGACATAATAATTCTAATTGTATATGCTGATGATATTTCCATCACCAGAAGTAACAATGATTTGATTAAAGAGGTGAAAGTCAACATCTATTATGTGTTTAAAATGACTGATCTAGGCATGCTTCAATATCATCTAGGTGTGGAGTTTTTGTAATATTACAATTATGGGTACTCAAGTTTTATATCTCAAAAACAATATGCAAAACATTTGTTATAGAAATTCAAAATGAATGATTGTAATCCAATAGCTATACCTATGGAAGCTAGGACAAAAATCTCAATTACGATTAACTCACCACTTGTTAATGAAATGGTGTATTAAAAATTAGTAGGTAGTTTGATTTATCTTACTATTACTAGACCAAATTTATGTTTTTTAGTAAGTTATCTTTCTTGATTCATGGATAAAACACATAAAGAACATTGCAAGCTGTAAAGTGTGTTCTTAGGTATATCAAAGGGACTCTTGACTTTGGTATTATGTACAAGAAATTTATTGACTTTGAGATAACATAGTATAATGATTCAGATTAGGCAGGATTAATTGACTATAGAAAGTATACAATAGCTTATGTATTAATTCTTGGGTCAGGAGCCTTTTCATGGCATAGTGAGCTTCAAAATAAAATAACATTGTCTTCTATTGAAGTAGATTACAAAGTGGTTATCAGTGAAAGTAGAGAGTTGATGTGGATTTAATCATTATTAGAGGATATTTAACTTGATTCATTGACACCTACACATATCTATGGTGACAACTAAAGTTTACTAAATATGGTGAAGAATCTAGCATTTCATGATAGGACAAAACACATTGAAGTTTATCATCACTACATTTGACAGTTGGTTACTAATGAAGACATATTTTTATGATTGTCTTATCTCTGAGCAACAAGATGATATAATGACTAAGCCTTTGGGTAAATTAAAATTTATAAAATTTTGAGATAAGCTTAGAGTTGTTTCTAGTCTAGTCATTTGGGGAGGGTATTATAATAATTGTTTGTATAGGTTTATTTAAAGTTTAATATATTCTAGTATCTTTTTGTTGTGGTATTATAACCACTATTTTTTATGTTGTTACTCAGGTATGTCTATTTTCACTTATCATTGTGCTTACATCATTTTTCATAGGATCTTATTATGAGCCAATTTAATAGGTTATACCTTTGGTTAATACAACCATGTACTTTGTGTATTCTTTCCCACCTTGTGTTAATTAATTTTTTAGATGTCCTTGTACCATGATATTTGTCCAATAGTGATGGCATTGATGTGGCATGTAAGAGAATCATCTTTGGATTGTATCCTCTAAGGGAATTTACTCATGTGGATGATAAATTAAAAATCATGAAGTGTTTGATGAGGGTGAAAAAGAGAGGATGACGAATCAAAAGGATCAACTGTAGGATTTTTTTCTCATGGGATTGACTTGATGGTAAAATATGCAAATTATTTAATAAGCATGGAGACAAGTTGATGGTGTAAGATAACATTTTCACTTTTGAATTGGTATTTACCACTAACTTTATGACATATAAGTTGTGAATCTCCTAAGGCATATACGTAGTGGACATCTAAGTCAATGGTTTCTTTCATCCCTAAGATGAGAGCTTTGTATTCATACATGTTATTGGTGACTTCAAATTTTAATAAAAAATATAGAGGAATGATTTTACCATTAGGGTTGGCTAAGGCAAAACCTACCCCAGCTCCTTGAATACATTGGGCTCCATCAAATAGAAGTGTCCAAGTTTCTTCATGTAGGTCGATTGTAACCCCTGGTAGTTCTTCAATGATAACTTTCATTTTAGGCTTGGAGGTTGAAATTACAAGCTCTTCAAGTGTATTTGTTTTGAGATCATTGGTGAAATTGTGAAAATAATGATTAAAAGAGATAGCCTGGTAAGACCTTCAATGTAAAGTATTCATTAATTAGGAAGAGTATCCTGAAGGTGATGACTAACTGGTATAGGTGCAGTAGAAAGTTGATCTATGATCACTTAACCTTTGACTAATTTTTGTGTAATAATTTTTAATTAAAATTACATGAAGATTACCATCCATTCGTTGATTTTGTCTTTAGGTAAGAATTATTTGGAGAATAAGTATCAAAGTGGATTGGAATGGATAATGACATAAATGGTCTGATAAATCATATAGTGAAAAAGTTTTTATCTACAAATTATATGGCAAGACAATAACATTTTTCTTTTATGTAACTGGTCTCATAATTGATGAGGGCACAATTGATGTAGTATATGACATATTCTCTATCAGATTCATCTTTTTGAGAAATCCTTACCCCAACTAAGATGGAGGTAGATGAGGTCTAAAATATGAGTGGGAAATTATTAGAAGGTGTTCATAGAGTTGCATGATGAAATAATGATTCTTTCATGTGATCAAAATATTTTTGACATGTGTATGTCCATTTGAGAGCAACATCTTCATGAGGAATGAATTGGATAAATAGATATGGTAGGCCATCTCAAAGACAAATCACAAGATTGCCTTGAGTTTCCCAAGATAGGTGCAAGTGTTTGGAATATATTGATGAGTAGACATGTTGATGATAACCTTGATTTTAGTGGGTTCGACATCAATCCCATGTAGGAAAACTAAAAATCCAAAGAGTTTGTTAGAGGTGACATCAAAAACACCCTTGTGAGGATTGATTCAAACTTTGTATTGGATGAGTCTATCAAAGATGATAGTAAGGTTGTGAAGGTGATTTTCGTGATGTTTAGATTTAGCAATAAGATCATCCACACAGGTTTCAACTATTTTATGAATGAGATCATGATATATATAGGTAATTACAAGTTGATAAGTAGCTTCAACCTTTTTGAGGCTGAAGTGAATCTTAATGTAGTAATAGGTTCCCCATTCAGTGGTAAAATTAGTTTTATGTTGATCTTCGAGAGTGATGTAAATTTGATTATGTCCTGAGAAACCTTCCATGAGAGATAACATCTCATACCAATTATAAAATAAAAAATGGCATTGATTGATGGTAAAGTAAAGTTATCTTTAGGACATGATAAGTTGAGATTACAAAATTTAATACAAATTCTAAAATCCATGGTGAATTTATTGAAAATGAGAAAAATATTGGATACCCATTCTAAGTAATCTATAGGTTTGATAAACTTAGCATCTAAAATCTTGATTATTTATTTATGACATAGGGTAGAAATATCATGAGGAAATTTTTGTTGATTTTGAAATGTTGATTTGGCATCAAGATAAGTGATGATATTATGGACAATGATGCTAGATTCAATACCAGGCATGTCTTCACATGACTAAGAAAAAACTCCTAATATTTTTAAAATAAGAGGCTATTGTTATCATATTCTTCAAGATGAATTTTTTTAGAGATAAAAATGGGGTATAGGAGAAGAAGTGGTGTCATATTTGATTGCAACATTTTATTCAACAAGCATGGCATTTACATCTTGGAAATGTTAGGGAGCTAGAGGTAGCTTGGAAATAAGATGTGTGGTAAGATGAATGCTAGAAATAAAATTATTTAAGGAGGATTTTTATAAAATTTACTAAGATTGTGATGTTGGCAAGAAAGTTGAGGCTCTTTAGAGTGTATAATTTATAGGATAACATCATCACTAGGAAGCATGGGTAAAGGTCCATAATCTTTGACATCTAACATAAGTTATACAATCTGATAACCCTTGATATTAAACTTAGAATGGATTTGTCTAACAAAAGTATATGTTACATACATTTTTGGATATAGGAACAAGGTTGACCCCATCAAGTTGGTTGATGCATTCTACTATAGGTGATGAATTAGAAGCAACTATATCAAAACTTAAGGATACCTAGATGATGTAGTCTAGGATTGAAAGTAGGATTGTATTAGATTATTTGATGTATTCAGATAATTGAGAAACATAAGGAATAATATATGATTGATGGGCATCATTATGAGTGTATGAAACTAGTTTAATAGTATCATGATGACTGATGTCATTAGATATGAAAATATGCAAAAAATGTTGAACCCATGGAGTGTGTTTAGGGGTAGATTAATGGGAGGGACATAACCTTTAGGTTTAGACTCAATATTTGTATAGTTAAATGATATATGAATGACATAAATAGTGAATTTGAAGTATTGCATTTTAGTGAGAATATTTTTATAATGCATAACATTCATGTCTCATGATTGAGCTTGAGCTATGATGTAGTAATCATCATAAGAGATAGAAATATTACGTGCATGATAAATTGGTTGATTAATTTTGGTATGAATGTTTGTATTGGAGACACTTGTGTTATTGAAAGTGTGAGGGGACATGGTTAGAGTATTTTAAAATATTTTGGCTATCCTATAATCATTTCAATTGAAATCATCATTTGTGTAAGAGGATTTTTTAGTATTGCATGGGGAAGGACTTTCATTAGTATCATCAATTAAAGGGATAGATCTATCTCATTGAAGAAGAGAAGGATTGATCCATTATGATATATAATTAGGTGGTATTGGAAAAATGGGTTTGTCATCATTAAAATATAAAAGAGTGACATGTAGATTATGATGCAAGTTAAAAACTCAGGAAGAGGTGGACTATTGATATGAGTGATAATGGGAATGTGATATTGAGATTTGGGGTTGGGAATTTGGAATATACAAGGGTTAGAATTTACCTCATGTCTATAATGTTTGTCATTATGGATGAAATTTATGTATTGGCTACTAGAATATGTGATAAATCTCATGTGGTGAGTCTATGGATGACTTAGGAGCATGTTGTAAGATAGTGGAAGGTCTAAAACCATAATCTTGGTGCGTATAGTTTTGGGTCCATTATTTAGAGGGATATAAATACAACTGAGATGATTTTTATTAGTTTTATAAAATCTATGATAAGTGAACCAATTTTTTGGAGTAACCATAGAGAAGTAACATTAATTATTAAAACTTCATCCACTAAGACTTTCTCTATTAAGGTATATTTTATTCCAATATTTATGAAGAGTGGTGTGTCATCAACTTAAAAAATAATTTCATCATTAGTAATGTCTTCTTCATGAAAATATTTGGAGGGTTTGATAGAAGAAGATATGATTTTTATATAAGGAACTTTCATAGGTGTGGGACCTTCGAAGGTGGAAATAGGTATATCATAATCAATAAATGGGATTTTTTCATTGTCTTTCAATTTTTACATAATGAACTTGTGATGGTAAGGATAAGTTATTACTTATTTCATGAGGGGAATTTTCCAAGGCACAAAGTGAATCTCATCTAGGAAATTCCATTGTGGTGTAGAGGAAGAACTAGCACCAAGGTTAGTTTGACTATAGATGATCTTATTAGGAGGGATAAAGGAACTAGGTTAAGGATCAAATGGTGGAGTTAGCTCATTGATAATAACACAATGAAATATATATATAATTATACATATAATTATAAGTATTCTAATATTTAAATTAATCAATGTAAATAAGGGGAAATGTTAGAAACATGTAAAAATGGGTAACGAGCTATGGTAGGCAAATGAGGGACCTAGGCTACTTAAAGTGGATAGATTGAAAGTTAATTAAATCATATATCCATAATAAGTATAAGTTTAATTAAATATTAAACAAGGAGATATACATTCATTATCTAAGGAATTATGCAACTTATATTTACTAAATGAAATAGCTAGGGTTAGAATATACTTACCTTGAAGAGGACCCATCGAGCCTCAATATCCCCCTTGGCCAATGGTGATCTACAGGATATTATTGTGTTTTTAAGGATATAAAATGTTGAACCAAACTCTAGGATAAAATTACTTCTCTTAATGCATCCAAGACTCCACAAGACAATCTTTCCTTCAAGACAAGATCCTAAGCAATAACTCCTCCAAGTGTAGATATAGGGTAGAAGTATGAATAATGGAAATAAAAATGAATGTACCTATTTTTTAATGAAATGGTTACTTATATTTATAATGTTAAATGATCCTAATCCATCATAAAACTTAAATTTGATTCCATTATCCAAATTGATGTAGCTTGAAAGAGGCCAACTAACCTCGAACTACGTGGACTAGGATGATATAGTTGTGAAGGTTACACCAACACATTCAGAACTACATCAATTAAGTCAATGTAGTGGTGAAGGTACAAGTTTCAAATAAAACTACATTTTATTGGGATGGTGTATTAGGAAATATAGGTCCTGATATAATCAAAAGGTGTAAGATGGAAGGAGATAACTTAGGGGATCAAGTCTGAAGAAGCTAGAATGAATATAAGAAGGATAGATAGTCAACAATATTTATTGTAAAGTAATAAAGGTATTCCCACCCCTTTATCAATTCATCCTTTAAGGCGTTCACTTAATGATATTGAAACTAGGCATGTTTATACAAGAGAAAGCATCAATAACTGATAAAAGTGAAAAATATTGTGTATACACTGGCCAACTCGATAGTTTGTTGTTCAAATCTAGTAACTAATTATAATGGCCTACTTGACACCATATTTTTCCTCTAAGGAGACTTATCCTACATCATATTTTAAATATTATTTACCATGTTACCACCTCTTAAAATCTTCCTTGTGAACCTCAACCCATTCATATTAATTATGGGCTGTCCTTTCATTCCCACTTTATCCACCATTGATGACAATTATTCATGGTTTAATTTCTCTTAAAATCATCCTAGGTCTATCGAATGTAACATGGTTCAAATAAATGGAAATTTAGATCGATAATATCCCACCCAACTTATTGAGAAACTTTATGATAACACCATTTAAACCCCAAACAATAATGGATGTCTTAACAAATTTCCCCTATCTAGTATAGTAATTGAGGCAACCAAAATAAACATTCATGATCTTCCTAAAAAATAACGTTTGGAATCCCCCATATAATTATAATCATCCATATAGTTCTAATCCTCCATATAATCCTAATCTTCCAACCAACTCTAGTCGAAATCCTAATTCCAATCCTCCTCTTTATTCATCATAAATTCTTGCACAAATGATTCAACAAATGACTCTTATGCAAGATTATAGCAGCAATCAAACACTCCAAATGAAAAACCATTTAAAAAAAAAAATTAATCAACCCCCTCAAACCATATTGAATTAACCAAATCAAAACTATATCCCTCCACTTAGATATACCAATGAAAACCTTATTCCCAACCACCAATTCACAACAAAATGCTATAAAGATTTAAAAACAAATCTCTATCTCCCTTCATTGTGTCTATAGACATTGGAAACATTTTCCTAATTATCACATATGATGGTACTATATATATATATATATATATATATATATATATAATCCTTATTTAATCTCTATAAATTTTTTTTTTGAAACCAACAATTACACTATTACCAAGATTCTCACCAAAACCTTTGTTTGAGATGCACCAAAATGGTACAACCAACTTTCTAGACATTCCATTACAAAACTATATTATTTTGTCCATGATCTCCTTAAGGAATTCCAATATAATGAACTTCCTAAAAATATACTTAGTAACTTCATTAATGCTAAGAAAATTCCTAACATGCTGCCCATGATTTCATCAAGTGATGAAAATCATTATTGCATAAAGCAGACCATAACATGAGTGATGACAATCTCTTCAAACTCTTTGTTGTCACTCTTAAGGCCCTTTTAAATATAAGGTTAGGATGTTCTCTCCTCAAAATTTAAAAGAGGCCTTTGAACAACTAAAATATAATATTTATTTATGGCTCAATTTGAACCATCTCAAAACACCAAAAATGAAGCTTTTCAAAACTCAAATAATGAAATCAATAATAATTCTCCTCAAAATAAGCCTCCCCAATCCAAAGTGGGAGCATCTAAATTAGATAATCAGCTTCCTTCCTACCCCCTCTTCTCTATGCAAGAAATTAAGAAGTTGTTATCTCCATCTAGACCATATGTCTAATCTTCTAGCCCCACCACCCCCTATCCCCTTCCACCCCATTTTGGTATGATATTAAAATTTTCTATTGGTTATATGCCAATATTGGTCACTCTCATGAAACATGTCATGTACTCCAAAAACTTGCAATGAATACAATCATGGGGGAAAATTTTAACCATGACCTCATCACCAAATAATATTATAGTGATTTACTCAAAGCATCTAAGAACCAATCTTATAAACCTAAATCTACAAATCAAAGATCTCAAAAATCATCATAACTATTTGATCCCAATACACAACATACAAATAAATTCACTTATACTATTGATGCCAACTGTGATCATTATTACACTAACTCCAAATTTTTAAATAGAAAATATTAACTACCATTTTAAGCCTAATCAAAAAGATCATATCACTAAACCTAAGAATCCTTATATTGAATATAACTTCTTAAAGATACTATGATCACATCTACATATTTTTTGGAATCACCACCTAGTGATGAGACTGCTCCACCATTGAAGCTTCAACCTAGTTTATCCAATCCTTTTATTATTCAACCTCCTAAATTAACCATTACTAATTAAGATAAATCTTATTATGGTTCTACTAAAAATTCACAATGGAATTCCTTAGATGAACTTAATTGTATGCCTTGAAAAATTCCTTAAATGAAATTGATGAGAAAATCACCATATCATCATAAATTTATCATGTAAAAATTTCAAGACATCAAAGAATCCACATCTAAACCTCCCGAACATTATGAAGGTCTTTTACCTATGGAATTCCATGATATTGAAACCATTTCTCAACCTTAATCCTCTAATAAATTCTCTATTGAGTTCCATGAAGAAGACATGTTTAATGATGAAATCTTATTTCAAGCTTATGACCCACCTCTCTTCATTAATATTGTGATCAATAATACTTTAATAATGAAATTTATGGTGGAAGAAGGCTCAGGGATTAATATTACCTCCATTTGGCTAATCAATAGCTCAGATATTCCAAATATGACTTAAAACAAACAAGAATCACATGTTGTGGATTTGATAAAACTAATCAAAATCCTCTTGGTTGCATTTGGCTCCCTCTTACTATTGGACATAAAATGGTACATGCTAAGCTAATGGTTTTAGATCTTCCCCTATCATATAATATTATTTTAGGTTATCCTTGGACTCATCACATAAGAGGTATCACTTCTTTTGGTAGCCAATACACTAAGTTCAAACATGATGTAAAATGTTATAAGCATAAATTTGATCCCAACCTACAAGGTCTCAAACTACCTAATACTAAGAAAAAATATAGAGTCCTAACCACTTCTCATATAAATAATCCTCCTCTTCTTAAGTTCATCAATATACATCTTGATTTACAAATCACTCTTACTAATTATGTTGACGATGAACCCAATGAATTAAAAATTATTTACAATACCACTAGATTGCCTCCTTACATAACATAATGGCTTCATCCATCTCTCTTACCATGAGATAAATTATTTTTTGAGCCCCTAAAATAGCTATGTTATAAATACTAACATGCACGAGTGCACATTTTGTGATGGAAGATCAGTGATAATAGCTATGCAGTGGCATGCAAAATCCAAATTAATACCCTACATGTGTGCCAAAAAAAAAACTAGCTAGGTAGGTGTAAGCCACCTAAAACTATGCTGACATGTGCTAAATAAAAAAATGGTAGGATCTAGACAAGTAAGCACATGGACCTAGGAATTTTGAGGAAGATAAGGGAAGTGATGGATGACAAGGGACAATTTTATAAATTTATGAGGTAATGACATAAAACAAATTTGTATCTATCCTTAAGCCAAGCTAACATTCAAATGGGAAATAGCGGGAAACACATTAACTGTTGGTAATTATTACTGGTCCATCCCTCCAAAAATATCCTTAAAAGTGGATAAATAGAGAGAGAGGAAACAAAGAGAAGGTGTGTGTGTGTGTGTAATGGTTGTGTTGGTATAGAAAAGTTTTCCTAAGAAGAACCATTTTTAGAATGTATTAGCTATGGATTTAATTGATAATAAAAATTAACATTAGTTTCTAGTATTTTAAATGATGTAAATTGTTTATTTGTAAGATCAAGAAACCATGTATGAATGAGTCCCACATTTAAATGAACTAGATATTACTAAGTCATATGTTGTTAAGTGAACAATGGTACTTTAGTTGTATAATGATTTGAGTTTTCTCCTTCAATTAATGATATGGAATGATTTTTAGTCATTCTTATGGCCAAAAATGAGGGATTTTACCATCTATCATGTGAACCTCCATGGCCTAAGATGAATAATGTCTTATGCAATTAACCCCAACCTACCTCAGTTCTACTTTCTTTGTGCTTGAAGTGAACAAGCAAGGTTCCCACCTTGGGTGATATGTCGATGCATGAGTTGATTTGATGAATGTTTTGGAGTGTAGATAACCTAATGCACTTGAGACTTGCACATTATACTCATGACAACACAATTCATTTTAAAGATGGTGATATTCAAACTCCACCCCATGCAATGTCCATAAAGCTTTTTATACATAATATGACTTTGTATAAAATAATTTGGTGCGGAAAAACTATTTTAGGATCTCATATCATTATCCCCTTGAAATTTTAATAACATTTTTGTATCTACCAAAGATACCTCCACTAATAATCTTCAAAAAAATATGCAGTCTTGTAACATTTCTCCATCATATGATGATGATTACATATTTTCCCAAGCCCAATCAAGAAACTTGATACAAGACTTTAATTAGGAAGTTCATTTAGTTCATATCTATTCTAATTATAGTGATGATGGGAATTACATAGAACCTCAAGGTTATATACCACATGCTAGCCAACCGTTGGAAAACACTTCATGGGTTGTCTAGTGACATTCTAATTTTCTAGGAAATCCTGATGGTATCAGTTTACACAATATCATTCATAAATTTTCCAACACTATTAACTACATTTGATAGCATAATAAATATTAGGCTACTACCTAATTTTATAATTATACTAGCCAATCCAGTGCAATTCAATCCTTAACTTAAAACTACACTAACACTAGAAAATCATTACTGAGTGTTGATATAACTCTATTAACATCCCCAATATCTTCCAATTGTATTGGTCAATTTGATATAGTTAAAATCAGTATTGCCTTAGCTAATTATCCTACCCTATTAATATAGTTTAGCCTTGTCCTATTATACCAAATTGCATCAACCAGACCAATATTATACAACTAAATTTAATAATTTCTCTTCAAGATCTTGAGATTACCTTGGATGCTAAAGTTATTATTGTAAGACAAATCCACCCATAATTTGATAATAAAGGTAATATTATTCTTTATCTTGAGTTAGAGGTTGAATAGTATGGAAAATTACCTAATCTTCCTAATTACAAAGCTATCATATAATTACTTCATGCTAGAGAGCCACAACTCTCCTACCAACACCACAAGCTTAGCCATTTTGAGAAAATGGATCCTTGCTTTAGTAATTTCATTTCTAGTTTTGACCCTAAGCTTGATCCTATTTCCAATATTTCTTTTGATCTATACCACTTTCAAGACAAAAACCCAATGTTTACCAAATAAACTCAAGTAGTTAACTTTGGTACAATTGTAAATCCAAAATCAATTTTTATCTCTAAGGAGATTTACCTTAAAGAGAAAGATAATTAAATCCTATTTTTATAAAAATATCACCAATTATTTTTATGGACATATGAGTAAATGCCTAAAATACACCCTAGTATATTTTTCCATAACACAATAATCTATCCAGATGTGAAACCCATTTACCAAAATAAATAGAAGCTTCCTCCTAAGGTTTCTATGTTATGTCATAAAGAATTCACCAAACTCCTAGATACTAAGTTTATCCAACCTGTAGATATATTTGAATGAGTTAGCAACATAGTACCCATTCACAATAAATTCACTATGGTCATTTGCATGTGTATTGACTATGATAATCTCAACTTAGCATGCCCTAAGGATAACTTTCCTTTACCTTCAATCGATGTTATTTTTTATACCACAGCCGAATATAATATGCTTTACCTCATGGATGGTTTTTTATGGTACAATCAAACTCACATCACCCTTTAATATCAACATGAAACCACTTTTACTACCAAATAGGGAACATAATCCTATGTTAAAATGCCCTTCCACCTTAAAAAAATTGGGAAAACATATCAATTTGAAATGACCCACATCTTCCATAATATAATCCAAAAAATAGTTATAACCTATGTGGATGACTTTATAGACAAATCCAAACATATTGAAAACCATCTTCATGACCTAGCTATCATATTCAATCACCCTATTAAATACAAAGTTAAGTTTATTCCTTATAATTGTGTTTTTGATGTTACATGTGGAAGTTATTAAGATATTTGGTTTCATAAAAAGGAATTGATGTGGGTACTACTAATATCAATGTTATTATTAACATGCTTATAACTCGATCCATTCCCAACATCCACACTTACCTTAGGAAACTTGGGGTAATCCACAATTTTTTCCATGAGTTATCTTACCATACATTCTCAATAAACTCCCTTCTCAAGAAAGGTTTTGCACTTCAATGGACCAATGTTTGTTATTAAACCTTTGATAACATGAATAAATTGATACTTCATCCTCATACTCTATGACCACCTTCAGATGATCACCCTCTCATCCTGAGTACATCATCTATGCCCATCTTAGTTTAGGCAATGCTTTCACAACAAGATGATTCTAATAAAGAATATGTCATTTACTAGATTATCCATGTTTTGATAGGTTATGAAACATGTTACACAATGGTGGAGATTTATTTTCTTACAATCCAATTTTCCATAAAAAATCTTTAACACTATTTGCTTTATCATACTACCTACATCATAGTCAATTTTGATCCATTTCATCATTTATTCTCCAAAGACTTCTTACCTAGAGATTGATTCACAAATAAGGTGGTGTTATTAATGAATTTTGAACTTAGGATCATCACTCAAAATTAAATAGAAGGCCTAGTGATCACCGATCAACTTTCTATTGCACCGATACCATATCAGTGACATCTTTAAGACACATTTGTAGATGAATATGTCCTCTTGATTAAAGGCATTGATCAAGTTTCTTCCCTTAAAGACTAATTATAAACTTTCATGATTGATATCAAGGAAGACACCCTCAAATGACCCAAAATAATAGTCTCTAATCCTAAATAATATACAAAAACTACTATAAAAGAGCTACTCAAAGTTACCATTGATCTACATGAGGATACTTAGACACTCCACTTTGATGGAGTCAGGTAGCTTCAGGGAGTTGGGGTAGGATGTGTCTTGGTTGATCCTATTTAAACCTAAATTGAGATTTATCAATATAGTATAATGTTAATAATATAGAAATGAATAAGCATAGGGGTGATAAACATATCTATATTAGGAAAATTAATTGTAAACTCATATAAATAATAATGTGAACTTAAAAGTTGAAATATGCTAAAAATAATAAGTATAACTATAAATTAGTATTGCAATAAATGGAAAACAAGAATACTAACCTAGTTTACTATATGCATATAGATCTAATATGGAATAGGCTAGAAGTAGACTAGATTAATATTCTAGATCAATTGTTAGATTTTAAAAATTTGCACTTTATGACCTCAAACACTTGTGTTAGATCAATTTGGTTGCATTGACACACCTGTCTAAGTTAGACATAGTTATCTAGTATAGAATATTGACAAGATCCAGATGTGATCACCTGGAACCTTTTAGGTTTTATATCACCTTTGCTATGGTGTACTCATATATTATCATTCCTTGTCAAATAATAAAACTCTAGTACTTCATCCTCATAGTGATTGTGGTAAAAATAGGTTAGTGGGCTCATGGTGTCAAGCTTTCATAGGTACCCCTTTGTCAATGGGAATTGCCTACATATCCAATACTCTAAAGAGGACCTCAAAATTATTTATTTATCCACTATATGTTAGCTTATATGTGCACAAAGTTTTGAAAAGTGGAAAGAAAGTCCATACAATGACATAGATTATGACTTGGAAAATATGGCTCATGGGATTCCCCTTTAGTACTTTAGGCCAGTGGTAATAATACTCCTATGCCTAATATGGAAATAGGGATGAATAGGGTATATTTTCTCAATTGAATGTTTGATTGAGTGCTTTTGATAGGTTGACTTGTGAGCTACTAGGTGAGTTGTGATTGAGGATTGGTCACGCATATATACCAATCCTTTTAAGAAATATATCACATTAAATCACTTAGGATAATCATAAAGACATGTTATATTTTCAAATTTGATGAATTAAGGTCACTGGACACTTATTTTGGCATAGGACACTTGTATCAATGTTAGAGTATGGCTAGGATTCAAGTTGTTAGGAAGTTATAAAATAGATATAGGTCCAAAACTTGTAGATGATGATAGTAATTAGTTTTATAGAATTTTTCACAGTATATAAGACATGGTCGTCAGAATAACATATAGTCAGACTAAGAGATAATAAATAAGCAAAAGAAATAGCATATTCAAGCCTACTAGTAATGGGAAGGTCTAGGAATTGAAGGGTAAAACCATGAAAAGTACTTGCCAAATATACAAGACTGAGGTGATATATAATTTAGATTTAGTATCTACATTTCCTCCCCTTTAATATAGTAATGAAATTACTAGTTTAAATAAAAATAAAAAATGTACCTGGGTGTATATAACACACCTTATCTTTGCATGAATCCAACTTGAGTGATTTTCTAGTTATTAACTTACAACCAAGATAATGTTTTAATTTATAATCAATGCATATAATCTGAAATTGAAAGCATTTGAAATATTTGAAAGTAAAGAAAGCAAGGTTGGGAGTACACTTGTGTATAAATGCAACCATCTTGCCTTTTGTAAATTTTATTTACAAATATGTTTTATTATGAATAATTTAAAATAATATTAGGATAAATGTAAAACCTATAGGTGCATATATATAAATATTGGATGATAACTTGCCCCCAACCTTAAATAAAATGTGACTTGCCACCCTATAATTTATTGGAAGTAGCTACTCAAAGATGGGGGGGTGAATTAGTAGACAACATTATTTTATTTTTAAAACCACTTAACATTCATTCATTATCATTCATGAATAATCATGACAAATCATGAGTAACTAGACTAACATCAAAGCAAAAAGATCACATACAAAGCAAGTATGAATATAACCATGAAACATCATTTATGTGGGAAACCCTCATGGGGAATAAAACCCACTAAACCATAAAATATGTACTATATTTTTATAATGACAAGATCTAAATTTAGAATAGTACCAATTGATCAGTGAACACCCACCCCTCAATTTAGTCAAGCACCCACTTGACCTTTACCTAGATCCAACTACAAAGGAGGTTATAAACCCTTAAGAAACCAAACACCAAATCAGATACCTTTTATATTTGATCATATTTAAAACATTTTTATGTCTCTTCAAATGATGATGACCTCCTTTATTTTCACTCTATCCTCTTCACTCTCACCCAAACACTCTCTAGGGCTCACTAGCTCAAAATGCCTCTTTTAGGCTCATTAGGTCTAATGATCTATGTGTTCACCTACATCACCTTGATCAGATAAGTATTATTTATACTCTTCACTCTCTAATAGTCCTTAATGACATGTAACTTCTCTTTTAAATTTTCTCTCTTTCACTTATCTTTTCTTTTTCTCAACTAGCATAAATAGGCCAATTAGGCCTTGTACTTATACTACTCTCTTGGTCTAACCCATCTTGGTTGGCCAGTATGGTTAAACCACTTGTATCATACTAAAAATATGTTTATATATACCTTACATATGATAACCACACACTTCATAATTCAGTCATTTCCTTGTTATCCCAAAACCTCCATTAGACCTTAATGAGACCTAAAGCAATTTAGGCCTACTCATGCACATGTTATCACTTTAACTTCATGAACCACCTTAAGATTCAAAAAACACTTAAAACACATCATAAATACCTCAAATATACCCTATATTACTCCCACATGGGTCTAAATCACCTGAAACTCAAACTCACACCTTGAACCTAGTAATTAGGTCTCCTCACTCTTTAGGCTTTGATACACAAAAAACATTGTCTTCTAGAATTGAAGCATAGTATCATTTTTATCAAAAAACACATTAAACAATTAAATGTATGAATAATTCAATACCTATTCAACATCTCCATGTTTCTTAGACACTCCAACATAGGTTAAAACATCTCAGGAATCTTTATTCAAAAACACTACTTAGAGCTACTTGAATTGCCAAAAAATTAGTCAAGGATATTAAACATATATTTACACTTTTACCACTCAACCATGACCAAAAATAAAATTTATGTACACTATATTACCTTATAAAATTCTCCATGTCTGTTGGACATCTTTACACAAGTTTTAAGTATTCAAATCACCTCTCTCAAAATGACCACTCAGATTGATCACACATAGTCAAAGAATTTTGACTCTCCAAACCTGAATATGGGAAAAATAAGACCTTAAATACCTTCTCATGAAATATTTAGATTTATATAAAAACTTTAAACTCATAGGATTCTTCAACTTTGCTCAAACAATCTCCAACTCATTCCTTAAAAAATGATCACTTAAACCGCCTATAGCTTCCAACAATACAATCATGTAGATGTTCTTGTCTAACACCTAAAATGATGTTTCCATGACATATAATCTACATGTATAGGTTATTAGAGTCGTCTATATCAACCTCAAATAGTTAGTTCTCTTGTTCTAGCAACATTCATTGGTCTAACAAACCAATCCCTCAAATTTCTTTCTCATAGGCTCCACTATTCAAATAAGCCACTTTGAAAGCACCTTTAAGCCTATGTATTAGCATATTTATCACTAAAGAACCAAAGGGACATAATGTATAGGTATTAAAAAAATACCCCAATTCATTTTACTTATCCTTACTCACCTGTACATCATCCCTAAATAGGTTTTTACTCCAGCTTGGTTTCCTTCACTATTATCACTATCTACAAATTTAACGATAGGACCAAGTGATTGACCAAAATTATTGACACAATGAATATTTATTTCAAAATAAAATACATGTAACTTAATATAAATTATTTACCTTCAATATCTAATGACTTGTATGTATTGACTCAGTCAACCCTGCCTATAACACCAAAATCTCTAGAAATAAACATATTTATGTACCTTCTACTCATTACCCTTATACATAATTAACATTTGGAGATGAATTTAGGATTAATATACACCATCCAATAGTAATAATTGGTCAACCAATCCATTTTTAGTCATTTATAACAAGTTATTTCCAATCGATCCACTATGAGGGTTTATAGAGGTTTTTAACTAGTTTACATTCTTAATGAATGTTCATAAAGATATATACCTAAAACCACTAAAAAATTATTTAAAAAAAAATCTTAGGTCCATTTTGAACATCTAAAAAAAATCTCAAGTCACCATGAAAAGTCTACACATGCCAATGATTAACTCAACTTCCTTCTCGAGCTTGGAAACCATCATTCTGCATGCATAGGAAACCTTCCAATGTTGTTTTTTGCTTTTTATTCATCTTCAAAACCTAAAAATTGGTAAAACCATTTAAACCAACCTATAAAACCTTATTTCATTCTTATATGATATTTTCCATCTTTATAACTCACTTTGATACTTTATTTGGACCTCACTAGGTCTTTATACTTACTATGTCTAAGACTGTATACCATACCTTGACCAAGACAACACCTTGAAACCTCTTCAGATATGCTTACCACCTAAAATAAATGTAATAAACCTTCATTACATTATCCAAAACTACCAACCTTCTTATCCCTTGCCTCAACTAGCTCAACACACTAGGATACCAAGCCTATGACACTATACAAGGCTATCAAGCCTATGCCTATACCACTATTCACATACTTATCTTCTCTCCTTTATTTGAAACAAAACCAACATTATAAAAGAAATATGAAAAACCTCAGATAAAAATTAGTTAAGCTCATATGTATCCAAACTTGATCAACATGCCTCATTAGGCCACCTATAACTTTTTTCTTACATGCACCAGCATTGCCTTGCACAACTTTAGGCTGAAACTAATCCATAAATTAATGACATCACCACTTTTTCATCATTACCTATTACATCACTACACACATGACATCATCCTTTGACATCAATGACAACACACTCTCTAACAATTTCCCCCTTTTTCATTGATGGTAACCTCTTCTACTCCTTCCCCTTTACCATTAATGATAAAGTGGAAATATGATCCTCTTAGGTTCATCTATATATTCCTTTGATCTTAGGACTTGAAAACATTCAAATATCCCCATTTTTTCATGTATTAATATTTAATACAATTTCAAAACTCATGACTTTCTTTGATCAAGTCATCATACAAAATTCTTGAGGTCACAACTATAACAAACGTCTCCACATCTCTAACATGACTGGAACACAACACATATGCTTTCCCTTACATCATGATTTATCTATAACATAACATGTTCAAATAGGTCACTTTAACCTACTAGGTCTGTAAGTAATTCTTAAAATATTGTTTACACAGTCAATATACTTATGGGAACATCAAATCTTTATGGCAAGATACAATAAGTAACTTTACAAACTCAAATCAAGATTCTGAATGAGAAACTCAGAACATTGTTATACTTAGGTCACTGGATAACTAATGCAAGTCATATATAATATTATTCTTGACCCTTTATGACCTTAAGGTCATCTTGATGCATCTAGAACACTGTAACCTCGAAGATGTTCTTCATTTTGACCAAAGAAATAACTTTGCATACTCACTATCATATTTTTCTTGATGACACCAAATTTGTCATTTTCATACTACTAAACCATTTAAAATCAAGCATAACATACTAACATGTTCCTTCAAGACCTTATGAGGTCATATTGGCATCAATGAATCATGACCTCTTCAAAAATAGCCGTCAAGGGCACTACTGTAATCCTCTTCATTTGAATTAGTAGCACCTTGATATGCTACAGGAAAAAACCATCTACAAGACACATAAAACTTTTTTCATGATATAAAAAATATTCCTTCATGGATACTTCTAAAAACTCATCTTCAATAAAAACAAGAACCTTATGATGCTATAAGACAATGATCATTATCAAAACTTCATGAACACCTTCAGAAAATATGCAACATGTCAACTCATTCATTCCACTTATTTGAATTTTGCAATTTAGACCCCTTCTTAAACCAAATAAACCATCTTAAATAGATGATAAAAACTTTCATAAGGTCCTCACAACATCAACCACTCACCTTCATGCTTTACAAGCCACCAAGACTCAAAACACTACCAAGCACCCTTATAGATAACATACATTCAATACTAGGTTTGAGAGACCCTATTCTCTTTGAGGAACCTCTGATATACTTTGACATCTTCAGATATGTAAATAAAAGCTCAAAAACATGATAAAAATAATATTATATCACCTCTAGTCCTTTATAACATATGAACAAGATCTCTTTACCAAAAAATTATTGGTCTTAAAAGACCCATCTTTAACTTTCATACCCCTGCTTTGTCTTTATCTTCTAAGGCACCATCTGAGCTTACATAAGCAATGTAATCATGAAAAATTTAGTAGGAAACATTTTAATTCATTCAAATAATGATCATATACCTTTATATGATAAAATTGGGTCATTATCACCATGAACACACACCTTAGGGTTTATAGACGCCAAACCCTCAAGACATAAATTGTCACCTCTTAAGCTTATTATTCCATTCAAGCAATAAATAGACCAAACAAAGAGAACATATAGGATCTTCAAGACATTGATAACCTTTCAAAATTACTAATAAAATATTATTGAGACTCTAATATCAACAAATAACTCACCTTGACACACAAGTCTGCTAACAACAAAAGTCATTCACATACAGTCACCTTTCATGAAGATTTTCTTGCATAATCACATGTTTCAAACCTTCTTCAATGCATAGAGTAGGAAAAAAATGAATTATAAATCTCATAAAATTATTATATAAATAATTATAAAGCCTTAGATAGGTTATAATCCCATTCTACCTTCTTAAGTTCACTAGGATAAAACCCAATCAATTGCATTCAACTTTGATCCACATTTATTGCCCATGTACAAATACTTGAATCAAACCACCACTTGGAGGGTCTTCTACACTAAGTCCTTTTCAATTTTTCTTATTTACTCATCTTTATTTGTCTTCATCCATTTCATACATAATCTATTCTTTAAAAACTAGATTCATTTGATAATTTTGAATTTTTAAATTCCAATGGTTACTTTTTAATACAATGTTGACTAAGTATGGAAAACTAAGAAAATTGCCTAGGAGACTAACTTTGCACATTCATATCTTTTGTTAGAAAACATTTCAAGACCTAAAAATTGAAACATATGATAAATTATCATATTTAATTCTATCCATATATCAAACTTCTCTTGATAGTTTCACATGTGCCAAAGGTGATGTCATCAATCTACTCATTCAAGAAGATTTGTCAAGATGATTAGGTTTACCTAGACATTCATAAGGCTAATCCAATGAATTCATTTAAATTTCATAATTACCCCATGAAATATTTAAACCCCATATGGCCTCTATGTTCCACACATAGCTTATCTCTCTTGATGATCAACTAATCCTTCACTTGCAAATCTATGCCTTTCAAGATACCTGCACATACTTGGACTCATCATGCTAGCTGATCAAGAGAGATCCTTCAATAGGCTCGTTCATCTAGCTTAGGTTTGATTTCATATTTATCCTCAGTATATTTATTTTTGAACATTATTGGTGCCAATATGTAGAATACTATGAAAATATCAAACATGATCTTCACAAACTTCTCCATCACTACAAACAAGAAGAACATTGTCCTCATCACACCTCAAGCTAATTAAGATCACTTGTAGGCTGTTAAGCCTCCTTTAAAAGTTATGATCTGATACTAAATATTGGAAGTAGAAACTGAGGGGGGTATGGGGTGAATTAGTAGACAATAATTATTTATTTTTCAAACCACTTATCATTCATTCATTATCATTCATGAATCATCACAACAAAGCATGATAAACTAGACTAACGTTAAAGCAAAGAGATCACATGCAAAACAAGTATGAACACAACCATGACACATCATCTATGTGGGAAACCCTCATGTGGAATAAAACACACTAAAACCTAAAAGATGGAATACAATATTATAATGACAAGATCCAAATTTATAACAACACCAACTGATCAAGGAGTACCTACCCCTCAATTTAGTCAAGCACCCACTTGATCTTTAGCTAGATCCAACTAGCAAGGAGGATACAACCCCATAGGAAACTAAGAAAAAATTAGATACATTGATATCTAATCTTCTTAAACATGTATTTATATCTCTTCAACTGATGATGACCTCCTTTGTTTGCACTATATCTTTTTCACTCTCACCCAAACATTCTCTAGGGCTCACTAGCTCAAAATGCATCTTCTAGGCTCATTAAGTCTAATGATCTATGTGTTCCCCTAAATCATTTTCATTAGATAATAATGAATTATCCTCTTCAATTTATGATGGACCTTAATTACTTGTACCTTATCTTTTAAAGGTTAACTCCTTCACTTAGCTTTTCTCTTGCTCAACTATCACAAATAGGCCAAATAGGTCTTGTACTTATACTAATATCTTAGTATAAACCATCTTGGTCAGTGAATATTATTAAAAAAATTGGATCATACTAAAATAAGTCTCATAAATATGTTACATATGATAAATACACACTTCATAGGTTGGTCATTTCTTTATTAGCCTAAAACCTCCATTAGGCCTTAATGAGACCTAAAGCAATTTAGGCCTACTCATGCACACATTACCACTTTAAATTATTAGACCACCTTAAGCTTCCAAAAATTATTATAAAACATCAAAAATTCCTTCAATAGACCATATATTACTCTTATATGGGTCCAAATCACCTAAAACTCAAACTCACACCTTGAACCTAGCAATCAGTAATCCTCGCTCTTTAGGCCTTGATGCATAGAAAACATTATCTTCTAGAACTAAAGCATAATATAATTTTTATAAAAAAAACACATAATTTTTTTTCATGGATTAATATTCCAATACCACTTAAACATATCCATGTGTCTTAGACACTCCAACATAGGTCAAAACATCTTAGGAATTCTTCTTCAAAAACACTACTCAGAGCTGTTGCTTAAACTGCTAGAAACTTAGTCAAGAATATTGAAAATATAATCACACTTTTACCAATAAAACATGACCAAAATAAAATTTATTTAAACTATATGACCTTATAAAATTTTCCATTTCCATTGGACATATTTTCATAGGTTCTAAGTATTCAATCACCTCTCTCAAAATGACCACTTAGACTAGTCACACACTGTGACTCTAAAAAATTGAATATGGGAAAAATAAGACCTTAAATAAATTATAATGAAACCTTTAGATTTATATTACAACTAAAAACTCATAGGATTCTTCAAATATTCTTAAACAATCTTCAACTCACTCCTTCAAAAGTGATCACTTAAACTGCCTATAGCTTCCAACAATACAATCATGTAGATGTTCTTGTCTAGAACCTAAAATGATGTTTCAATTACATATAATCTACATTAATAGGTTATTATAGTTTTATATATCAACCTCAAATATTTATTTCTCTTTTTATAGCAACATTCATTGGTCTAATAGACCAATTCCTTAAATCTCTTTCTCACAGTCTCCACTATTCAAACAAGCCACTTTAAAATCACCTTTAAGCTTGTGTATTAGCATAATCATAAATAAAAACCAAAATGGAAATAAGGGATAGGTATATAAAAAATAACTCAATCCATTGGACTCATCTCTACTCACCTGTACATCATCCCTAAATAAGTTTTCACTCCAGCTTGGTTTCCTTCACTGTTATCACTATCTGCAAATTTAGTGATAAGATAAAAAGATTGACACAATGAATTTTTATTTCCAAACCAACTCCATGTAACTTAATATAAATTATTTACCCTTAATATCTAATGACTTGTATGCATTGACTTAGTCAAACCTACTCGTAACACCAAAATCTCTATAAATAAGCATATTTTTGTACCTTCTACTCATTTCCCTGACACATCATTACCACCTAGGGATTCCTAGAGGATTAATATACACAATCCAATAGTAAAATTTGGTAAAAAAATACATTATGTTTCCTTCTCAACAATTTATTTCTAATCACTCCACTATGAAGGTTTATAGAGGGTTTTAACTAGTTTACATTCTTAATGAATGTTCATAGATCTTTGTATCTAAAACCACTAAAAAATTATTGGAAAAACTTATTAGGTCCATGTTAAAAATATCTCAAAAGGCTTAGGTCACCATTAAAAGTATACACATGATAATGAGAAACTCAACTTCCGTCTGGGGCTTAGAAACCATCATTCTACATGCATAAGAAACCTTATAACATCGTTTATTGCTTTTTCTTCATTCTCAAGACCTAAATTTTTTTCAAAACCTTTTAAACAACCTATAACACCTCATTTAATGATTATATGATCTCTTACATCTTTACAACTCAATTTGATACTTCATTTGGACATCACTAGGTTTCTATGCTTACTAGGTCTAGTTCTACAAACCATACCTTGACCAAGCAACCACCTTAAAAAATTTTCAAATGCTCTTACCACCTTAGATATGTCATAAACATTCATGACATGCTCCAAATCTTCCAAACTTATTCTACGTATCCTCAATGAGCTCAACACACTAGGCTACCAAGCCTATGCCACTATACAAGACTATCAAGCCTATGCCTATGCCACTGTTCACATACTTGTCTTCTCTCCTTGACTTAAAATAATAGTAAAATTGTATAAGTAACATGAAAAACCTCAGTCAAAACTTACTTAATCTCACATGTATCCAACTTGATCAATATTTATCATTAGGCCACCTACAACTTCTTTCTTACATGCACCAACACTACCTTACACAACTTCAGGCTCAAAATCATCCATACATCAATGAAATCACAAATTTATCATTACGTATGACATTAATTCACACATGACATCATCCTTTGACATCAATGATAACACACTCTCCAACATAGTTGAGAGTAACTTAACCATGTAACCCAATCATACTTATAACTTGGTGAGCATGAGTGATCCAAGATAACTCACACTATAAATCTAGTGAGGGTGGATAATTTAATCACTCCATCCTATAAATTTTTTAATATTAAGTGATTTAATCACCTCAACCTAGCCAAAATTAAATCAACTAATACAATATATTTACTTAATAATAGTCCATAAAAGTCCATCCTGATGTGGGCTAAAGTCCATAAAAGTTTTTTAAATTTGAAATTGATTTTGATTTTTCAATTTAAGGTGACCTTTACATGGCATATGCACCTAATATATGTATTAATTAAAACATAGGTATAAAAATGGTACCAATGTATATAATTCTTCCATAAATATGTATTTGAATCACATAAATGTGCATTTTGGTCAATTTGAAAATTTCCATGTTTGAAAGACATGCTCCCATAACATGCCCCCACAAAAATATGAAACTGATAACTATTATAAGTGTGGATAACATGATTCCATAACATGCCCTGATTGAATTTGAAACTATGAAAAATGTGAAAGTTATGCCTTTATGGCATGCCCCCATTAATATGCCCCACTTTTTGAGGTGAGGGGAAGTAGAAACCAGTAGTCAACTTAACTCAAAAGGATAATATAACTATATATTTTATGAATGTATCATGTAGCATATAAAAGAGACATGTCTAGGTAGATATATCATCAAAGTGCACATAATGTGATCACACCAAGGCTTAAGATGCATGATATGTATTGATAGTAAAAATATAATCTCAATAAGAAATCAAACACACTCACAAGAACACTCGAAATTAAATCAAAAGATAATTGTCCAAAGAGACCTCAAATAAAGGGCATGTCCAAATGCCACACAATCAAAAGGACATGACTTAGTCAAATGTACACAAGGCAAACAATGAAATATTAAAATGTCTATACAATAAATAATGAAATATTTAAATTTCAAAGTAAGTTAACAAAGGCATGGGGGCCATAAATAATGGATCCTATTCAAATTTTCAAATAATAAATACAATAGCAAGTGAGGCAAGACACTTAAGGAAGTGCTTAAAAGGAAATCATGAAACATAAGAAACTAGCCTAAACATATCATACTAATCCCTAGATATGTGTGTTAGCAAAAATTCTAAGTACATAGCATATCAATTACACTATGAAAGATATAATCATGAATAAAGGCATGTGTAAGTATATAATTTCAAACATGACGATGCAAACTGATCATAAAATAATGTAACCTGAGTGTATCATGATCAAAGAAGTGGATGCCCCCAGTTACCATATGATATGAATAGAGGGAAGGCCCAAAATATGAAAGTGCATAGATCATGTTCATAGGTATGCCTTATCACACTCAAAATATACATGAAACATATGTTTATATAGAAAGGAATGATATGTTATCTACCACCATGGAACTAATGACATAGCCAAGGAGCTAAAAAATATGTAAATGTTGAGAATATTTTTGGATTTTTAGATTTTTTTTTAAATTTTTTTTGGATTATTTAAAATAAAATACTATCATATAATGTCATCCATGGGATGCTCATAGGTATCTCCCCACCCATATCCTAGTTTAATAAACTAGTGGTACTACTAACGAACATGTATAGGTGTAATATTTGGAACTATATGATTTGTGATGCTCTACATATGTATAATAAGACTTTGTGGTTGTGAATAAATAATATAAGGAATGGGGTTTTTGAAACCCATTTTTGAGTGTTATGTTGTTTATTTGGAATAATATAAACAGGGACATGTTTGGTTTCTCTAGATAACTGAATATGTTGTTAGGAGTAGATGATAATTTCTTAGAATCCATTATATGTCTCTAATGCAATGGTCTCTCAAGTATTCATCATATGGGAAAGGGGATTTCATGTTGCTTACCCTTTCATGGAGGATTATCCTTAGTAGGTTTCACAATTAGCTATTTGGGTATAAATTTCTCTTATTCTAGTGAATTCTCATATCGAACTCTAGAAACTATAATTACTTGAAATACATGAATGTATTTAACACACCCATACACTATAGAAGATATTACATGAAGTGTATATATCCAAGGTCATCCTAATAACATATCAAAGAAACTTGTTTAAGATATAACATAAAAGGTAGTAACCAAATTTGATGGACTCACCTATAAAGGTAAGGCAATTAGATGAAGAACTTATTGTGAGGTCTCGGCAAATGCTTTAACTAATTTAGTTGAAAGATGTAAACTATCATGTTAATAACCCAAGTGTGTAAGTAATGTCATGGTACAAACATTATCTCTTTTATTTATATCAATCATAACACTATTTATATACTAGTGATCAACTCAAATAAATAAGATAAGATCTGAGTCATCATCCACAATCTCATTATCATCAAAATTAATAGGAGGTATATAAACCATAGGAGGTGTATGCCACATATACATATCAATAGTCATATCTAATGGGTACCCATAATGTGATGGAGGAGGATTATAATAATCAAGTTTATATCATTTTTCATAGTATAGAAGCCTTGGTCATCATAATAACATATGATTGGACTAAGAGATAAGCAATAGACACAAGAGATAGAAGATGTGAGATTTTTGATAGGAAGAATGTCTAAGAACTGAAGGGTACAACCATAAGAAGGAGTTTCCAAGGATAAACATTAAGGTGATATATAATTTAGATTTATTTTCTACATATCCTTAAAAAAATCATTCTTTCATATTTTTTATTTAACTTTGATGTCACTATAACATGGCTAAATATGAATCTCTCATACTTGGATTGCAAGGAAGCATAGATTTAGACATTCCATACATACATGCCTAGTTGATTCAAAACTCATATGACACTAAATAAATAACACTTATTAATGCAAAATTAAAAAATTCATTATATATAATTAACTCACTTCTTCTCTTGCCAAAGAATTTACATATTTCACCATTGAAACAAATCCACAATACCAAAATGTCATAGTTGACTCTTGATTATTTAGACTCTCTCTTTCATCCTTACCAATCACTACATGAATCATAGTTCCTCATCTTATTGTACACAAATTTTAGTCTATGCTAAAAAATTGAGTACCCCAAGGGAACTTTATCGCATTAAATCAAGATCAGTCAAGTTAATGTTTCAATCAAGTCATTTTTGTTTATGGATATTGAAGTGTCTAAATTTGACTAAGTGTTGGTAAAGAAAAGGTAATCCATAATGTTCAAAATATTCATTATCATCTTCTTGTTAGAATTTCAGACCATTGGGTGGTTAGAGATTCTAATAAGTTTGTGTTTCCAACTTCTTCTAAATCTTCAGTTCTAGGATTATCGAGCCTCATTAAACTTTTGGACCCATAAGAATTAGAAACAACAAAATAACTATTTTCAAATTCCAAAACCCTAGCTTACCTATCGTTAATTATCTTATGAAAGGACTACCCACATGTTGAATATGCTAAACTATTCATTTATTCTTTCATATTCCCTTTTTCATCCATTCATTTTTTCTATGCCATCATTTCCCTCCATTCTCCAAGCCCTATTTTCCTTTCTATACCTGATTTTTATTCATTCTCAAATCTTTCTTTATAAAAATTTATTATAGGTTTCCTCTCTTTGTTCCTTTCACATTAAGGCATTTAGGAAGAGTTTTCATTTTAAAGATGCATTTTTCTATTTTAAGGTTGCATATTTTTATAAGGTTAAGGCAAGAGGTTTAAAAATTACATGATCCTTCACTTTGCTTTGCCTACTTTATAATCCATAATAAGTTTTTTTATCTTTCAATATCCTAAAATATTCTATAATATCATTCTATCCAAATAGTTCAAAACTTTCAATTTCTCAAGAAACCCATTTTCCCACATTAGAGATTCCAACTACTTAGGAAATCCTAAATCCTGACAAAGATTTTGACTATCTGAACAACCTAAAACCTCAAAATATATTTTAAAACTATCAAAAAAATCTCTAAATCCTACCAAATCTTGTATTGGATTATTAAATCTTAGTGCTCTCAAATTCACATATTATGAACCCCTAAGAAGAAGAAAACATGCAATAACAATTCAATAGGGTCACTTCCCCCTCTAATATTGAATCCAACATAGACAAGGTATCTTATACAAATCTAGGGCATATTGATCTTGATGACTTTTGGAATAAAATAAATGTTGTTCCTAAGTTAGATTGGATTTATGGGATCTATGATAATGGGTTTCCTCCAGATGTATATTTGCCCACATAAATCCAATGTCTAGAACTTGTAATGGCTTGTGCGAGTCATTATGACAAGGAAAAAAGGGAAGTAAAAATTTCTCAAGATGAAAATATACTTTTCCTTGGTCCATTTCATATTAGAGATATGCTCAAGATCCTTGATAATGAATTTTATATGGAGATTACTCCTAATACAACTCAATAATTCTAACATTAAAATATGACATCTTGTATCAAAGTGATAAATAATTATTGGCTTTAAAATCCAAAGATTTCTTCTACTAGACTACAAAAGACAATGGCTCAATTTGATTTCAAGATGGAAATTAACAATACCATCACACTTTTGTAAGGGTAGTTGGGAAACCTATTACTATGTACCAAGGGATATGATATATTAATATATATGGGTTGATGAAGATTCTGACATGTAGCACATATCCCCCTTAGTTAGTTGTATGGGTACAATATATTATGATAAATGAAAAACTTATGGAATTATTACATTGGATAATGATTAGTCTATATTGGGATTAAGAGGTTACACATCCATTTTTAGTTATATAAAGGTCTATATAAAGGAGATGAATATCTTTGTAAAGGATATTAATCAACTAAGTGTTAAGTATTCTATTTTATAGAATGATATTGGAGGTTACCCCCTACAAATTAGCACTGTGGATTTAATCCTTCTTAAAGGAGTATTGTATGGTGTTTCCCTATGCTTAAGGGTATTGTTCTATTTCTATATCTATTACATTTTTGGGCATCTTGGTCCACCAATATCTATCATGTTTTTTTGGTTTAAATTTTATTCTACATTATTCAAATATTATAAATGTGGATCATAAAAAGTAGTATCAAAGCATCAATTTGGGAAAACATTATGGATAAAACCTTAATTTTAGAGAATCACTTATGTCTTGTAATCTGTTATAATTTTTTTCTTTAAACTTATTGGATTTGGATAATATTTCAATCAAGTAAGAGTAGGAAAATAGAAGTTTTATGATCTATTTTGAGGGAGATATTGTTATTTTAGGTTTTGTAATAAATTTTCTATATATGTCCTAATTAAAAAAAAAACTATGGAATTTTTACTGGCATAATATCATCATACATAAAATTTACAATCAAAATTTGATAATTTTGAGATAATTTTTAGGTGATTTTTTATGGATTCACTCTACATGCTTGAATTTTTAGAATTTATCCACCAAATTACAAATTGTCTTACTATTTTAATCAATTTTGTATAAGTTATGGAAAGTTTAGTTTTTTTCACTAACCCTAGTTTTTTTGTGAAAATTAGAGTTAAAAAAATTGTCAATACATGATATTGATTCTAGAGAATGGTGGATCAAATTTAAGGAAAATTATTTTGAATCATGATCATGGATAAAATAATTTGGACTTCATATAGAGGGTCTTGCATTTACTTGGTGTGTTGAGTTTCTTAAAAAATAAAAACAATTATCCTTGGAAGTAATGGAACATGTTTTCTTAGATTGATGGGATATAAAATAAAAATAGGATGAAGAAGACAAATAAGAGGAAGAAAATGATGATAATGGTAACAAGGAAAACTATGTAGAGGATGAAAATACTTATGATGAGGAGGAAGCTACAATGATGCAAAAGGAGAGGTTGAGGACCATGATGTGGAAGAAGAGGAATAAAATGATAATGTGGATGTAAAATAATAAAAATAAGACAAAGAAAATAATGATGACGATGTTAATGAATTAGAGAAGGAGGAGGAGGAAGAAGATGAGGGAAAATGAGATATGGAGGACAATGGTTCAAATAACTTAAATCTAAAGAGAGATGCTTCTATATTTCATTTTCATGGATGCATTCAAAAGAATAAGGTAATTATCTTCATAAACTCTAGCATACAGTATAACTTCATCAACATGGATGTAGCTCAACATCTGCATGCTCAAGAAAATAAAGGAGGCTTATATATATGGTAATAATATTCAATTTTTTGAAGCTTTAAAGCTCACTATGTGCAAATATGTTTTTAATTCAAATGTTTAAAATTTGTATATAGATGGTGTTGATATGGTTCTTGGATATCCATGGTTGGTTACTTTGGGAATAATCAATATTAATGTGAAGAATAAGTTCATGAAGTTTTGGTATAGGAAAATGAAGGTCCCTTTACAAGATATCACAGTTGGCAAGGCACAAAAAAAATTTAAGAGCATGAGGAAAGTGTTGAATATGGTGAAGAAGACCATAAGGAAGATTCAAATAAAGGATAAAATAAATAAATAATACAAGAAAAGAATAAAACTTTAGCTACTCTAGAGATATTGGCACTACCAAAGGAAAAAGTGGAAGAGGTAGCACAAAAAATTGATAAGGTAAAAGTTTCAAAAATGGTTGAGGCATATAGACACCCACATCATCATGAGAGGTAAAAATCATGGAGGAATGTTAGGGAGGTTCATAAAAAGAATCACTTTAGATATACATGAAATCATAGTACCGATCATTATGGATATACAAGGAATCAAATGAGCAATCACTTTGGCTATAATTAAAATCCAAATAAGAATTACTATGGTCATGTATGGAATCAAGGCATAGAAAATTATGAAACATGAAATTAGTGAGGAAATCAATATGAATATTCATTCAAGATAAAGAATAACTAATCTATTCATGCATGGAATCAAATGAGTGCAATAGAATATGGAACATGGAATTAGAGGAAGAATCATTATACATGGATACCAAAGATGTATATTTAAACTCATGAATGGAATTAGAGTACCAAAATGGAATTTAGAAACAAGGTTTGATGGTTATAACCTACCAATATCACATATGGATGGTTGGATGATCTAGTATGGAGACAAGTGTGCAATGATTTGAAGCACACTCATTATTTGGTTTCTTGTTATGTTTCAAGAATGAAACATGTCAAAGAGGGAAGGAATGCTATGTACCTAGTGATATGATATATTAATGTATATGGGTTGATGGAGATGCTGATATATGGCATACATCTCCCTTAGTTAGTTATATGGGTCCAATTTATTAAGATAAATAACTTATGGAATTAGTACATTGGGTAATGGTCGGCCTATATTAGGATTAAGAGGTTACCCATCCATTGTTAGTTATATAGACGTCTATATCAAGGAGATGAATATCATTGTAAAGATATCAATCAAGTAAGTGTTGAGTATTCTATTATTATCAGGATATTTGAGGTTGTCCCCTTGAAGTGGCATTGTGGAATTAATTTTTTTTAAAGGAGTATTGTAGGGTGGTACCCTACCATAAAGGTATTATTTTATTTCTAAATATATTTCATATTTAGGCATCTTGGCCCACCATTATCTATTGTGTTATAATGATCTAAATTATATTTTACATATTTCAAATATTATAAGTGTGAATCATAACACCTACAACTCAATAATTCTATGGACTTATCAGTAACTCTAGTTCATCCAACATAATAGAAAATATATGAATTGGGTATAATTGATCTGTGACTCAATTCAAAAGTAGATGTGTGAAGTACAAAAGATCAAAAATATATATATGACTTTTATTTGGTCTATGTAGTAGCAAAGAGAAGAATATTCCTAGGATTGATTTAGGTGGGTCAATTAAACTCAAAATTTTATGATTTATATACCAAACTCACACTGAAGGAAAGCACACAACATTTATACCATGTAAATGATACTTTCTTGTATTACTTCATTAAGATGTTTGAATAGGAACCCTAAAATAACATGATTTTAATTGAATTTACAACATAAATAGTAAAATGGGGAACACAATTCATTTAGTTTCCTACATTCCCCTACATCAGAGTATCTAGTTTTGAGAATGGCCTTTACATTCTACCTAGGTATTTAAAATACAAATTAAAACTTATGAAATTGGTACATCAGCTATTTAAAACAAATAAATTCTTATCAATCAAGAACAAATATAGTTTCCATTTTCCAATCACTATAGGGAGATATACATGTTCTTTGTTGGCTAAGGCAAATAACATTGATGCTAAAATGACTCAAGTTACTCTTTGATAATTTCATAGTTGGATATCATATGACATCAAAGGTATGATTGAGACTATTATTTGAACTTTCCAAAGACACATCCCATAGTTTAAATATTTATGCATGGACTGTGAAGATGAAAAAGAAGTTAGACTTTTGGATTTTTCCCAAATGAAGTTAGAACAAATTGAATAATATGACTTGGAAGATGTTCCAAAAGTAATGATGGATGATGAAGTAATATTTTATCCTATATATTTCCTTCAAATGAACTTCCTCTATCCCATGCCAATAATTTATTGGTCAAAAGTATAATCGACATCTTTAGAAGATAAAACTAAAGTCATGATATTTATAACCCTCATGTGGCTTAAACAAAAAGGAATCCCATAGAAATATCAAGGAATTACTTAATTTCCAAAGTATAAAATAGGGTACCCAAATAAATACCATCCTCAAATATGAATAAAATCACTTGTGGACTTCTCTCTAGGCAATATTTCAAGTAAAAGTGAGGCCAAAAAAGAAAAATAAGATACAATTGTAAAAGCTAATCAACCCATAAGGAAGCCCAAGATTATTTTCAAGATAGAATTAGATAGAAGCAAAGGTGCTTTAGTATTTCCAAGAGATATGGATCATAATTCTTCATATGTGGTTCATTCTTCCAAATTGATCAAAAATAGTATTACACAATTTCTTTCTTCAAATCCTCCTACTGTGGTTCACGTGTCTTTTTCTCCTTCTTACAACTGCCACCAAAATTGGGGATCCATCATTTATCTTCAAATATTTTAGTTGAAGCAATGCAACTAAAAAAATAAAAATAAAAATATATTGTCACAACTCATCCAGTATATGTTGCAGACACTACTTCGCATTATACTAGCACACAAGTGCAAGCAAAGCAGGCCTTTCCACAATAGGTCTCAAGCATAAAAATTCTTGACTAGTTAAAAAGTATTTAAGGAAATCAATAAAAAAATTCAACCACATTAAGTGGATTTTAATACACTATTCATTTATTCTAGTACCTTTCATTTGGTAAAGAAACTCAAAATGCTTTCAAAGATTATAAAAAATAATCAAGGACAAAGATATGCAGAAATAATAGTTCCTCAATTTGACAAATCCAAAGAATAATTCAATGTGCAATTACTATGGCATGTCTAAAAATATGTGTGGCCAATTTGTGGCATACATACCTCTTTTATATTCTTGTCACATTTCTTTGTTTTTGTTAGCTCGGCCTATAGAATAACCATGGCTAAGTATCTACTATATATAGGAGGTAGTAGTTAGTCTTAGAGGATCATATTATGAATTTTGTACTTATTTTATTGTTGTGAAAATTTCCTCTAGAAGTGGATTAATCATAATATCAAGTATTCTACTCTTTCACCAATTGTTGTTGTGGACATGCTTATTATGTTCTTAATTATGTAATGTATTATTCTATTGTTATGAATCATCTAAGTAATTTCATTACAAGTGGTATCAAAGCTTCAATTTGGGAAAGTTTATGTGGTGCATTTTTTTTTAATCTGGTATCCAGAGCACTAGATAGTTTAAAAAACATAAGTTGTGATCTGGGAAGAATTAATTTTTTTTCGTCACTGCAGTTTTATAAAATTTGGTGATGTATGTTTTATTTGCATAACAATATTAAAATTTATTTACTCAAAATAAAAAAATCAATATATTACAATGTATTATACTTAATTTTAATCATTACTAAATAAATTTTATTTATGGAATATTGGTGTTAAGAGTTTAAAGTTATTTTAAAAGTTAGTATTTATTGATTATTTAATATATACATAGATATATAATTATTTGAATTGATGTCTAAATAATTAAAGGGGCCATTACCCATTAGAATTTCTAATTTGGTCTATATTTATTATTTAATCTCTTTGAATTTTGTTAAATTTCAAGTTATAAAGTTAAGTTATAAAATTTATAACTTGTAAAGTAACTAATTAAATTTAACAACTAACTAAAAGTTAGTTGTAATTTTATTCATAACTATCTAAAGGAGAGTTACTTTATAAAGAGATTAAATATTCAAGACACATAACAAAGGGATAAACACAAAGGTATCAAGAGATCTTCTAAGTTTGAAAGTTTTTCATCTTTTTTTATTCTATACAAACATCTCTAAGATCGAATAATCAATTACAGATAAATAAAATAATGCATTCTCTACTGGTGAAGTAATTTACTTGAATAATATAGGTATATCTAGTTTTATTTATTTATTCATAACTAATTATCTAAATATTATAATCCATTATTATCATTTGATGATTGTAAATATGCAATCATATGTGCAGAACATTTTTTATTTGACTTGAATAATGATGAATACCTCACAGTTTGTGATAAATTATTAATCCATTGATTGTAATTTGATTATTTTTTGAAGATTATGTTTGTAATCAGACTCATTTCAGTTGTTTCTTAATAAATTTATCTCTTTTATATCTCTAAGTTTATTATTATTCCTTGTCTCATAAATTTCTCTTATTTTTAGTTAGATTTGTATTTATTTCTGTTATAGTTAGATTATTTTCATTCTGTTTTGTTAATCTTATATTTTTTACCTTTATATTTTAAGTAGTTTTATATTTATATTATACTTTCATTTCTATTTTCTTTTAGATTTATTACTTATTCACATTTTGTCTCTCTAATGCTAATTATTACTTTATTAATTTCTTACTTAGTCTTTTAGATTATTGTTTGCTATTTATTTATCATTTTTAGTGTAATTTCATTACTTAGTGATGTTGCTATTAGATTTAATTCAAGTTTTTTTAATACTTTCCTTTGTTTTTTTATTTATCTTATTTTAGATAGAAGTTGTTATTCAATTATTATAAATAGTGTTATATATTTCTTATTTATTTATTAGTACCTAAATTAGTTTTATCTCTAGTCGATAGTGTTAATTGAGTATGATAGTTTTATTTTTCATTTCCTTATTCAAATTTTATTTCCATTTATTTTATTTGTCATTTGGTTTTTTTAATTTCTTTTCCTTTAGTTTTTATTAGACTTTTATCATTAAGTGATTGATAAGAGAGAGACATTGATAAGAAATTATATAGATCAAAGATCTTTCCTTCAATAGATTGCATTTTCATAGGCTTTATTTCGTTGGATAGGTTAGATTATATTTTTCTAATCTAATTCCAATTTTATTATTGAATGAGTATATGATTTATGAAATATAAAGGTGCATAATTCAATGTTTTATTTTCTAACTTATTCCCATAATTATTAAAAAACCCTCTACACATCTTAAGATCAATTCTTGTTTCTTATACCCCTTATGTTATACCCTTATCCTATGGCATGTCCAGGGATATGTGTGTCTGACTTGTGGCATACATACCTCTTTTATATTTTTATCACATTTATCTATTCTTGTTAAGTCAGCCTATGGAATAACCATGGCTAAGTAAACTATATATAGGAGGTAGTAGTTAGTCTTAAAGAATAATATTATGGATTATATTCTTATTGCATTTTTGTAGAGGTTTCCCTCTCAAAGTGACTTAGTCATAATATTCAAGTATTTTTATATTTCACTAATTATTGTTGTGGATATGTTTATTTTATTCTTAATTCTATGATATATTATTCTATTATTGTGAATCATCTAATTAAATTAATTACAAGTGGTATAAGAGCTTAAATAAGTGTGTAGGCTAAGTTTGTTTTGGTTTCAAGTGGTGGTATAGGATATAAAAATCTTGTGAATTACCAATGGTCTATCCACCCCTTTCCTAGTGCACCCTTTAAGGCATGCACTCAAAAAAATTGAGACTTGATGGGTTCCTTTAAGAGAGAAATTCTTAGTAATTGATAAAGTTCACAAATATTATGTGTATGTATATGCCCCACTCAAATCTCATCACATTTGACTTAGGTGTAACATGGAATGGTTCTTTGAAAAAATAACATAGCAACACACAATGTTGAAGCTAAATAAATTATAGTATTTTAAAGTATAAAATAACTAAAAATAAATAATTGAAAGGAAATAACTGAAATAAAAGTAATTTTTATGTACTTTGACTTAATTTTATCACTAAATGGTTGTCTGTTGTGTTTGTAGTTTTGATCATGGAAGACATAGAGATTCCTTTGAAAAAACCCAAGGATACAAATCTAAATAGCAAACATAAATAAATGCAAAAAATCCAAGATTATTAAACTATGTAGGCAATATATACTTGGAAATTTGGTAAGCTAGGGTGATAAATGCTAAGTTAGTACAAAATTACCAAGCCAAAATTTAGAGTAAATTAGATAATCAAAAAGTCACGGCTAATAAATGATCAAAAAACTCAAACATGTATACCTTAAGTAAGAAAGGTAAACAAACCAAGTAAAACTAAGTATATAAGTAAAAATGGTGATCTAACATCAATGTGAAAGCAATAATAATACTTAAACAAATATGGGAAAGAAAATGGTAAAATATAATTGACAAGTGAGTAATAATAATCCTTACTCAATCATCAATGGAAAAAGTACATGAAAGAGAAAACAACATTGATGAGTGAGACACAATAATCCAACCTCACTTAACAATGGAAAAAGTACATGAAAGTAGAAATGGATTCAATTGTCTAAAAAAAGGGAATACATAAAAATATAGAAATAGATGTAGTTGTCTATAAAAAAAGTACAAAAATATAGAAACAAATGCAATTGTCTAAAAAAGGGAGTGATAACGTTTTTTTTGCAAATAAATCAAGGCAATTCTAGAAATGTAAAGAAATGGTATAAAGAAGATAATCCATAGTCACTCAAACATACTATTTTATTTTAAGGATAGATAAAATTAAAACAAAATAGTGCTAGCATGTGTTTAGGATCTGAAGGAGAGGGAATATATAAGTGGGGAAATATATTTAAAATCAAAATTGTCTATCAAGGGAGGAAACAAAAATGGGTTGTGGGGGAAAATAAGGATAAATCAAGGTATAGAAACTCTTTATCTAAGTCAAGACACTTATAATTAGGTTTGTCAAAATAAGAGGGTTGTCAACATTAAGTACTCTAAAGAATTTTTTCTAACCACACAAATCTTGGGTCATCAAAAGAAGTATGAATATCATCCCATGAAGACTATATGCATGAAAAGTAAAATGGACCTAACTTCTCACATCATTTCCCCCATTCCTTAGGACCCCTTACAGAGTCATCAATCTACTATAAATATTGGGTACTTACATGAGAAAGTAGGTATAATTATAGATTTTTTGAAATTTTCCTATCCCAATTTATTGGCTTACCACACCCTAATGGACCTTAGATCTATCATGAGGCCAACTATGGAGTTTGAGCTTTGATTGGGGATAGGAGATGTTCTATAAATCACATCTTTTGGTGTGATGTTAAATTTTAAATCTATATTTGCCTTTTTTATCATTTTATTTTATTTTAAATTATTTTTATTTTAATTTTTGATGGATATTTATATTCATCCTCCATACAGATTTAGAGAACCAAATATGGGTGCTAAAAATAACTATCATTTGAAAATTTGGGATTTAGTTGATAAAAAAAGAATTGAGAGAGAATGGTGTCTAAGAGTCTTGTTAATTCATGTGAAGTAAAAGTGCCATCTTGAATTATACATTATGTCATCCAAAGTGGAATGGAAGGAAAGGAAATCAAGAGGAAAAATGAACATGAAACAATTTAAATTATTTTAAATCGCAAAAAATGTGATAAAGTGAAAAAGGATACGATGATAGGTAAATATGATTAATTATCATAAGAATGTATGTAAGTGTAGGGAAACATGATAACATAGTTTATTGTATAATTTTTATCCAAAAAAGAAACAAAAACTGAAGCAAATAATATTGGAACATAAACTTGTAACCATTTCTTAACATTCTAGAAAAGGAACACTCAATTTAGCAATATAATGGTGATTTTATAAAGAGATAATGGTCTTATCCATGGTCTTACACTACAAATCATAAAATATGAACACAAGTGGGTGTAATAAAGACAAAAATGGTATTTATGAAGAGGGCCTAGTCCTATCCATGGTCTTACACTACAACTCACAAAAAAAAACCCAAGAGGGTGAACAAAGCATGTGAAAAATGGTGAAGTGGTATTTGTGAGGAGGGTCTGGTCCTGTCCATGGTATTACAATGAAACTCACAAAATAGAAACCTAAGAGGGTGTAAAAATCATTTAAAAATAACAAACTTGATATGAAATATCAATAAATGAAAGTGAAAGGAATTTATGAAGAAAATTGGGTCCTATTCACGGTATTACAATGCAACTCATGAGAGAAAGAATCCAAAGGACCAAGGGAAGAAACTAATGGTTTAGGTAAAAATAAATTATTTTAGAGGGTGAGATCCATGTATAAATCCTAAAACAAGTGTTATTAGGACAACATATAGAAAGATGATAATAAATGAAATATCGAAGAAAAACAATTCTTTAGGAATTGTGCATTAGTGGGTTCTTTAAAAACATCACAATCATTAATTTGGAGGTGATAGGTGATAGGGCCAATAATTTATTTCACTAAATAAGGGCCCCACCATTTTAGGGAATATTTATCTTATTTATCATGGATATAGTCTAACTTAAAGATGAGATCACCAACATTGAAAGTGCAGAATTTAACTTTTATTCTAACTTAATGGACAATAACATAGGTTGTTTGATAGAGCATATAGTGATGAAGATTTGAAAGTGAAAATTAGATAGTAAATAAATCACATTCTACTTGAGTGTAATGTTTTTATTAATCAATGAGGCCTCGACTAATATAGTAAATAAAATATTTTCTTCTAGTATAATCTTGTTGGGAAAACATTGCCCAAAATGATATGGAGTGGAAGTGGTGTACAAAATCAAAGGATGATACAATGTCCCCTTTTCCAAAAATTAAGTTAATTTAATTAAATTATTGGAAAGTATTTTTAATTAATTAATTGATCTAAAAGTAATTTTTATCACTCTTGCAAATAGAGCAATTTAATTAATTAATCTTTAGAGTATTTACCCTAAAATTGATTATAATTACTATTATTTATTAATGAGAATTAATTTAATAATTGGAAAATAAATTATGACTTTGAGTTTTTCCAAATTGAAATGCCACCCTTTGGTAAGACAAGTCAAGTCATTCTTAAGAAGTATCAAGGGATGCCACCCCTTGAGAAGACATGCCCCTTCGAAAAGGACATTTAGAGGGTATTAATAACCAATAATTGGTAGGAAGGGGATCATTCAATCATGTATTCAATATATAACCATGTATAAAAAACAACTTTACATTATTTTTAAGGATGAAACCCCTTAATTATATACCCTGATTTCAAGGATGAAAATCCTTTCCATCACAATAACTTAAGGATGAAACCCCTTGAGGATTCATACTATATTATTTAAGATCTAAAAACTATGAATGTAATTTTGTTTTATTAAATTATTATTTCAAGTATAAAATCTATATTTATCTTAAAAATAATTCCAAGGAATCCAAATTTTTGTATAATATCCTAATTAGGGATATTACAATGGTATCAAAACCAAGATCTTACCAACATATGAGGGTTTATGTTTATATATTTGGATGTATAGTCTATGATTCATAGAGTTATTAAGTGAAGATGAATTGAGAACAAAAATTTGCAAATTGGGTAAAAATATTGAGAATCTACATCATTCAAAAAATGTTTTGGTTAATATTTTGGAGGAAGTAATAAAATATTTGTCCATGATAGGACAATCATATTCTAAGTTTATATTTATGGTAATGAATCCTTTATAGGTTTATTTGGCTAGACCCAAGCTTTTGAGACATTCATATTCAAATTTGAGACTTGTAGTTATCATTTTTATTGTGAAATTAAAATGATAATAACTCCAAAACAACCATACATCGATAACATTATGAAGGAAATATTTCAATTGATGGTGGAAATTTTTGAAGGTCTTGGTGACATCACAAGTTGTTTTACTAAGAGGGTCACTATTATAGAAGCTATGGAAAAAATAATATATTGTGTGCTAATGTTGGATCTAAAATGTGATCATCTTATTTTATGCATGTTTAGACATTTATGTGTTGTTATCCATAAAAATCATATAGAAAATGTAGTAGTTTTAATGCAAACCATTAAGACTTTGGTATTGAATGAGAATGATGATATTTACCATCAATTATTATCCATACTAATGGTGGGTTTTGATCAGGAAGCCTCACTAGTTGCACATACACTAGCTAAAAATGTTGTTGCTCAATGTTTAGAAAAGCTAAAGCCATATGTGACAACTGAAGGACATGAAGATGTGTTGCTAAATAAAGAACTAGAAAAAGTGTCAGATGTAGTAGAAACTCCAAGGTAAGAGAAATAAATCAATGAGCATGAACTAAAGGAAATGTAAGGTAAATATCTTTTATTTGTAGAAGATGCCTATCTATCTTCTAATGATTGTATACATGACAATGAAGTCACAAAAGGTTAAAACAAAGAGCTTGAGATAATAAAGTATGAAATTGGATCAAAAAGGGTATCACTTATTGTATAAAAAGGGTTCAAGATTGAATAACTTTCACTAACCTTCGAATATACATTGACTAATTTTTAGATCATCCCTACAAAGAGTCATGTGATCGAATAAAACATTGAAAATATCGAAGATATAAGGGTTGGAGGTATCTCCACAAACCCCACATCATTAAGGGGGAACATGTTTTTCATCACTCCAAGGTATGGGAAGGTTGGTAACACATCAAATTTGTTGCTTCATGCTATGCCATTTCAGTTTTGTTATCCTCATTGGAAGTAGGCAAGAAAAGGTGATTAAATGAAGGTTATAATGAAGGTTATGGTTTTCAATATGAGGCCTTAGGACTCCTTAATTCACATTTAAAATTATTGGCACCAAGAGGTATGGGATCCTGGTAATAATCTAAGTTTTACAAAAGTAATCAATTATGATTTGAAATTCTCTATGGCTGATTCCATGGGAATAAATAAAGAATCAAAATTGTTTGGGTTATAGAGGAATATATGCATGCACAAGTTGACACTGTAAGGTTGGCATACAAAAATAATTTTCTTATTTGAAAACCATGGTATTCACTAGATTGGGGGTGTGGAAGACATCTCAACCCATGTTTATTCAATAAAGAAGATGAGCATTATGATGTCAACCAAAGGTATGTAAACATTTTAAATTTATGGCTTCCACTTATGTCATCACTGTATTTTTATCATCTTGGAGAACATGCACATGTTTTGGTGATTTGAGATGACTAACCTTTGGTCAGGTTACAAGGTATGTTGGATGGGACCAAAACACTTTCCTTTCAATTGGTTTTGGTTTAGTTGATAAGCACACTCATGAAAGGAGAAATGTGAGTTATAGGGATGAAGATGTTATGTTGGTAAAGAGAGACAAACATTCTAATCACAAGCTAAGGTATGGAGGTCTTCTATATTTTTTTTATTAATAAATTATGGTCATCATGGGAAACACACCAAGGTGGATGTTAGAGTCCTTAATTTCAATATGTTTGATAAGTTATTAATCCTATACATCTAAATAAAATTCATAAGGTATAATACATGGAGTGTAGTGAATTCTTATAATTTTGTGAATGACCAATACACATAATTCATGAGTCACTCATTGGAGCCAAATTGTAATCTTGTTTCCATGTAAGTAGTTACAGTCATTAAGGTGATAAATTTTTAGTTAAAAGTTAATTTTAAGGGATTTTGAATCACATGGTGCGAAGAGAAGTTCAAGGGGAATGTATTGATTCAAAATACCTTTAATATTTCAAGTAGTAAGGTTGCTACCATCATCATTTTTGGGTAAGTCATGCATTGGGATAATCTTTCAATTATTGATATTTTTGGAGAATTTTTTCCCAATGTATGGTTGGTTTCGACTACCATTATCATAATTTTACATGAGATGATGCATTGTTATAGACATGATATGATGATACTCTTTATTTCATATGTTACAATGCCAGTGTTTTCTTTAGAAAACTATAATTTAAGAAATTTGATGATGTTTCCTTGGTTTAAAATGTTTCTTGAAGGAATCCATTGGTGGGGAACACCAAAAAAAGTGTTGGAAGTGTCCTACCATCAAAAGATAGAGGTAAAACAATGGGGACAACAATAAATTTGGTTTTTAATATTGTTGTTATTTCCATTTCCATCCACCTCATAACTTCACTTTCTCTCATACAAGTGGGATTACAGGTAATTTCAATCATGGAAAATAATTCTTTTTTGTTTGGGGATTCTAATATGGTATTTTCAATCCTTACATGATTATTTTCATTGGCCAGCTTATTGAATGTTACAAAAATATGTTGGGTTGGTATCGATTGCATCAGTTTCATGTTGTTGGCCATGAAAATGATAGGCATAAGTTTGTTTTTATCAACTGTGAACAACAAAAAAATTCCATAAAATAAGAGGAAAATGTTAATGGAAATGGGTGGAGGAAGGGTTCAATTAAAAGTTATCTTCAGGATAGCCACCAAGGCACCTAGTTGGATGAATTTATAAGTGTTGTATGGATATTGTGACTTGTTTTAAGCCCACCCACAACCTAATTCATATCATATATTGAATGGGACACCTTGCCAATTCATGAGAGGATATATGATAACTCAAGGGTTTGGTATTCCAAAACCTTAATTACATGAGAATAACCCAATAGGATTTCGACAACACAATGATTGGGGATTCCATATTTTGAAAGGAATTCATGAGATGATTTCAAACAATGGAGGAAATCTAGATATCATGTCTATGAAACATGATGAAGGTGTGATCATAAAAGTGTTGTTAAACACTAATTTTCTCTAACTTGTTTGTTCCATGTGTAGGTGTGAGAGGTGAGGCTTTTGATTTTAGTTGGGATTCATTCACAATCCACATAGAGCCTCATTCCTACCCAATTTTTGAAGATACAAACCTTATTTATAATAAATAAATAAATTTACTTGGGTTGTGGATTGAATATAATGATGACGCTTTGGTAAGGGTTTGATTGGATTTGTTCCATGCTAAAGATATATCAGAATTCAAGCATATAAAAGTTGGCTAAGTGGGAAGATATAAGGCAGCTAAGTTTTTAATTACTTAAGTATAAGCAATTTTGGAGAGGGAACACTGTAATGTCCCCTTTTCCAAAAATTAAGGTAATTTAAGTAAATAATCAGAAAGTATTTTCAATTAATTAATTGCTCAAAAAGTGATTTTTATCACTCCTACAGATAGAACAATTTAATTAATTAATTATTAGATTGTCTACCCCAAAATTAATTTTAATTAATATTATTTATTAAGGAAAAGTAATTTAATAATTGGAAAATAAATTATGACTTTGTCATCCTTTGAGTTGTTCCAAATTGAAATGATGCCCTTTGGTAAAACAAGTCAAGTCATCCTTAGGAAGTATCAAGGGATGCCACCCCTTGGGAAGACATGCACCTTGGGAAAGGAAATTTAGAGGGTATTAATAACCAATAATTTATAGGAAGGGGATCATTCAATCATGTATTTAAATATAAAACCATGTATAAGCAACAACTTTACATTACTTTTAAGAACGAAAACCCTTATCATCATAATAACTTAAGGATGATACCCCTTAAGGAGTCACATTATATTATTTGAGATCTTAAAACTTTGAATGTGATTTCATTTTATTATCTAAATTATTATTTCAACTATAAAATCTATATTTATCTTAAATAGAATTCCAAGGAATCCAAATTCTTGTATAATATTCCAATTAGGGATATTATAGACAATCATTGGAAGATGGAGGAAGGGTAGGTGGATGTAGAAATGATTATTTCATGTTATAAAATGTATTCTAATATAGATAAATCCATTCTAGAGCAGTAACTTTTTTTATAAGGTAATTAATGAAATATATGGGATAAGTTATTTTAGGGATGAATTATCAAATTGCCTTAAGCTTGTCAAGGTAAGTGCAAATATCCAAAATGGAGTGAGGAATGGGCATGTTGACTATAGCATTTATTTTATTAGGATTGACATAAATATCATGAAGAGAGACTAAGAACCCTAACATTTTACTAGATGTAATGCCAAAGACACATTTATAGGGGTTGAGTCTAACTTTGTACTTGATTAATCAATCAAAGATGATGGCTAGATTAGAGAGATGGATTGTGTGAATTTTAAATTTGGAAATGAGATCATCTAGATAGGTTTCCATGAGTGACAAAATTTCATATCTAATAGTGTAATCTACAATGGCATATATTAAATGTAGTGGGAAATTGTGCCAGTGAGGTTAAGATTATGGAAGTTGATGTATATGTGAATAACCACAGTGACTTTTTTACAAACTAAAACAATGTTTGACATCCATTTGGAATAATCTACATGTTTAATAAAATTTGCATCTAATAGTTTGATAATTTATTTATGGCATAGGGTGGAAACTTTGGGTAGAAAATTTCATTATTTTTGTTGGATGCATTTGGTGTTTGGGTATGTGATTATGTTGTAAACATCGATACTAGGGTTGATACCTAACATGTCATCATATGACCAAGTGAAAGTGTCATGATATTTATTTAAAAATAGGCTAATTTAATCATGTTGGATCAGCATGAGTTCTCTGGATACTTTTATAGGTTTAGGATGTGAGGGTGTGTCATATTCTATTCTCATCGTTTCTTCAATTAGCATATCATTTCCATATTGACAATGATATGGAGAATAGGGAAGATAATAAATGTGATTTGTTTTGGGATATATGATAGAAATGAAGTTATTAAAATGAGGATCCTTTCATTTGAAATTCCTAAGTTCGTGTTATTGCTGAAGAAGTTGAGGTTCTATAACATAGAACAAATCAAGAATGTCTTCATCACTAGGTTGTGTGGGTAAAGGTTCATAGTATTCCATGTCTACTTCAAGATAAATGATTTTGTTACCATGGAAATCATATCTTGGAATGTATCTAGCATACATATATTTCCTTGGAATCAAGGGTAATCTCAAGAGTAGGTATATTTGTGGATGGGTTTACGTTGATAACTGACTTTAGTTGCATTCACGTACTGAGAATTGGTGTAATATTGATCATAATCCATGTCAATTGCACAAATATGCTTTTTTAAATGTTGAGGGTTGGATGTATAAATTTTTTTAGGATTTATAGAGGAAGAAAGATTAAAAGCATGTTTCTTTTGAGAAGCACTACCATAATCATGATGATAGATTTTGATCATGGCATCATGATTAAATTTATCTCCTAGCATAAAAGAAACATAAATTTTTTTAAACCCATGACATGTTTCATGGGAATGAAATATATCAGCATGAAACCAACAAATGTTTTTAGGTTCATACCATGTATGTATGTTATTAGCATATGTGAATGCTTAGAAGGTGTTAAAATTTGTTTCATTTATTGCATCATTAGTGGCATATGGGAAGTTTGGGGATTATCCATTTTGTATAATATTAATTTTGGTTGAGGAAGATTACTAGTGATTGCATTGGTTGAGTGTTGGAAAGATCCCTTGATGCTTTTGGTGTTGGGTTCAAACTATTTGATTATAAATTCTTTTCACTTAGCTTGATTGATAGCATCATTTAAAGTTTGGGGGGAAAAATTTCAAACTTATATTGGAAGGAAGGTGTTAAGGCAATGATAAAGATTTTGAAAAACTTGTCATCAGTCATGTTATGATCAAATTTGTGATCCAAAAATTTATAATGTTTAATAAAATCATGAGTTGATTCGGAAGAGGATTGTTTAGCATTGATGAAATGACTAAGACAATTTTTAGGAATATCATTATGTTAAAATTTATTAACTAAAGGATTGACTAAATCCTCAAACTACCATATAGAATGTTGGAAAAGTTGGCTATACCATTCTAATAGGTCACCTATGAAGGTTTTAAATAAAATTTTGGTACTGGTGAAGGTATTATTCTGGATCCACTCTTTATAAAGATTACCAGATGCTTTGAGAAAAGATGTGGGGTCTTTAGTCCCATCATCTCTAATAGTTGGAGATATATTAACAATATCAATATATATAATGAATGGTGCTAAAGGTTTGTTTGAATGTGTTGAATCATCTTATTATGCATAATAAGTTGGGGAATGAGATTTCCCATGACATTATTAAGAGATGGAGGGATGAAACTTTGGTTATTTTGGGGAAGAAGAATAAGAGGCTTATTAGCCATGTTTATCAAATGATTTTGTAGTTATACCATTTAGGAGGTATTAAATGTTTGCATAATGTTCATTTGTTGCACTATTTGTGCAATAATTTGAGTATTATCAATTGGTGGATTGGTGTTGGGAGGAGCATTATTAGGATTGGTAGGAGGGAGATTCCTTAAATTGGTATTAAGGAGAGGGTTGCTAGGTGATGGATTGATAGGAGATGGGTTGTTAGTGTTGAGAAGGTTTTATATGGGGTTGTTTGTTAGGCTTGTGTCAATTTACCCCAAGATGTAATACATTACCTTAAAGTGATAATTATCTTGAGAAGTATTGAATGGATCTAATCCATCAATCTCATTGGTTGGAGTGATTTGGACCATATTGTAGTCCAAAGATGAGGGATGATAAAAAGTGATCCAAGAGTGAAATCCTCTTAGGTAGCAAAGGTAGGAAGAAAATAACATCCCATAGAGCATCTAAATGGATCTGAGTTATCTAAAAATAATTTGATAAGGGATTTCATGATGCTCGAAGGTAGAATATGAAATTAGAAAGTAGAGAGGGAAAATAGGGATAGAGTTAGCCAAACATAGAATAATATCAAACAAGAGGTATAGAGTTAATTGGGTTGATAGAGTCTATAAGAAATACGAATGAAATAGGATGTGAAAAACACATTCAAACTTCTCAATCCAAATAATTCTAGCACTAATCAGGGTTTAAAGTTGATGTTGCCAATAATGGACTTATGCAAGTTTGATGGTAAGGATTCACTCACATGACTTAAATGGATTTTTTTTTTAATTTACATCAAACTCCCTATTTGTAAAAGGTGGTCATGGCCTTTCTATATCGGAAACTTGAGAAACTCATTTAGTATCATTGGTTATGTACTCAAAAAAAAAAAAAAGGATGTCCCAGTTTCAAGGTCAGTATTTTTTAAGGAGTTGTATCTCTACTATCACAACAATATCTTTAAAAACTACTTTATCCATCTAGTTAACCTGCACCAAAATAAGACTATAAAGTATTACATTCATCAATTTAAAAATTGATCCTTACATGTAGTAGACATCACTGAGTAAAATATTACTGACCTAGTTTTGGGTGGCCTCAAAGATAACATCCAATTAGACGTGCACATGTTTCATCCCAATAATTTATTTGAATCCATACCAATGGAATGCATGGCTAAGGAAAAATAGATGATCAAATGAATACCTTTCATTAATGTCTATGAAATCACTTTCCCAACACCATCATTTCTATAGCCTACTAGATTGACCCCTTAATAAATTAAAGCTAAGAAATTAAAAATTTTGTGTTTTGGATGAGATAGAAAATGGAGTAAAGGAAATCAATAAGTTGAAAAGAATTTGTTTTACATTGAAGTCACTGATGAGGAGGAATAAGATGATGAGGCTTCAGGGGTAGGTTTGGAATAACCCAAGGATGAATCTAAAGATTCTCAACATACTATCTCCAATCATGTAATTTTAAGCATTAGTACTCCTAAAAATCTTAAAGTGGTGGGTTTCATAAATAAATAGAAGGTTTCTATGTTAATTAACTCTAGGAGTACATGCAACTTAATTAATAGTAATCTAGCTACTCATTTGCATTATTTCATTTATCCATATTTAAAATTTTATGTCATGATTATAGATGGTGGTATAGTCAATTATTCTAGAAAATGCCATATCATTAAGCTTGTTATGGGAGACTACTTGTTATATTCCCATATGTTTATTACTCCCATGGAAGGAGTTGACATTATTTTGGGAGTGTAGTGTCTCACCACTTTGGGAACTATTAAGATGAATTTCTAAGAATGATTCATAAGGTTCCATCCAAATCAAGACCTTTAAATTACATGGATTATGGGTTAAATATTCACAACTTGTTAGTTCCCATCAGATGATGAAGATTCTCAAGAAAGATGCTAAGGGATTTGTGGCACTATTATTTTCCATAAAGGTTCAACCAACCAAGGAGTCTAAACATATTGATTTTCAATGAGTGTTAGATGACCATTATGTTATTTTTAGTGACATTCCAAAAGGACTTCCTCCAAGACTCATGTATGATCATGTCATCATGATCATTATAGTAAGTACACCACCCAGCATTTGACCCTATAGGTATCATTATGCCCAAAATAGTGAAATTGAAAATATGTTATGAGAGATGGCACTTGAAGTATGTGCCCAAACTATAGAGAAATTAATAAGTACACCATCAAAGATAAGTTTCCTATTCTAATAATTGATGATTTGTGATATTAATTGCATGGTGTTGTTTATTTTACCAAGTTATACATTCACTTTGGGTATCATTAGATTTGAATCCATAATGAGGACATACTTAAAATTAATTTTAAAAATCATGAAGGCCATTATGAATTTATGGGCATGCCTTTTAACCTCATAAATGCATCATATACATTTTAGAGTTTGATGAGTATTATTTTTAGGTCATTTTTGAGAAATTTTGTATTGGTATTTTTTGATGATATCCTTATCTACAACAAAAAATAGGAATACCATTTGAAGCATTTGAAATAGGTACTTTTAGTTCTAAACTAACATCATAATTATGCTAAACTTTCCAAATGTGATTTTGATGTCCAAGAGGTGGATTAATTGGGTCATTTTGTTTCACATGAAGTGAAATTTGATCCTAAAACAATCTAAGTGATGATGGAGTGGCAGGTTCCCAAGACCCTCAAGAACCTTCAAGGATTTTTGGGGTTAGTTGGTTACTATTGTAGGTTTGTCAAAAATTATGGTAGCATTACATACAACCCCACTGACCTCTTTTTTGAAGAAAGACTCCTTCTAGTGGACTAATTCAGTAACCATAACATTTGGATATTTGAAAATGGCTATGTGCAAAACTCTAATTTTATCTACTCTTGATTTTTCAAAAACTTTTGTGGTGGTGTGACGCATCAAGATATGGCATGGGGTTTTACTTATGCAATAAGAAAGATCACTAGCATTTAAAAGTCATAAACTAAAGGAAAAATATGCTCAAATAAATCTTTGAGAAAGAGATGATGGGGTTATTCTACATGCAATAAAGCAATGAAAACCTTATCCGATGGGTCATCAATAAAAGGTAAAGACTGATCATAATAGCCTCAAATATTTATTTAGACAAGGATTATCACTTAAAGAAAAATAAAAATGGATGACTAAAATGTTAGGCTATGATTTTGAAATAGTCTATAATAAATGAAAATATAATGTCGTGGAAAATTCCCTCTCTATGAAATGAATCAATTGAGGCATTGCTATGCACCATGGCCATGTGACAGGTAGATTGGCTAGAGGAAGCAAGATCAGATTAGGGGAATGATAATATACTAAGGATTTGATTCAAAATTCTTATCAAGGTTATAATGAATCTAAAAATATTACATGGATGGGAATATATTATGGTAAAAACATAGATGATACCTCTATAATCATTTTATCCTCAAACATTAAATATTTTAAGAACTTCATGCCTATCCACTCAGAGGTCACTCCAAATTTTTTGAAAACATATCATAGAATCAAGAAAGATTCATTTTGGGAAGGACTCAATGGGATGTCCAAAAATATGTGTTATAATGCATGATACATCAAAAAAATAAAGGGGAAACCATAAAGTCACCAAGTCTTTTTCAACCTTTATCCATCCTTAGCCAGCATTGGGAGGAGGTTTCCATGGATTTCATTACTGGGTTATCATAATATTAGGTTTAAAAAGTTAACATGGTAGTTGTGGATATAATCACCAAGTATGATCATTTTTTTCCCTATCACAACCTTTTGTTTCTAGTATAATAGCTTCTAATTTTTTCAATATTATCTAGAATTGAATGGTACTTTAAGGATCATTGTAAGTGATTGAAATCCCATATTTACTAGTAATTTTTATACTAAATTAGTTGCATGTTTAGGTACAATTGTCTCATAGTTCATCCTATAATCATTTATCTGATGGATAATATAGGTACTTAACAAATGTATAGAAGGGTATTTCCATTGTTTTATTTTTGATAAATAGGAAAAATGGGTTTATTGGTTTCCACTTGCTGAATATCTCCATTTGTGACCTTATATGGATATCACCCCCATCCATCACTTCAACATTGAAAGTCCATACCAAGTTTCAAGATATTGAGGAACACATTCACAATTAATTGGAGGTCCTCATCAGTTTATGAGAAAAATTATCCATGGCTCAAAATTGCATGAAAAAGCATACAAATCAACACTATAGTGAGCATGATTTTGATAGAGGTGATTGGGTCTTTGTGTGATTACATTCATATATGTCATTGATGTAGCAAAAAAGGGTAACAAGATGTCTTATAAGTATTATGGCCCTTATTAAATCTTTCAAAAAATTGGTAGTGTGGCCTACAAGTTAGAATTCACTTAGTCCACTCATTTACATCTAGTATTCTAGGTATTTTTCCTTAATAAGGTAGTTGGACACAAATTTTATACTTAGACTAAGTTTATTGAATTGGATGAGGAAGGTTGGGAAATTCTTGAGCCTAAAGTGATCCTTCAAATGTGTGCTAAGCAACTATAGACTAGAGCAATTCAAGAGTATTTAATCAAATAGAAGAATCTATATTGGGAAGATGCAACATGGGAGGATGAAGCTTTCTTGTAGTAATAACTAGGATTGAGTCAACATTGAGGAAAATGTTTTTTTAATGGGAGGGTAATGTTACACCCTTATAATAAGGCATGTCTAGGGATATGTGTGATTGATTTATGGCATACATACCTCTTATATTCTTGTCACATTTCTATATGTCCTTGTTAGGTTGGCCTATGGAATAACCATGGCTAAGTAGACTATATATATGAGGTAGTAGTTAGTCTTATAGTATTATATTATGAATTTTGTTTTTATTTAATTATTTTATAGGTTTCCCCCTTGAAGTGGCTCAATCATAATATTCGAGTATTATGTTCTTTCATGAATTATTGTTGTGGATCTACTTATTATATTCTTAATTTTATTATATATTATTCTATTATTGTTAATCATCTAAGTAATTTCCTTAAAAAAAAATATTATCAAAACTCCAAGATACATCTAGGAAAATATAATTGGGAAGGGGTGAAACAAAATTTACAAATAACAATTGATACTCTTCTTGAGAAATTTGATAAATATCAGGTAACCATAAAATAACTAAGAGAAAGGGTTGACCAATTTAGTGTCATTATTCAATGATTCATTGAACCTATTCAATCCTCATCCTCATATAATATTTATCTACAAATAATGGATAAATATAAATTGGAATTAGCTATAGAGATATGACACATGGGGAAGGCTACACAAAAATGGTATGATAAATTAATCACTCAAGGGCCTCATCGATTGATGCTTTATTACTCTTTATCTATGAATTTAGTTAGAGATTAATGTGGAAAGAGCATAAAAGGGGAAATATGAAGAAGAAGCAAATGTATTAAAGTAATACTTTCCTAAATTGGAAGGCTTGTCCCATTTGAGTTATGATATCCTAGTCTCAAGAAGAATACTTGAAGAAAAAGATCAAGGTGATCAAATAAAATTGGTGGGAGTTGATAAATTCAAGATCCATATAATGGAATATAATTTGGAAAACTATAAAAATGCATGAATATAAGGATTATAATCATGTAATGACATATGATAAATTATTAAAAATATTATACTTCTATCTTTAGCCATCAAGGATGAAGTTACATAGCCAGTTAAAAATGAATCAGCATCGGGATCAATTTTCAATTTTAATTCAATTAAAAAATTCATCAAATATCAAAATACTTTTAAAAAAATTATAAATATTTTAATAAACTTCATTATATTCCCTCTTAGATGTTAGATGTGCATATCAAAAGAGAAATCGGTTATCTACATTCTGAGGGACTAGACAAAGATAGAGTCAAGGAAATATTGAATAATATTGATGGCTATTAGAGAAGATAAAAAAACAAAGAAAAAATTAGTTGAATTTTAAATAAACTTAAAATTAAACACTTCATGACAATTTTAACTAATGAGTCTTCTATTTTCACTAGCATCCCTAGCCTTCATTATTCATCACCCCCTAGCAAATTAAGTAATTTCTTTAATAATCTACCTCAATTCCCACTAATCTCCACTATCAAATTAAATAATCTCATTTAATATTCCATGTGTATAATGTCTTCACCTATTTACCACTCCTAAGATTCCCACTAAACAATTTAATAATCTCCCATTAATTCAATCATCCTCTACCATTAATCTCCAACCAAGATCAACGATTCTCATTAATCAAACCACATCTTTAAATGGGGCCATTCACCTCCATTTCCACTAAGTTATAAATATACAAAAAAGTGCCATAAAAAAATACATCCATAAAAGCTTCAAGAATTCAACATCTAACCAATCAAACATCAACATTGTAAGGAGAAGTGTAGCTAAATCATTGATCTGCCTCACTCAAGCCTTTTACAACTACAAAAATCAATAATAAATCCAAGAGACATCCAATCTACAAACAAGTGAAGGTATGTTATTTGGTTTTTTAAATCCTCCTTTATTTAATTTATTTTTAGTTATCCCATCTAAAGTACACTATAATATATTTATAGTTTCCATTTTATTTGAATTTCTAACAATCTAATAATCTTGTTCTTATGTTATATTTTGGCATGCCTAGTGAGACTACACACCCCACATAATCTTTGGAATAAAAATAAGTCTCTTAAAAAAAATAAGAGATTGTTTTATTTCTAATTTTTGGTGCTTTCATATCAAAGATATTTCTTTTGAAGATCTAATTTACTTAACTTTTTTATTTTTTCCCAAAACTTAAGTTATTTTAAAAATAAATCACGATTGTTAAAATGGATATAATTTGTATATTATAATCTATGTTTTTATGATTTTTTTTTATTTTGATTCAAATTTAGATTGAAAACATACTGTCAACATTCATAAAAATCCATATTGTAGTTTAGAAGATATTGTTAAAATAGTGACTATCATTTTTTATTTATTTCTAATGTGATTATTAAAATAGTTATAATTTGTAAATTATAATCTCAGTTTTTATAAGTTTTTTAGTTTAGTTAGGCTTTATACTAACAACATACTATCAAAATTTCATAAAAATATAGATTTTAGTTTAGGAGATATTGTTAAAATAGTGACTCTCATTTTTTTCTAACTTTTAAATTTGCAGGTTTTTATTTATTTTACATTTTAACTTGCATGTTTCTTGTTTGGTTTAGTTTTTAAGTCTTTTATGTGTAGGTTTAATTTGCCAAAGACTTTTTAAAATAAACTACTCACATTTTTTTTCAGGTTACATTGGTTAAAGACATGTTTTTATTCAAAGAAAACTTACAAAATAATTATGTTGGTATTTTAAAAAGAACACATGTTTGGTTTTGGTGTTTTAAAAAATTAAACACATATTTATCTTTAGTGTTTTAAAAACAAATCCACATTTACATTTGGTGCTTTAAAATAATTGCATTTTAAGATATTTTAGTGTTTTTTTTTTAATGTTTGTGGGTAACCTATCATGTGTATGATCTCCCCTTTCCCCCTTGTGTGACCATGGGTGATAAAAAACACATAGGTTACTATTGTTTTTTACTTGAATTGAAACTAGATTATGATCTCCTCTTTCCCTCTTGTGTAATTCTTGAGGATCATAAATATTTAACTTGTATTTTTTATGTGCGATTTGGATTTCATCACCAACTATAATTCTTTAGGGTTATACGAACTAGGCTTTCACCACCCAACATTTGGACTAACCCCATGTTTTACCATGGTATATAAATTAAGGCTATATTCTATCATTATTGGTTTAACAGTTACATTTTTTAAGTGCATCCATGAAGTGGTAGAGCTTTCATGATCTAATATAAACCTTAGATATTACCCCTTGAGTATCAATTTTTAGGTAGCATTTCACTAAAATATTAAAACTAAAGTTGTCACAAAGATACTGAACCCTCTGGTGAATGACTCATTAATCCCTCCTCTTCCTTGTATTTGGGCCTCTTCATACTAAAAGGTATATGGATGACTCCCCTAAATAATCCTATAAATATTTTTTATCCATAAGAAGCCTTTTTTATCATCATATTTGTGATGCACTAGTAATCAGTTAGCCCCAGGAAGTTACTCTCAACATACCCTTGAAATTAGGGTTAGTGGCCTATAAACACAAAAACCTCTATAATCAGTGCTCTAAAGTATTAGGTCATCACTATCTAATAGACAAGAAAGTATAAGTGATATCCTAAAATTTCTTCAAGACCTTTTATAGATCATAGTTTTATCATGTAGTTTTGAATGAAATTATTCTCCTAGCTAGTAGGCTTTTTTGGTTTATTTTTTGTGTGTGCATGAACTTTTTTTCCAACTAGAATGAAATTCTATCAAAATCAACTAGGATCAAGATAAACATTCACATATTAAAATCAACATCCAAATCATAATCTAAATGTCAATCAAATCATTTACCCATATTTTCATTCAATATCTCACACCTATCGATTGGGACCAACAAAATCATAACATTTATCCATTCTCCCAACTAGGCATATGGCATCTAAAACTGATCTAGATAGAGGCCAATTTTATCAATACCTATTTGAAAATAAAGACAATGTCTTTTTTTGGGTTATATAAATAGGTGCCCAACTACATGTAGATTTTGATCCTAAAAACCTAAGTTCCATCCTACGAATTTAAAGTTAAACCTTTTCACATCAATATCAATCAAACATCCCTTTCACTAGTTATACTATTGAATATCACATCCCCCATCACACTAACAAAGGGAAACCTATTTTGTCACCCCTATATAACATCAATCCATCCCATAAGCCACAAAATTCACATTTAGAATAAAATCCATCCATCATCAATGAAAATCAAAGCATGCAAGCATTATCTTGAGTGGGTTAATCTCATTAAAGGGTTAATATCATTCAATCATCATCACATCCGACATCACTCACCCATTTATTTTTACATTATATTTATTCCTTTCTTTTTAAAGATCCAATCCATACCCTTCACCCCTATATGTCCTCTCAAGGGCACATCATCCATCACATTCTTTTACCATCATCATCTAATTCTTCATCCATTATTTTTGGCTTCTTCTTTCTTTGAAAAATTCATTACTCCATTAATTATTTCTAACAACACCTTCTCAAAGAGGGTCAAAATGTAGATTCTTAAAATTGGAAACTTCATGGCAGTCTTAACTAATCAGCCCTATATTCACACTAACATCCCTAGCCTTCACTATTCATCACCCCTAGCCAATTAAGACATTTCTTCCATAACCGCCTCCAATCCCATAAAATTTTCATCATATTTCATTAGTTAATTAATCTAAATTAATTAATTAATCCTTACTTATTTTCATGGATTTTTAATATCCATAATTATCAAAATAAAAAAATCAAATAATCCCCACATCATTACAACATCTTCCACCCCCTTCCACTTTCCAAGTTTTAATGATGCCATAGGTTCTGGATGTACCCCGTCATCTAAAATTTATAATCTCAAGATTCCTCTTTCTAAATTTCAATGATGTTATAGGCTCCACATGTTCCCCATCATCTAAATTTTATAATCCAAATATTCCTCTCTCTAAATTTAACAATCCATCTCAAATCTCACTAATCTTCACTATCAAATTAAATAATCTCATTTAATCCTGTCCAATGTCCATACTTGTTTCCCACTCCTAATATTCTAAATAAAAAATTTAATAAACTCTCATCAATTTAATTATCCTCCATCATTGATCTCCAACCAAGATCAATGGATCTCATTAATCAAACAAAATCTATAAATGGAGAGATTCACCTCCATTTCTACTAAGCTAGAAATATACAAGGAAGTGTTGTAGAAAATCCATCCATCAGAGCTTCAAACACTAAAAATATAACCAATCAAACATAAAAATTTCAAGGAGAGGTATTGTCGAATTACCAACGTGCCTCAATCAATCCTTTTGCAACTAAAATAATCAACAATCAATCCAAGTAACATCTAATCTACAAAAGTGTAATCAGAGGTACACTATTTGGTGTTTTTAATCCTCCCTTCTTTAATTTCTTTTTAGATATATGATATAAAGTACACTAGAATATATTTAGTTAGTTTCCATTCTATTTTTATTTCTAACGATCTAATAATCTTGTTCTTATGTTACAAATCATTGATGATGCATGTCTCAGTGATAAAACTATGGAGAAACAAAATACCTAAACTACACTTTTTGAAAATTGATTTTGTCTAAGTTATTTTTGCATATTTTAAGTTATGAATTTTGTATTTTATAGATATCACTTTATTTTTATAAAGAGTGCATATATATTAAAAATTTCCCATTTGAAAAAGTAACTTTTTAAAATGATAGAAAATGTGGGTTTTGTAACCACCTTTATCATATACTTTAAACATGGGATTCAAAGCCATTATAAAGTACTTTTAGAAAAATTAGATAGAATTTGGTAGGGATAAAAAAGATAAACTTTGTGTTATATTTTCAATTAAGGAATACAAAGGAATTACTTAGAACCTTGTGTCTCAAAATTTCTTTAGTTATTTCATTTAATTTTTTGAGTGATATTTTCTTTCCTTTCTAAATATTGTGGTTTGTTAATTTCAAATGTCAAATCCCTAGTTTATTTATCACACATATTATGAATGAGTTTTGTGTTTATTATTTACATGTGTTTTTCTCTTTCTAAAAATCTTAATTATTTCATTTTTTCTCACTTAATGCAAAACCCCAAAATAACTCATTATTTTAAATGCATATATATGAATATCATTTTGATTAATTTTTTTACTTTAAATAAAGGTATCTTGTCCTAATAATAATAGAGGGATTTTATTCCATCACTATTGTTGAACCCCTTGCTTATCAAAAGGGAAAACTTCCAACCAATAGTTTTTGGCACCCATCGTGGGGCATGATTTTATGTTTTTCATACAACCCACAATAAATAATTTTCTTTCTATCTACGTGAATGTCCCAGGTATTTTGACACCTGTATATCAACCAAATATTGATTAGGCGAAAGATACATAAGAATATATCTCCTCATATATATGATATTTTGAATAGGATAATAGATTTAGTCTAATTTAATTTTAAATAGTTGTAGTTAAATTGGAAGAAGAAGATCGTGTAGACCCTGCACAGAGAGATGCACCCCTCCTTTCACATAGAAACCCTAGTCAAATTGTAATAAGATTTGTTTTGAGCTCTTTAACCATCTGTGGAACCTAGATAGTAAGATTTTTCTTCTTTTACAAAAATAAAATGTATTAGGTTTATCAAGAAAGAAGGAAATATTGACCCTTTATTTGATTTGCAATAAAAAATGAATTTTAAATTCAATTGAGATAATTTTTCAAAAAATAAAGTTACAAGTATAAATATACAAGTACTAAAACTATTCAATAGAAAATGAAATAATAATTTGGCTCTCTTGCTAATAGAGTTTTAGTTATATCTAAGATTATCTTGCTAAGGCTTTAAAATTTATTACAATGGTTGTTATATCTTAGGGTGCTACCATAGGTCTACTCACTTTCGATGGACAACTAAATGACTTACTACAGGGAACAATAAATAATTTTTTGAAGTTCATTAATGAAAAAAGTCAACATCTAAATGAACATATTTCCATGTTCACTGTTGCATGTGTTATTTTAGGAGTATAACACAAAGATGTAGTAATAATATTTTTTGTCAAAAATATGTATTAAGGGGAAGAAAAATAGTTCTATCATATTTTTCCTGGTTCTATTGATGGTTATAACATGATGAAAATAAATTTGGAGAGTTGTTTCAAACCAGTAGAATATGTGCATGGACTTCTTGCATAGTTAACACAAATAAAGAAATAAATACATGAGCCAATGAGAGAATTTATTTCAAAATTCAAAAAAATACTAGATACAACCAAAATGACTCCTAAAAACTAGAAATGCTTCTTCATAAATGCATAATTACCTGAGGTTAGATTCTTAATGATTAGGAGGCGAGTACTAGATTTATAAAAAGATCAAATAGATGCCATATAAATTGAAGGTGATTTGATTATGGAAAGAAAGATAAATAAATATCCTTCAAATTCAAAGGGATAAACTTTGAATCAAATTTTAATAGATCAACCAATTTTTAAAATGTCAAATGATATCATTGCTCTTAAAAATAATTGTCATAGAAAGCATTGGTTACCCCATACCAAGATATCCTAATAAATAATTTTCTTACCTCATAACAAGAATCATCCTTGTATAGAATCATCATAAAAAAATCATGCTATCAAGGCACCTCTAGCTGTAAATGCTCTTGTAAATGTGGTACTTTAAATACATGAAATATACAAAAATGGAGAACAAAAATACAACTAAAAATTGAGATTTTCATGAGTTTAAGAGTAAAGAACTTGATGGTGAATCCAATAATGCATACCTAGAATGTGAATATAATGATGATGATGATTGCGATGATATGAATATCTAGTATTTTTTTGTGTTCACCAAAACACAAAATTAGAGAAAGGAAATAAAAAAGAGGTAACAAGTTGAGAAACCAAATGAAAAAGATAAATTTAAGTCAAATGAAACCTTGAAGACATACCCTGAAATGATTACCCTTACTCAAGGATATACTTTGTCTAGCCAAACAAAGTACAAATAACCTAAATCAAAAGTATTAGTTAATCTTAGATTCATACTATTGTTTATCAAAATATCAACATTCTTCCTAAAAATGATGTAAATCTACTTCAATCAATTTCAAATTTAGAAATATTGCCTTCTTCTTGCCTTCCTGATTTTGATATTATTGATCATGTAAATAAGTCTAAAACTCGAATGTATCAAATATAGTATTTGATATCTAACTAAAATCAATTAGATAGATTCATACAATTCATCAAGGGTAATAATCCTAATATTGGTAAGCATAATTCAAAGGTAATTATGACAACATCTACTTGTATAAATCTACAAAATTATATGGCTACTTCCACCTCAAAGTCTTGTAAACTTAAAACTCTCTAAATATCCCTCTTCATTAAAGGTTGAATGTTAAGCAATTGAATTATAAATAATGGGGCTTCAAAAAATGTGATGTCAACTAAATTTTCTTATGCACTAGGCCTTGCAATCATGAGAACCTACAATCATTGATATTTCATGGATACAAAATAAGTACTTAGGTTGGGCAAATCAAACATGCCCAAATGTCCTTAGATTCATTCCCACATAAAAGAGTCAATATGACCATTATAGTTGCAAATATCCCTGAAAAATATGGAATGTTATTAGGAATAAATTTATATAAATATTTGGGTGGATAAAATTAAATGGATTTATCCCATGCCATGATATTGGTAGAAGGAATCAAGTAGATATTAGAGCCCAAGTTGAAGACCAAATTCACTATACAAAAAATAGAAGAATGTGGGTAGATATTTATACAAAGATACTAGAATAGGAAATTATATGTTTATCTTTAAAAATGACTTAAATATGCCTAAATTGATTGAAATCAATCCCAATGAAGTGTGGACCCTTGAATTTGATGGTATTTTTTCTTTAGCCAGTGAAAGAGTGAGAGTTATTCTTATCTCGCTGGCTAAAAAAATGTTATGTTTTTTCCTATACATTAAAATTTGAATGCATGAAAAATAATGCAAAGTATGAATCCCTACTATTAGGCTTAGAAGTGGTGTCAAAAATGGGAATTAAAAATATAAAATTATAGGGCAATGTTGAACTCATAGTGAAGTAGGTGAAAGACCAATATAAAGTTAAAAATGATCATCTTAATCATTACCATAATAGAGCGTAGAATTGTATTGAAGTTTTTGAATCATTTTCCATATTGGCAATTCTGAGAGAAGATAATACAAAGGTTGATGCACTAGTTATGTTTACCTCTTTATTAATTCCCCTTATATATATTGGCAAAGATAAATACACCATTGAGTTAATATATATACTTAATGTACTAGATAACTCTAATCATTTATAGGTGTTCAATAATGATGAAAAATCATTGTTTTCCTTGAAAAAACTCATAATTTCAAAAATTTGTACTTTGAAGGAAGTATCTCCACTTATAGATAATCACATTGCCATGGAAATGAAAACAATAATGAAAATGTCTCCTTAATCAAAACTAAGAAAATATATGACACTCAATATGAAAAAGACCATGATGGGGTAATTTAACTCAAAGGAAATAAGATTCTAAAAGGCTGTCTCTTTCGAAGATCTAATTGATAAACATGAAGATATATCAAAGACAAAATCTGATAAGACCTAGTCAGATCTTTAGAATATGAAAAATTAAACATTGACACTCTTGAAGAACCCAAGTATGTCAATATTGGAAAATGTTGTTCAAAATAAGAAAGGTTTAGATTCATAAATCTATTTACATTATATAGACATATATTTAAATGGGATCATGTTGATCTTAAATCCTCCAGGCTAAAATATATAAAGCATAATATACAACTAAAATCTGATGCTACTCCATATAGACAAAAATAGAGGCATTATAATCCCAAGATTGTTGTCACTATTCTCATTGAAATTCAAAAAATGCTCGATGCACTTATCATATTTCCTCTCCATCATTCCACTTAGGTAGTTAATATTATACTGGTTAGGACGAGCAGTGGTTAGATTATAATTTATGTTTATTTCATAAAATTAACCAAATATCCTTGAAATACAATTATCCCTTGTCAATCATGAATCAAATATTGTAATTAGTTATAGGTTTAAAAATGTTTTCTAAGTTAAAATGATTTTCTTAGGGTATAATCAGATCAAAGTCTATAGAGAAGATCAACACAAGACAACATTTACAACACCTTGGGGAAATTTTGCATGCAAAATAATTCTCTTTGGTCTCATAAATGTTGGTGAAACTTTTCAAATATAAATGTACTTAACCTTCCATGATCTAAAAAACAAAATAATAGTAGTTTATCTGGATGACTTAACTGTCTTATCAAAAAGAAGATAAAATCATTATGAACACTTGGTAAAGGTTTTTTTAGAAATTTAGATCTCATGGTATGTTTCTAAACCCTAATAAGTATGGTTTTGGAGTATTGAAGGTAAACTAATTGACCATATAGTCTTGAAGAAAGGTAGTAAAATTGATCTAGAAAGGGTTGAAGCCATTTATAAATTATCTCTTCCCATTAACAAACCCATTATCCATTATTTCCTTATAAAAGTGAACTTATTCGTGAGGTTTGTGCTTGAATTTTCTGAGTTAACAAAGTATATTGTTAATATTATTAAAGGAAAACTTATATTCAAATGCATCAAATAATATATATAAGCTTTTGATGAAATAAAAATTTCTATTGCTTGAGCACCAAATCTTGTATGTCCACATTTTAAGGACTTCATCAACTACTCTTATTCGTTTAAACATTATCTATCATCTATCCTAGTTCAAATAATAATGAAGGCATAAATTCACCTATTTCTTTCATGATTTTCAATTTAAAAAATAAAGAATTTAAATAATCCCCTATTAAAAACCATGCTTATATTATTGTTAAAATAGTTAAGTAGCTAAGGTATTACTTTTTAAATTCATATTCCATTATGATGGTATCTATAAATGTTATCAAGTCTATCTTGACACAATAAGATCTCAGTTTAAAAAGAGGACATTATATCACAAAGGTGTAAGAATATGATTTCGATATAAATCCCACTAATTTGGTTTGAGGTAGAAATTATATCAACTTATTGTAGAAGAATTTGATAGTAAGAAAGAGGTTGTGCTTGAAGAGATAGATAGTTCATAAATTAAATATTTGCCATTAGTAGTTTTTGATAGATCAATAGATGAATGGTACTAGGGGATTGCCTATTTTATATCTTATGGGGAATTTCCCAAAATTTTGAATGTAAAGCATAAGAGAGTAGTGAAACTGAGAGCTAATATATATGTCATTTGGGACAACACTCTTTTTAATAAAAGTACTGATGTATTTTTCTTATGATGTGTGGACAAGGAATAACAAAAGAGACTTCTATAATCATTCCATAATAAAGTGTGTGGTGGTCACTTATTAGAATCTATGACAACATATAATATTTTATGAGCTCATTATTATTGCCCCACATTGTTTAAATAATCTCAATAATGAGTCATGAAATGTGAAGCACTCCAATAGTTTGTAGGTTTCAGCTCTCCCACTCAAGTCATTAATGATAGAGGAACCATTATAGTATTGGGGATTATATTTCATTGATACATTGAACCTGCATTAAAGTGCAATCCATACGTGTGTTCTCATAGCCCTGGACTACTTCACAAAGTGGGTTGATGCCATTTTGGTCTAACAAACCAATTTTGAAGTGGTATCCAACTTTAATAAAGAGAACATTATTTTCAAGTATGGTTTTCAACAAAAAATAGTCATAGATAATCCATCATTTTTTTCCTCTTCTAAACTTATTGGATTTTTTTATGGATATGGGATATCCCTAGATCACTCATTGACTATTATCCATAAGTAAATGGTCAATCCCAGTCACACAACAAGAATATCATGACTATTATTCATAAATTGGTTGATTTTAATCATAAAAACTGTAATAAAAATCTATATGATGTGTTATGGGCTGATTGTATCACTAAAAAAATGGCCATTGGGATGTCACCATTTCAAATATATTATTGTATAGATGCAGTTATTTCTATCTCCTTAGAATTACTTGCATTATATTTAGCTATAATAATTGAGTATGAAAAATTTAGAAGGTCTCTCGATAAGATAATTATGTACTTAAAAAAGTTGGAAGAATAAATAATACTTGTCATTGACAAAATTGTTTAAATTTAGAGTAAGGTCAAGAAATTGTTTGACAAAAAATCAAGGCAAAGAGACTTTTAGAAATGAGATATGGTTCTTCTATGGGATAAGAGAAGGGAACCAAAGGGAATTCATGGATTTTTTATTCTTTGTGGATGTGTTGTTCAAGGTTCATAATTTATGGGGCGACAATAATTATTATCTAATGTACAATGATCAAACTCATCTCCCATTTACCTATAATGGGTAATATCTCTTTTTTTTATAAAAATGAAGGTAGGTTGTATCCTATAATGTATATAGGTGAATTACATATTTTTGTGTGTGTTTATTTTCATACTCATTTGTTTCCTTTTTAACTCTCTTGTATGTTCTTTCCCTTTTTTTATGTGTGTCTCTTTCTTGGTGCTAGTTTATCCTAATTCAAAAACTTATTATAGTTAAGTGACTTCATATCCTAATGAATAAAGTATAGGTTTGTGAAAACTAAGATTATAAAATTATTCTTTGTCCCTTACATTTCAAATCCCTAATTAGAGTAATCTCTTGTACCCAAATTTGTGTTTATGTTATAGATTTGAGTACACTAAGTGAGCTTGGTCACATTCGATCAAGATAAATCAAGTTAATATGTCAATTTAGTCAATTTTTTGTGTGGATCTAGAAGTGGAAAATTTTGAATAAGTGTTGTTAAAAAAATTAATCCAAAATTTTTAGAACTTTTCATTATCCTCTCCCTATGAGAATATCAAACCATCAGATGATCAAACTTTCTAAGAAGTTTGGGCTACCAACTACTTCTAAGTCACCAATTTCTAGATTGTTGAGTCTCATCATACTTTAAAATCTATAAGAGTTAAAAACAAAAAAACAACTACTTACATATTCCAAAACCCCAGCTCAAATATCATTAATGTTCTTTCAAAAGGATTGCTCACTCATGCAAATTCTTCACTCAACTATCCATTTATTATTTCATCTTCCCCTTTTCATCCATTTTTTTCCATGCCATTTTCCATCCATTTTTGAACCCTATTTTCCCTTGTGTGCCATTTTTTCTTCATTCTCAAATATTTTCAGAGAAAAATTTCTTGTAGGTATTTTCTTTTTGTTCCTTTCATGTTGAGTCATTCAAGTGGAGTTTTTATTTATAAGAGGCATTATTTTATTTTGAAGTTGTATTTTTTTTATGAGGTAAGGCTAGAGGTTTCAAAAATTGAATGAACTTTCACTTTTCCTTTCCTACTTTGGAATACACAAGTAGTTTACTTGATCTCTCAGTGATCTAAGTAAAACTAGAAAATTCAACTTAAACACCCTCAAAATCTATTAGAATATATTTCACCCCAAATAGTTCAAAACTTTAAACTAATAAAATAGACCAATTACCCACATTAAATATTTCAAATGCTTAGGTAGTCTCAAATCCCAATAGAAATTTTAACTATTTGAACAGTTTAAAACCCTAAACTAAATTTTAAAATTGTTAGAAGAGCTCTAAATCCCACCAAATTTTACATTATACTGTTAAATCTTAGCACTCTAAAATTCACATTTCATGAACCCCAATAATAATAAATACATGAAATGCCAATTCAATAGGGTCACTCCTCACTGTAACACTAAATCCAACATAGGCAAGGTCTCTTATACAGATTTATGGATTTTGAAGACTTTTAGAATAGAATCAATGTTATTCCTGAGTTAGATTTGATTTAGGGTATCTATGATAGTGGGATTCCTCAAGATATAAATTTTCCCACATAAATCCAATGTTAATAACTTTTAATTACTTATACGTGTTATTATGATAATGAGAGTAAGCCAAAATTTATCAAGATGAGTATATTCTTTCGTTGGTCCATAACATATCGAAGACATGCTCAAGATCCCTGATCATGAATTTCTTATGGATCTTTCCCCTAAGACATCTCAACAATTTTGGGATGAAAATATCAAAGATTTTTTCAAAGTGATAAACAAGTATTCAATTGAAAATCCAAGATCATTTTTACCAAACTACCAAAGACAATGACTTGCTTTGATTTCAATATGGAAATAAATGATATCATCATACTTTTAAATATGGTAGTTTTAAATCCTATGGCTTAATAATTTCAAGAATAGATGTGTTGGTACCTCTAAATCATCCAAAATAATAAAAATTATATCAATTGGGTAGAATCGATCAATGAATCAATTGAAAAGTAGTTGTGTGAAGTAAAAATGACCAAAAAATTCTCTATCAATTCCTATTTGGTCTATGGAGTATCAAGGAGTAGAATCTTCTTAGGGTTAAATTAGGTGGGTCAATTAAACTCCTTAAGTTTTTATGAGTTATATCCTCAAATCACACTGAAGGAAATCTCATAACATTTACACTGTGTAAATTATGTTTTCCTATATTACATCATTAAGATGTTTGAACATAAACCCTACAATAGTAGGATTTTATTTGAAGCTACAAAAAATATCACAATATGGGGAGTATGGTTCACTAATATTCCTACATCATAGTATGAAATTTTGATAATTCCCTTTACATGCTACTTAGGTATGTTAATGATAAATATGCATTGATGGATTGGTACACCACCTAGTTGAAACACAAATTTTTATCATGCAAACACAAATTTAGGGTGCATTTCCCATTCACTAGTAGGAGATATGCTTGTGCTTCATTGGCTAAGATGACTAAAATTGATTTTTAAATGACTCATGATAATTTCATAGTCATCCATCATATGACATTAGATGTATGATTGATAATATTATTAGAACTTCCCATAGACACATCCCATATTTTGAATATTTTTGGATCGACTATGAAGATGAAAAAGAAGTTAGACTTCAGTATTATTCCTAAATTAAGTTAGAAAAGATTGAAGAATATGAATTCAAAAAAATTCTTGAAGTAATGATAGATGATTGAGTAATAATGGATCCTATTTATTACTATCAAAAGATCTTCCTCAAGCTAATCTATGAGTTGACTTGTCGAATGTTGAATTGACATCTTTTGAAGATAGAATTAAATTTGTGATTGTTACAATCCTCATGTGGCTTAACCAAAAAGAGTCCCATAAAAATATCAAGGAATTAATTCATTTCCAATTCCACAACCAAAATACTTATTAAATCGCATCCTTAAATACAAATAAAATCACTTGTTAGCTTCTCTCTAGGTAGTAGTTTAGGAAAAAATGAGGCCAAAAAAGAAAAAGAAGATATAATTCTAAGACCTAACAAACCCATAAGGAAGCCTAATATTATTTTAAAAATACCATCAAATGGAAGTAAAGGTGCCTTAGTACTTGTAATTACTCTAGATCATCCTTCTTCACATGTGGTGCATTCTCCCACATTGATAAAAAATACTACTGCATAATTTATTTCTTTATACCCTCCTATAGTGGTTCTTGTGTCTTTTTCTCCTTCTCCTCCATATCCACCATCAAATATTATGATCCCTCCTTTCTCTTTACATATTTCAATAGAAGCAATGCGAATATAAAAATAAAAATAAAAATATATTCTCATAACTCCTCTAGTACATGTTTTAGTCACTCCTCCAAACAATATTGTCACAAAGTGAAATCAAAATAAGCCTCTCTAAAATAGGTCTCAAGTACAAAAATTCCTTATTGGTTAAATGAATTGGTTAAGAAAGGGAAGAATTTTTTTCAACCATATGAAGTGTTTTTTAGTGCGTTAGCCATTTCTTCCAATACATCTCATTTGGAAAAGAAACCCAAAATAATTTCAAAGATTACAACAGTTGATCAAGGAGAGATATATCCAAAAATAACAATTCTTACATTTTAAAAATCCAAAGAATAAGTCAATGTGAAATTTTATCAACACTTTAAGGGACATCTAGAAAAATTACTTAGGAAGAGGTGAAGGAAAATGTGTAAATAACAATTGATACTCTTCTTGAGAAATTTTATAAAGATCATGTAACCAAAGAACATTTAAGAGAAAGGCTTAACCAACTTAGTGTCATTGTTCAAAATTAATTGATCCTATTCAATATTCCTCCTCATATGATGCTTCTCTACAAACAATGGAAAAGATACAATGGAAGTAGTTAAAAACATAAGACACATAGGGAAGGATATAAAAAATGGTCTGATAAATTAATTGTTCAAGGGGATCAATAGATTGATGTTATTATTTTTATTTTTATAATAATTCAGTCAAATATTTATGCGTTAAGTGGATCAAAATTTAAATATGAAGAAGAATCAAATGGCTTATAGAAATACTTGCCTAAATTAGAATCCTTGTCCTAATTGAGTTGTGATATCCTAGTCTCAAAAGGAATACTTCAATAAAAAGTCAAGGTGGTCAAACATAATTGGTGTGAGCTACTAAATTTAGGATCCTTATATTAGAAGAGAATTTGAAAATGATTGAAAATATTTCATGCAATTTTTATGACAATAATGTGCTTGTACTACTAGTTAAATCCATCAAATATAAGGTTACATGATTGGTTAAAAATGAATCAACATCGGGATCAGTTTTCAATTTTGATTCAATTCAAAAATTTATTAGATATCAAAATTCATTTAATTTTTTTGAGAAAGATATGAATAAACTTCATCATATTCCCTCTCAGATGTTGATGCACATATTGAAAAATAAATAAGTTATCTACATTATGAAAGACCATACAAGGATAAAGTCAAGGAAGCCCGAAATAATCTTGATGACTATCAGAAAAACCAACAAAAGGAAAAGTAGAAATTAGTTGAAGTCAATGATGTTGTAGGTCCTACTGATAAAACTGTAGAGAAACAAAATGCCTAAAATACACTTTTTGAAAAATACTTTTTGTTAAAATTATTTTCACATATTTTAAGTTATGCCTTTTACTATTTTATACATGTCACTTTATTTAATAAAAAGTGATTTTATATTAATTTTTTCCCATTTTCAAAATCAACTTTGTAAAATGACATAAAATGTGGTTTTTGTAATCACTTTCTTCATATGCTTTAAATATGGGTTACAAAGCCATTGTAGAGGACTTTTATAAAAATTAGATATAACCTAGTAGAGACAAAGAAGATAACAACTTTCTTTTCTATTTTCAAGCAAGGTATATAAAGGAATTACTCATAACTTTGTGTCCTATAATTTCCTTAGTTATTTCATCTACTTTATTGAACAAGATTTTCTTTCCTTTCTAAATATTGTAGTTTGTTGTTTTCAACTATTAAAACTCATATTTTATTTCTCTCATACATGTTATGAATGAATCATGCATTTATTATTTATACTTTTATTTTTCTATTTCTAAAAATCTTCTTTCCCTATTTCATTTATTCTCACTTAATGTAAAACCCCAAAAATAAATCCTTATTTTAAATGTATACATGAATATATTTTTGGTGAATTTTATTACTTTCAATAAAGGTAGTCTTTATTAATAAGAAAGGATGTATTTTATCCCATCACTATTATTGAACCCCTTTTATCCAAAATACAAAATTTCTAGCCAACACATCCACATGAGGAAATCTTCATCTACCTTAGCTCTTAAAGATGAATTTCTTATTTGTCACATCAAAGTTGTCACTACTTCACAAATCCTATGGTATAAATGCATTATCCAATTCATTGAAAATCATATGTACCTTCCCAAAGTTGATTCCCAAGAAAAGACTAGAATCTAAAAGCAAGCACACAAAATATCTCCTTAAACATAACATCATTTACTATTGTAACGTTGAAGTACCCTACTTCATTATGTCATTTAAGAAGTAATTCTTATCCTTGAGAAAGTGTAGGGTTTAATTTGTGGTGGCCATTGTACTAGACATGATATAACTAAAAAATGCCTGTGTACAGGATACTGCTAGCCTACTCTAAAAAACAATGCCATCACATTTGCAAATAAGTGTAATCATTTCCAATTCCATGATGAAATTATTCATTCTCCTCTAGCTGAGATTTAAGCTATTGAATCTCCTTGGCCACTCTCTATGTGAGGAAAATATCTCATAGACAAGTTACCTTGATCTTAAGATGGACACATCTTTATCATTACTATCACCAAGTACTTTACCAATTGGGTAAAAGTTATGCCCCTTTTTAATGTCATTAGCATAACTATATCAAAATTTATGCTTAATAAAATCATATTTTGCTTTATAGTTCATCACACCATCATATTTGAAAATGGTGGAAGTTTAAAAAATAAATACATGAAGTATCTTTATGTGCAATTAAAAATTAAATAAAATATTCCAAAACTTATCACCATTAGTGCAATGGCCAAACAAAAGCCACAACAACATACTTAACAAAATATTATAAAATACTATTAGGGATTCTCATTCAGAATGGTATCTCAATCTATATCATGTGATTTGGGATTATGTACTAGCATTCACATTACCACAATGGAAAATACATATTATTTAGTCTACATATCCAAAGTCATCTTAGCACTATAAGTAGAGTTACCTTCTTTGTGTATCTCTCTTCATGGTATCATTCCTGATGAAGAGCTTATTGAAGCATACCTTCACACTTTAGATCTACTTGATGAATGCTGCATGAGTGTCTTATAGCACAATATTGAATACAAAATTTTCATAGTTAAATAACATAACAAGAAAGCCAAAGTTTGTACTATTAATGTCAGAGACCCAGTGTTGAAACTAGATTACACCCATAACAAAGAGGGAAAGTATGACCAAAATTGTTGGGGGGGATACATAATCAAAGACATCCTTGGACTTAACACTTATAAATTACAAATAAATGAAGCACATATATTCAAGGAACCGACCAACACTTAGTTATTAAATAATTATTTTTCTTAAATTGTGTTCTCCCTAGTTTCATTTTATTTATGCTTTTCTATTTCTTGTAAATATTACTTATATGATTATAGTTAGTTTATATATTCTTTTGAGATGACATTTATTTCAAATTATATTTTGAATCTCTTATATTTTATCATTATATCCGCACATCTAAGTTTCATTTCACATTATCCCTAAAATCTATACTTAGTATTTAGGTCTTTTGCCATTTTCATACCTCTTGGTTTTTTGATTACTGAGTTGTATTGTAACACCTTGGGGAATACAACCAGGGCTTCCACATAAAATGCTTATCCTTTTTTTACAATCATTTAATTCATTTAATCATCCATTATTTAAGTTTTGATTATTTGATTTATTATATGAATATATACACCCTTTGGATATTTTCTATCAATCATATCCTACTTTTGCCTCTTCGATTTTCAATTTTTGAGTTATAGGTAAGACCAAGGGAATCAACCTATACCTCTTCAAATATAGGAGACATTCTCACTATAATTTGGGATGCTCTGATCCCTACAATATTTCAACTTTTTAACCAAATAATTCTATAAATCTATACATATATTATTATTGTTATTCACAATAATAACATACCAAATAATATTTTATAACTTAGGTAATAGTATAACTACTAATTACCAAAGTAAACTACCCAATGTAAATTATAATCCTTAACATTCCCTCTCTTAGAATTTATATTGGGAGAGAAAAGACAACTACACATCATTATATTTCCCTCCCATAATATTGACATGCATATGTCAGGTTCGCCCAAAAATGCATCCATTACATAGTATGAAACTTTTATATTGGATAAGAGATTTATTACAAAATGTATTTCAAGGCTTACTTGAGACTAATGATAAAAATAGAACTTGCCTAGATGATGACAAATACAAATTTAAATAAATAAAAAATGACTCAAGACACTAATGAAAAACAACTAGAGACATTGATAAAAGAACACAAAAAGACAAGATACTCACAAATGAATATTTAAATGACACTAGAATTTGACACAAAATTATCAACTCAATATAAACACAAGATGATAAATATATTATTTTATGACTATAATTTAATTGTCACTAAAATTATTTAACTTATAAAAGGCTGAACACTTTAATTTAACTGACTCAGTTGACTAGAAATTGACTCTTAAAACAATAGGACTATGAAATTTAAAAAAATCTAATTGAATATTAGATTTAACGAATAAATATAAAATATGTATCTTATTGACTTTAAAAACTAACTTATGGTTTTAAACTAATGACATAGACTAATCTATTATAACTAAACTAAATAAATGTAAACCTAAATACTATGACAAAGTAAAAACCTTTTGAAAACTAAAAAGTAACATATTTAATTATAAATCTAAAAAATGTAATACGTAAACCTAATACTACTACCCTATAAGCAAAACCATAAAATTTTAAAAAACCATGAGCCTCATATGAAAGATAGATTTGATGTAAAGGCTCCAAGGTGAAAAACTATAGATTTGAAGAAAAAGTACTTACACATTGTCTCCTTGTTTTTGGTGCTACACTCTAAGAAAGTTCAATTCATTAGCCATTGGATGCATTTAGATATGGATCAAAACTAGATATTAAATGAGTTTGATGTAATTTTGATGATGTGGGAAAGTTCATTGAGATGGGAAAATATTCTCTAAGTTACAGGTGTTGGGATGTAGATCAAAGCTCGTAAGAATCACAAAATCATGAGAATAAAAGTTGTAGAGATTTATTTTCTTTTGTTTGATGTTTTAGACAGCTAAGATACATTCAAGTATTACCAGATCTAAATAGAATAACTAGGAAAATAATAGAGATCAATTTTGAAATGGTAACCCATAAACACCAATTTTACTTCATATGGATCCAAATATGATAGAATCATATCCTCATATTTGTATGTAGCCAAAATTGAAATCTGTAGATATAACCACTTGAAAAAATAATAATACAGACGAGAATTTGCATCCAATTTAACCCTTCAAATAGGTTTTTGAAAAACCTTTAAATGCTCATACAGAGACATACATATATATATATATATATATATATATATATATATATATATATATATATATATATATATATATATATATGACAATAACGGAGATCAATTTTGGAATGGTAACCCATAAACACCAATTTTACTTCATATAGATCCAAATATGATAGAATCATATCCTCATATTTGTATGCAGCCAAAATTGAAATTTGTAGATAGAACCACATGAAAAAATAATAATACAGATGAGAATTCTCATCCAATTTAACCCTTCAAATAGGTTTCTAAAAAACCTTTAAATGCTCATATATATATATATATATATATATATATATATATATATATATATATATATATATATATATATATATAGATATGTATATGTATGTATATATGTATGTGTATATGTATGTATATATATATATATATGTATATATATGTATGTATATATATATATATATATATATATATATATATGTATATATGTATATATATATGTGTGTGTGTGTGTATATATATATATATATGTGTGTGTGTGTGTGTGTGTGTGTATATATATATATATATACAAAAACTAAATCACAAAAAATAGATATATTTAATCACTCATATTAATAATAAAATATCTTCATGTGGTCTGTACTACCATTTTTTTATTAGTATGAATGAAAATCCTCTCAAATGATAAAACTTTCACACATGGTCTACATTGCTTAGTATTGTTATGGATAAGGATTAAATTTGGAGAGAGGTCCCACAAGAATAACTCACTCTGACACTAAATAATGAGATTAATCCATTATTTGGTAGATCTGAAGGCTCAGAATGTTTATCAATCAACATATTTTATTAATCAAAATACATATAAATATATAGGAGACATTTTTCCTATAATTGGGGATGCTTCGATCCCTACAATCTCTCAACCTATTAACCAAATACTTCTATGAATCTATACATATATTATTGTTATTATTCATAACAATAACATATCAAATAATATTTTTAACTTAGGTAATAATATAACTACTAATCGCCAAAGTAAATTACCCAATAAAAATTATAATCCTTAACATGGTAGGCTAGTAGATCTGGGTATGATGTCTCATATCACCATTATCTATCTTATTAAATTCTAGTACCACCTAATTTATCACACAAGTACCCAATCTTCATAGTAGATCAATGACTTTATAAGGGATCTTGAAGAGCATGGAAAATTTTGTGGGAAGGGAGGATCCTTTTATTTTTCATCCATGTTATCCTTCACAGGATGATATTAATACTTCACTAGCTAGCCAAAGCTTATGTTTGCTAGGTAGGGTTCTCTATGGTTATTGAATTTGAAACCTCTTAGTCTCACCAACATGATTAGAGTGTCTTTTTCTGGGTAAATACAATGATTTTGCCTTGTTTTCACACTCTTTTCCCTCCCTCCATTTCCCCCCCTTGATAGGCATTTTTGTTTATAAATCTTCTCCATCTTCTTTGCTTCATATTCTCCATCTCTTTCAAACATAATAACAATATGGAAATTCTAAATTTTTCTATCCTTCGAATAGAAGTTTCATCTTTGAGTTATTTTTATATGATTTATTGGTCATTGCATTATCTTCTTAGGATTTCTCTTAGTTATGCTTTGGACCTTGAGTTTTCTATTTGCTTTTTATGGGCCACTTAGTCTCATTTTTCTCATTCATGCTTTCAATATTCACATATTTATTTGATTTTGTTTTGTTACTTATCTTACATTGAGGTTTTTATTATAAATAAATTTTTCGTGTCCATTATTTGATTTGGATTGTTATTTATCTTCTTAGGCTTCATTGTAGCTTACTAATTTTCCTTTATTTTTACCTACTTCTTGTATCTTTTGGTTATAACCTAGATTTATCAACCCATGATTTCCAATTTATCCAAGCTTTTTAATCATCTCTAAAAGTTTTTCATTTTTATGTCCATTCATTGACTATATTGTGTATGCATGCATTGATTTTATTTGGTTTTAGCCTTGTATCCTAAGAGTTTCAAAAATGTAGTTACATCATCCTCCATAATCGAGACTATGGTATTTTAATGTAGTCACTTAGAAGAAAGGTAATTCAAGGTATGTATATGTTACTTTTAGTTATTCATTTATCAACAGTTCTTTCAACATTTTTTTTAGTTATGCTTTTTTGTGTTGTTATGTTTATATCCAAAAACACCATCTCTCATTACACTATTATGACATGTGATGAACTTTAGGTGAGGCATATATATACACCTGATATTTTCACATTATCACTTTATTGGTGCTTTCTATTGCAAAAAATTGTCGATGCATAAATCACCCTAAGTATACACATTAAATGGCACAGTGGGAATGGGTTGGGATTGGCTCATGTTACTTTGTGAGATATTTTTACATACTATTTTATCACACCATCACTATTATGAGTCTAACCTCATCTAAGTCTCTATATGTATTTCTTATATATATATATATATATATATATATATATATATATATATATATATATATATATATATATATATATATATATATTTAATAGCATCCTTATATCTTATTTTATGGACTTGGGTAATACAATTTTTTTCATGCTTAAGTTTTCCCTATATTGTATTGATGATCTTGATACAATTATAAGTCTATCTTCTAACATTTGTATAGTATTAGCCTAGCCAATATCTTTGGCCTAGAAATTAGGGTTAATCCTGGGTATTGGAACCATATATATATGGGTCATATTTCATTCCTAATAAGATGTATCACATTAATATGCTCTGCCTACACTCAAATTTATAACGTAAGTAGTATTTGGGAGGGTTAGAGGGTTTAAAACCTTATCTTAGAGGTTTTGTCTTATGGTGTTATTGAATCTCAATAGGATAGGTATTTTTGTGTTCCCAATTAGGGATATATAGGCATTAATCCAACCATTTTAGGTATTCAACTTAAAAATCTCTTGCAAATCTTGAATTGAGCTAATGGGGGAGATTAAAGCATTGAAAAGTCCACCCTAAGTCAAGTATTTTTATCCCTATATTGTTTCCTTTAGTTTATATACTAGATGTTGTTTATTGTTTTTTGGATATATGTGTGTATCATTTCTTACGCTCCTCCTTATATTGAATAAGCTGGTATAGATATAGGGTTAATTAAGCTTTCCATTTTCACCTTAGGCTACATATACCCCCATTTTTTTGACCATTGCATGTTTACTTATTTATAATAACTTACCCATCATTTAATTTACTTGCACATCTTAAAATCTTTTACTTTACTTACATATTAACAATCATTGTTATAATCATTTATCTTCATTGAGCCATAGTGAAAGAGATATCCCTATGTCATAGGATTAGGCTTTGGAACCCTTTCCTCTTGACATTTGAGTTGTAGATTACCCTATGTTAGGTCTACAAATATCCTAAGAACTTACCCTCTTGTCCAAATATGTGTAGGCTTTATTTGATTGACCACATTAAAATCCTAGTCTATTAAGAGAAAGAGGATAGTTTTAGGTCATCCTCACCCATGAATAAACATGAGTTATTTATCATTATGTTTAATTAACAATAAATTTGGATTATATGTGTTGTTTACTAGTAGATCTAGTTTATTTGCATAATTAATTTCCATGTATGATTATTTTATAAATTACCTTATTGAGCTAGCACTGATGCATCTAGGCAAATAACTTAGTAACTTGATTTTATGATTATTAAGTTGTTGATTGATTACTCCCTATGATATACAATGTGATTGAGATCCTTGTTTAATTACATTGATCACATTTCATGTTTAACTACTTGTTTAAATTTTACTATGTAATCTATTGCTTTGGTTATTTAAGAGATTACACATTTTAATGTGTGCATTGAGTGCACAAGTAACGTGGATGCCAAATAAGGGGATATTGGACTATGTTAATCATGGGATTACCATTTCCACTAGGTTTATAAATATAATATTTATCACCCAGTGTTTTTTTGTGTTTGAGATCTGGTGGATATTTTGGGAAAAATACATGTTTTAGGATTATATCTTTGTCATCCATATAATTTTTAGAAGTCCCTAGAGGGTCAAGTGGGACTTTGGGTAAGTCATTTATTGTTTACTAATTAAAAAATATAAATGGAAGAAGAGATCCTCTTTTAAATTGGTGTAAAGTGTAAGTCAAGGCTTCTTAGTTGAAAATATTAGGGATTTTATCTTTGTAGTTTAATTAAAGAGTGTTTCTATTGGGATATTTGAGGATTTTTAGGATAACCAAGTGACTCATTTATTCCTTGGATATAGAAGGTGTAAATGTAATGTAAGGTGGGCATGTTGGCCATGTGACTGCTAAGTAGAAGTTATTGCATATGTAAGTGGAGTTATTAGGAGGAGGAATTTTTGAAAGAAGCCCCGAGGAAGGGAGGGGAAAAGAATCACCTTCCCATTGACAAAGGATTTTAGGGATTTTCCTATAAGTGTTTGAAGGGAAATATTTTTGTATAGTTTTTCCTATTTGAAAATTTGATTTTGGAGCTCAAGTTTGGAATATATTGAGAATAATATTGAATGATTGGAGTTAGTTTTGTGAAATATCCTTAGAATTTTTTTTGTATACTTCTCCAAGTGGTGGATTGAAGGTAGGGCCTCTCTTTGAATACTCTTACCATGTTTTTTGTTGGAAGAAAAATCACTAAGAGGGGGGTGTATTCATGTTTAAAAAATTTATTTAAATTAAACTTTAATATTATTAAACCATGAAATAAACATAGTGATATAGTAATGCATAAAGAACCATTCACATGAGCATGAAACAAGAAAACACATATATGAGTGGGAAACCCTTAAGGGGAATAAAACCCACTATTATATCTACAAATGGACTACTATCCTATGAAACAAAAGAAAAAATTTAGTTTATCACCAAATCAACTTGTATAACCAACCCTAATAAAGTCAAGCACCCACTAGACTAGGCTTTAACAAGCATCTACTTGCAAGGAAACACCAACCCCCTAAGTGACTCAACACCAACTTAGCCACCTCATAATTTCTAGATCATATTCACACCTCTAATATTTTTTTATGGTCTAAAAATCATTTCAATACATCATTCTTCTCAACCATTCATTATTTTATTCGCTCATTTTTCACATGCTCAAATAGGCCTAAACTACCTTGTATATATACTAGTATCATGGTCACACACAACTTGATCAACCACACACCTTAAATTTTTTTGGTCAAATAAATAATATATATTATAAAATATTATGAACATGGTTCAATCATAATTTTAACCTTTTTGTTTTGCCACAACTCAACTAGGCCTTACTCCTCCTTTAGGTCTCATGGAGACCTACTTGCATTAGGTCTGCTTTCTTAATGCTAAAACTTGATCTTATTGAGAATTGATGGATTTATTAAAAAAAACAAAAAAACACTTAGACACTCATCCAATTAACTCTTATAACCTTCTTCATGCATTATTAGACTTGCATCCTTCATTCATACCATGAAAGCTCCTTTCAGACAAACTGCCCTATTAGACTTGTGTAAATCAAAAGTCTATCTTACAATAATGAATCTTAAACACACTTAAGATACTCAAACACAATAAATAAAAAAATTATACATATTATCCATGAAATTATAATAATCATAAAATTATTTTAAAATAATCACTTAGGAAATAAGGGCTCAAGAACATCTCTGCAACTCACTCAAAACTGCCAAATAACCTCAAAAACTAGACATGAAGAATTAGACTTCCAACACCTATGTAGACACGTGCATGATTCTTGATGCATAAAAATGGTTATATGATATCTAATAGACATAATTATATAGTATTTATATGGTTTAATATTAAATATTGGTCTTGTAGACCAATTTCTTAACCTTATCTCTCACAGTCCTATCTGAACTAGACAAACCATTTTGTGAGCAACATTTTCACCACATACACTAACCTCCAAAGATTATCAAAAGAATTATGATGACTTAAAAGTCATAAATAACTTATTCATGAAATTTATTTCATCAACATATCATGTACAAACCCTTAAATCTATTTCTTCATCTCTATTTACGTTTTATACTATCAGCACCATTAGGTATGTTTGCAACTAACTTGGATGACCAATTTAGATAATTTAAAGGATAAAAACTATCCATAAAACATCATGGACATGTAAGATGAGTCTCTATATTATTATACCACCCATTTTATTTTCTTGACCAATTCAACTTTGAGATCTATAATAATTTATTGACAAATACGCTTGTATCTATACATTTTATTTCTCATCTAACTAACCACCATCACCTGGAGGTACCTAGGGGATTTTAATACATGATATAATATCTCATATATTTATTTTAATCCATCCTATCTGATTTGAACAAATTATTTCATATCAGGTCTTTATTAGGGTTTTAGGGAGGTTTAACACATGTTTTGGTGTTAACAATTATTCATAAAGGACTGCCACTTAAATCCAAAACTAATGCCTAGAAATATTAGCTATAACACTTCCCCATCTCTCTTAAACAACTTATAATCCCATTTATAGGTTTCACATGCTTATGAACAACTAAAATTGTTTTCAGGTTTGAGGCCTCATTTTATGAGTTCGAAAAGGCCTAAAATAGTGATTCATGCACTTTTACTTCAAATATTGACCTCAAAATTTGTGATCATACCTAAAAAAGCCTATCTCACCTCTATCCATGATATCATGTTCATAATTTCCATGAAATATGATCTTCATACCTCACTAGTCTAGGTAAGGCTTAGGAGTGGTCTGGGTATAGACTTATACTGAAGGTCCTACCCCTATAGGCTCACCCTAAAACTCTCATGAATAAGTATATACCTTACTTTCTAAAACAATGACATACAACCTTTGCATGCCTATGTTAATTAATTTCACCATGTACATACCTCTTCATGTCATGACTATGCTTCTTATGCACTTGACATCAATAATGTATACCCTCCATGCTGACATTAACAATGATATAAACCATGTAGACATAAGACATTAGTTTCCTTCAAATTATCTCTTTCTCTTTCTCTCATGACAACACTCTTCCATGCACCTTGTCACATCACACATTGCCAACTATAATTAATCACCTTTGACATCAACCTTCACAAGATGCACCTTTGACATCAATGAAAATACTCAACAATATCCCCCTTTGTCATTGATGGAAACCACTCTCATAAACTTATCTCAACAAGCTATTTCTCCCCTTTAACATTAATGACAAAGAGGTACCTAAAACTTCTTGGATGACACCTATTACAACCAAAAAACTCAATACATAAGATTATGAGTCTATAAAGCATCATACAAACATGCTCCCCTATCTTCATGAATACCTCAATCACCTATTATTGACATGATTGACATACAATTTTAGATCACACCCTTGATTACTCACTAGGCCACCACATATGGTATCTGACATATACCTTCTTACTAAAGAATTAGGAACTCCCCTTTTATCTTCACAGCTTGTGCTCATCATATCAGTCATCAAGACTCACAAACCATTCTCAAGATGTATATAATAACCTTGTTATTAAATTACACTAGTAATACAATAATATTTTTACTTACCTCTCAATTTTCCTATATGCCTATCATAACTTCACAAATATTCTTGGCATTCAAAACCTATTCTTGGAGCTAATGAACCACCTCAATTAGCTCCCATTTCCCTTTACTTGCTAAATGGCTAGTAAAGGAAGGAATTACTCCTAGTTCTTATCTTAGATACTCAAATGTTGCCTTTGGAAGTGGCTTGGTTAGAATGTATACAATCTAATCTTTTGTAGAAACATATTCAAGTTTCACATTTTTCTCACATACCTTATCTCTTAGGAAATGATACTTGATGGGTATGTACTTAGTTCTTTAATGCATGACAATATTCTTTGAGATACTTATGGCACTTGCATTATCATAATAGATAGGATTAGGACTATCATACTCTACCTTGTAGTATTTTAAGGTATGTCTCATCCATATGACTTAAGTGAAACATGAAGCTATTGTAATGTACTTAGCCTCAGAATTAGATAATCACATTAATGATTGCTTATCCTAAGAAGAAATCTCCTCCACTAGTTCTTTTCTTATCATCTAGACATCCTGCCCAATCTGCATTTGTATAGGCTTCTAAATCAAACTCCTTTCTCCATGGATACCACAACCCAAAATCCATAGTAACCTTTAGATACCTAAGTATCCTCTTGACTAATTGAAATGGTTTTCCTTTATATCTTCTTAAATCTTCCCATAAGATCCATTACTTGAATGATATTAGGTATATAGGTAGTAGTTTATAACAAAATTCCAATCATTGACCTGTATGATGTCTAATTGACCTTTGGAGATTCATCCTCCTTAGCTTACACCATGTGATCATAGGTGTTTTGACTACCTTGAAATATTCCATCCCAAATTTCTTAAACATCTCTCTTATGTACTTAGCTTATGAAATGAATATACCTTTTTATGATTGAATGATTTGTAACCCAAGGAAGAATGATAATTCTCCTAGAATGGACATCTCAAACTCCTTCTTCATCACATCTAAAAAGGTCTTAGTCATAATTTCACTATTTCTACCAAATATGATGTCATCCACATAGACAACCACTATCAGTTGATGATCATTTTCTATCTTTATCAAATTACTATCTGCAACTCCTCTCTTGAATCCTTGGTCTAATAAGTACATATCCAATTTAGGGTACCAAGCTCTAGGATCTTGATTTAAATTGTAAAGAGCATTTTAAAATATACATACATAGTCCTTATTACCCAATAATGATAAAACCTTAGGCTGCTCTATGTACACCTCCTCTTCTAAGTTCCCATTCAAAAAAGCTAATTTGACATCTATATGATACACCTTGAATCCTTTGAAGCCTACATATGCTAGAAATAATTTGATAGACTCCAATCTTGTTAATAGAGAAAAGGTCTCCTCAAAGTCTACCCCTTATAATTTTTCATACCCCTTGCATACCAATCTATCCTTGTTCCTAGTGACTTCTCCATCTTCATTCAATTTTTTCCTAAACACCCATTTTGTGCCAATGACATTCTTATCTTTAGGCCTAGGAACTTGTTCCCAAATCTCATTATTTTATATTTGGTCTAACTCATCATTCATAAAACCTATCCAAAACTTGTATTTTATTGCTTCTACAAGATTATTAGGTTCAATATTAGACAATAGAGTAAAATTATCTTGATTTAGGTTACTTACCATCTTTCTCCTTATTTGCATACTTACATCCTTGTTACCATGATTTGTGATTTAGAATGGTCTCTTTGAATCTATCTTGAAGGACCTTTTGAATCTTGTCTTTCCTCAACTTATTATTCTTCCTCATATATCTCTATTTTTTCGTCTTAATTATTGAATTCAAAACTCTCTGATGCATCCTTTGATTGAGAGTGTGACTTCTTAAAACTGGTCTCATCATTATTCACATTGGCGCTTTCCACTATATTTTATAACCTTTTATTATAACATCTATAGGTTGAGATTATTTATGAGTACCCAAAGAATATTCCTTCATCAAACCTTGAATCAAACTTACCTGAGTCTTCCTCATCTCTTTTGATGAAGTATTTGCATCCAAACACTCTAAAGTGTTCCAAAATAGTAGATCTACCTTTTCACAGTTCAAAAGGCATTTTATTACCATTAATCCTTATCTAGCCTATATTCAAAATATAGACTAAAATAATAAATACCTCTCTCTAGTATCCATTAGATAATCTTGATTCATATATCATAGTCCTTTCCATTTCTTGAACTATTTTATTCTTTCTTTCCACTACCCCATTCTACTAAGGTGTCCTAGCTGTTGAGAACTGTCTCCTTAACCCATTAACCTCATAGAATTAATCAAATTAATTGGACCAAAACTATCATCTTCTATTAGATATTAGGCATTTGATAATTACATTATTTTCATTCTCAACTAGATCCTTGAATGTTTTTAACTTATCAAGAGCTTCTGACTTTTCTTGTAAGAATGCTACCCAAGTCATTCTTGTGTAGTCATCTATAGTAACATGAAATAACCATCTCCTTTAATAATTTAGATTCTTGTAGGTCCATAGAGATCAATGTGTATTAAATATAAATTTATTATAATATAATACTCTTTATACTTGAACCTCCTTCTAGTTTTCTTACCATGTTGACATACCTTGCAAAGTGTGTTTGCAGATTTGGTGATTTTATAAGGCATATTCTTCATAGAATTCTTAGAGATTATCTTGGCTAGATTATCAAAGTTTAGGTGGCTAGATTATAAGGCATATCTAATATTCATCCATTTTGCTCATAAATCATCTCTCCTTCTTGATCTCATTCAAGACATATAGATTTTTTTCATTCCTCTTAGCATTCACAATTAGCCTTCCTAATATCGCTCTCCTTATGTCACACCCTCTGTCATGAAAGGTAAGTGTGTGTCCTTGGATGCACATTTGACTTACACTAATAAAGTTATGTTTCAATCCATACATATATATCACATTCTCTATCCTAGTCTTCCCATTTTCCAAACTCAAAATACCCTTGCTAATAATATTGGCAATTGTGTTTATCTCCAAATATCACTATTCATGAAACATTATTATTTAATGAAATGAACTTACTCTTATCCACTATCATGTGGCTCAAGAAACCACTCTCTATATACCACTTCATGTTTTCATCTTGGATGTGAAAGGAAGTCTGAGATAAAATAGATTATTCTCCTTTAGTCTTCTATTCCTCCTTCACCTTATTCACAAGGTCTAACTTCTCAATCCACTTCTTAGTGGCATGAATATATACCTTTTTGTCTTGATTTATCTTATTTATATGCCTTGTCTTGTAATCCCTTGAAATATGTCCTCTTTGATTATAGTTGTAGCACAAAATTCTACTTCTATTGTTGAAATGATCATTTATCTTATTTTTCCATGAGGAATTGAGCCTAGTATGATATCTAAAATCCATACTCTATGTCCATATTGATTGCATGAGAAACAGTAACCATTGAAAGAATTCATATACCTTGTTTATTTGATAAGAGTTGTCTTTTGATGACTGTTGAATGATGCATCTTTACCTTTGTTGTCTCTTAAAAGATTTAAATTATTCTAGACTCATTAATGGTCAATTTGAGTCTCAGATTTGAGATTTTATGCATAGGTCTTTACTCTATCAATACCATCGCTTCTTGATAGTCTATTTTCCTTTGAGAGCTGACTCTCCTTGTTTTATATTTGGTCTTATTTGAACCCAAGACCTATATTATCATGTAGATACCTCTGAACATTCAAAATATTACCAAGGATTTTAGTGCTCTTTTTAAATTTTTGATGTGTCTTCAACTTGATTGTTACCTGGTCCAATTCTACCTTTAAGGACTCTATTTTTATTCTAAACTTGGTGAATTCTTTCTCCTTGGTCTTAAGAATTGTAATGAAAATCTCAATATAAGTTTTCAATTGTTTAATGATCTCTTCATGTTCATTGGTGTTGTTACTTAGTCTCTCTTAAAAAATATTGATTTGATCCTCATAACCCTTAACCAAGGATCTCGGTTTCTAATTCTTCCTTCTTTAGAAATTCAACTCCTCTAGAGCACTCACCAATTCTACCTTAAGGTTCACTTTAGCTTCTTCTTCCTCTAATTATTCATCTTCCATAAGAATTTTCCCTTTTGAACAACCTTCATTATCTATTTTTATGGCTATGAATAAATTTTCATTGCTATCATGATCATTATTGTCATCATCACTATTAGATATAATTATGTTACTCATATCAGAGGAGATACTATACTATCTTGTATAGAAACTTATCTTATTCTTGAATGACACTTTCTTGCCTTCATACTTCCTAAAACTCTTTTTTTTCTTATCAAGCTTATATAACTTCTTAACCTCACCATGATTTTCATCATGATCATTCTTATATTTATTAGGGCACTTGGGTACAAAGTGACCAATCTCACCATAGTTAAAGCACTTAAATGTCAACTTGCCCTTATACTTACCTAATTATTTCCTTAGTTTTTTGAAAAACATGGCTTCTATCTTGTCGTCATCAATGTCTGCATCAACATCATCCTTGACATTTTTACCTTGTGACTTTTTCTCAGATTTGAATACAACTTATTTCTTGGAAGGTATTACATCACTTATTCTCATTTCATAGGCATTCAAGATGTCATGAAGCTCATCTATTTTTAGTTTATTGAAATCCTTGATCTCCTTCATAGAAGATACTTTTGAATCAAACATAAATGTTAGGGATCTTAATACCTTTTTTACTATTATTGATTCTTCCAACTTTTCTCCTAAACCTCTGATGACATTTGTAACTTCATCTACTCTTAATAGATAAGATGTTATATTTTCATCCTCCTTCATTCTCAAACTTTAAAACTACCTTTGGTGGGTATATAATTTTGCCAACTTGACTTTGGTATCTCCTTCATAGATGGTTTTCAAAATTTACCATATTTATTTGGCTAAATCATAATGTATGAAATTTACAAATTCTACCTTTGAGATACCATATAGGATGGAATTCATTAACTTGGAGTTGTTTTCACTTACCTTTTTTCTTGATGCATAAGTTGGTGATGTAGGAGGTGGAGTGAATCCATCAACAAATAATTGCCATATGTCATAGCCTAAGGACATTAGATAGGTATTAATTTTGATACTTCAAAATGCATAGTTATTCCCACTGAAGAGAGGGGCCTTATTGGTTGATAAACCTCCTTATACTTGATGACTAGACATGCTTGTGCTTCTAGGATCTCCTTTAAGCTATTAGGCCTACTTTAAAAGACCAAAATATAATACCAATTATTGGTAGAAAAATCACTAAGATGGGGGTGAATTAGTGTTTAAAAACTTTATTTCTATTATACTTTAATATTCTTGAACCATTAAAATAACATAGTGATATAACAATGCATAAATAACCATTCACATGAGCATGAAACAAGAAAACACATATAAGAGTGGGAAACCTTCAAGGGGAAGAAAAATAACTATGATATCTATAAATGGAATATTTCAATATGAAAAAAAATACCAAATTTTATTTATCACCAACTCAACTTGGAGCACCAACCCAAATAAAGTCAAGCACACACTTGACTAGGCTTTAACAAGCATCTACTTGTAAGGAAGTACCAACTCCCTAAATGACTCAGCACCAACTCAACCAAATCATAATTTTTTGATCATATTCACACCTATGCTATTCAGTTATGTTCTAAAACTCATTTTAAGACCTCTTTATACTCAACCATTCATTATTTTATTCGCTCATTTTTCACATCCTTAAAAAGGCCTTAACTGTCTTGCATATATACTAGTCTCATGGTCACACATAACTTGGTCAAACACACATATTAAACCTCTTATATTTCCCAAATAATAGGTCTTATTACATCTTATGAACATGGTTCAATCATAATTTGAACCTCTTCTAATCTTCCACAACTCAATTGGGCCATACGCCTTTAGGTCTCATGGAGACCTAATTGTATTAGGTCTAATCTCTTAATGCTAAAACTTGATCTTCTTGGGCCTAGGTAGTTTTATAGAACAATAAAAAATAATTCAAATTATTATAAAATTAAATCTTTTGAACTCCTCCATGATTTATTATACCTACATCCTTCGTTCATACTATGAAAGCTCTTTTAAGACAAACTGCCCTATTAGGCACGTGTACATCAAAGTTTATCTTACAATAATGAAGTTTAAACACTCTTAAAATACTCAACCATGAAAAATTAAACATGTATATAAATTTTCCATGAAATTATGGTCATCACCAAATTATTGGAACACATTCACTTAGGAAATAAGGGCTCAATAACATATTTGCAACTCACTTACTCAGAACTGCTAAATCACCTCAAAAACTAGTCATGAAGAATTAGGCCTCCAATGCCTATGTATACACTTGTCATGAATCTTTATGCATAAAAATATTTCTATGATATATACATAACATCCTTAGATTTAATATTCATATGGTCTAATAGTAAATATTTGTCTTGCATACTAATTTCTTGACCTTATGTCTCATAGCCCTATCTGAACTAGACATGCTATTTTATGAGCAACATTGTCACCACATACACTAACCTCAAAATCTTATCAAAATAATTAAAATGACTTAAATTTCATAAATAGCTTATTTATTCACTTTATTTCATCAATATATCATGCACAAACCCTCAAATCTATCTCTTCATCTCTGTTTGGGTTTTACATTATCTAAACCATTAGGTCTGCTACAATTGGCTTACTTGGATGACCAATTTAAAACAATTTAAGGATATAAAATATCCATAAAACATCGCAAACATGTAAAATTAGTCTCTATCTTCTCTTAACATCTATTTTATTTTCTTGACCAATTTAAATTTTGAGAGCTATAATAATTCCTCAATAAATAAGCCTATATATGTAAATTTTATCTCTCATCTAACTAATCACAATCACTTGGAGGTACTTGTGAGAGTTTACTACATGATACAATATCTCATCTAGGCATTTTAATCCATCCTAAGATGATTTGAACAAATTATTTCATATCAGGTCCTTATTAGGGTTTTAGGGAGGTTTAACACATATTTTGATGTTAATGATTATTCATAAAGGATTGCCACTTGAATACAAAAGTAATGCCTAAAGATATTATATAGGACCATTCCACATATATCTTAAATAAATTAGACTCCCATGCATAGGTTTCATGTGCTTATGAATAATTGAAAGTGTTTTTTAGGTTTGAGACCTCATTTTGTGATCTTGAGAAAGCCTAAAATAGTGATTCATGAAATTTTCATTCAAATATTAACCTAAAACTTTGTGATCATACCTACAATAATTGATCTCAATTCTATCCATGCTCCCATGTGCATACTTTCCTTGAAATCTGATCTTCATACCTCACTAGGCTAGGTAGGATCTAGGAGTGGTATGGGTGCAGACTTAGAATGAAGGTCCTACTCCTATAGGCTCACCCCAAAATTTTCAAAAATGATTCTATACCTTAATTACGTGCTCAAACAATACCATAAAACCTTTGCATGCCTATGGTCATTCATTTAACCATGTACATACCTCTTCATGCCATGACTATTCTTCTTATGCACTTGACATCAATGATCTGTACCCTCCATTCTAACATTAACAATGATATCAATCATGTAGAGATAAGACATTAGTTTCCTTTAAATTCTCTCTTTCTCTTTCTCTCATGAAAACACTCTTCTATGCACCTTGTCACATCACACACTACCAATTATCTTTAATCACCTTTAACATCAACCTTCACAATATACACCTTGACGTCAATGATAATACTCAATATTTTCTTTTTGATAACTCCTAATATTATATTTATTTAAAACTTTAATCTTTTTTAGGATTGGAAAGTTTAATTAGTTTACAACCCCTTTGTCTATTAAAGCTTGTTTTTGGCCTAAGAGGTGTTTTTAGGACATATATCCCTCAAAAAATTATTATTTTTGTTTCATTTTTAATGAATTGAAATGGTGTTATTAGTCTTCACAAATGGGGTTATCATGTTTCTTTATTTATGTAAGATGAAAATATTGAAATCATGTACATTACTTACTTGTCTTGACAAGCATAAAAGGGTGGTGATGGAACTTGGTAAGTAAGACATAAGACCATCTGCCCCTCTATCTAATAGGAATGGAATGGGATTGTTTCAAAAAAGTGTTTAATCCCCCACCCATATCACTAAGATGTTATGTTTTTTTCTATAGGAGCCAAAATTAAAAATCCATACTATTTTGGCCTTATGAAAATGGCATGTTCTCTTGCTTATAAAATGAAATTTGATTTTTTGTATTCCCTTTATTTTTTGCATTTTTTCAAAATAAAATGCATGATCTCTTACTTTTAAAAGTTAATTTGAAGACTCGCATACCCTTTTATTTTGTTCATGTGGTTTTCCCCTCTTCTCCTTATTGGTTTATCCTTTAAAATAATGGTTATGAGAGGGGTGGATATGGCATAGTGGTTAGCATGTTTTTTTGGGTATGAGATCATGATCATATCATAGTCATATGGCCATTTATACTTCTATTTTTAGAGGGGACATTGACATATCCCTATGCTACATTATGGGTGCACTCATGAGATTATAGGGTGGATGGTTGAGATATTAATTTGTTCAAAAAACATTTGAGAAGCTAAAATCAACCCACATAGTGTGCATACCATATAAAAAACATCCTAAATGGTCATAAGAGACTCACATATAGAGGCATGTCAAGGTTATTAGATGGTATAGGGATTGCCATTATGGATATAAGAGATTTTAGTCTACTTGAGTAACACATTAGTTTTGGATTTGGTAGAATAAGCTTCCAACATGATATGTATCGAGACAATTAGTGAGAGCACTGCCATAAGTGCGTGACGTGCAAACCCATATCCCAATGAGATTGAGCACATTGATGTAGAGGTGAAAAATTCACCCATTTTTTATCCAAGATTAGATGTTGTGGGGGTTATTGGGAAGTATCCCGCATGATGGGTAGTGGCTCACTTATTACTAGTGTTTCCATTAGTAGTAGAAATGGGTGATGGTGAATGTATATGTATACATATGTATGTATATATATGTATGTATGTATATACATACATATATACATACATACATAGATACATACATACATACATACATATATATATATATATATATATGGATATATAGGTAGAATGATGGAGAGTGAAGAACACAATAATGGTAGAGATCTTAGGGTTTTACATCGATCGAGCCTTCTATCAAACTCTGAATAGGTGCCTACAACGAAAATGATAGAGATTTTTTAAGGGGTTAAAATCAGCAATGAGGAATCAGATTTGCATTCTTTCCAAAACCACTGGTTGGGTTCAATATATATATAGGTAGGTAGGTAGGTAGAATGATGGAGAGTGAGGAACACAATAATGGTAGACATCTTAGGGTTTTACATCGATTAAGCCTTCTATCAAACTCTGAATAGGTGCCTACAATAAAAATGATAGATATTTTTTAAGGGGTTAAAATCAGCAATGAGGAATCAGATTTGCATTCTTTCCAAAACCACTGGTTGGGTTTTGATTTTGAGCCCATTTTTAACCTTCTATAGGTTTAGGATAATGTTGTGCATGACACTAATCTCAACCCTTCACACAAATTAGTGACCCCACTAGATTCCTCAACTCGAGCACATAGATAACATATCAGGAGGAAAAAACACAAGTGTTTCAAGATCAAACCAATCCCCATGCTGACTGTCATTAACCCAAAGCTATATTTGGGAAATGTGGTCAAATACATAGAGAAATATCTCATTGGCCTCTTCCATGGTAGGATTTACAAGGACTCTGATCTCCATAAACGGACTTAAAATGTCTAGGAAGCCTTACTAGGATACACTCTCATTTACAAAGGGGCAAAAGGATTTATTATATTTATTTTTAAAACTATGGAGGATAGAGAATGAATCACATTAGATAGACCATGGTTCTAAGGTAACTCAGACCTACACTTGTCTGGATGGAAAGTAAGTTTTGACCCAAATAGGGAACACATAAAAACACTATCAATTTGGGTAAAGCTATTAGGTCTTCCTATCAAGCTTTAGGAGCCAAAGATCTTCAAAGTTATTGGTGAATCCCTAGGTAAAAATTTAAAAATAGACATAAATACTCTCTTGAAATAGAGCACAACTATGGTTCTCATTTGTGTGGAGATGGATATCTCCCAGGGCTTGCCAAACTCTATGGGCTCATATATGGGGATGTTTATAGACATCAAACATTGGACTACTAAAATGTTCCATTCAGGTACTCGTTGTGCCACTACTATGGACATCTATAGTTTGAGTGCCCACACTATCATAATTTGAATACACAGGCTATAGATTCAAGATAAAAATTAAATTGAGTTCTTAGAGGCAATACAAGAGGGAAGGACCCAGAGTAAAATATTTAAGAGGATGCATATATTAGTGGTATTTTAAAGGACTCACAAAGATGTTCTTGGGAAAATCTAAGCCCAAAACAACTGATCTCAGACCCTCTATAATCCCCTAACAAAGAAGATGGTGTTTCCACACCCATAACCTAGGCCCACATCTTGCCACAACACAAGCCTCATTTGTAGCATACTACTTTTTCCAAAGACTCAAAATAGGTACCTTCTCATAGTCAAAAAGATATTAGAGGTGATATTTTGGGTCAAGAACCCAACCAAAAGGAGATCCCCACTCCCTCTAAGGGCTATGGTATGATCAAACCACCTTAAATTTTCAATATCTCATAATATTTATTTGTTTTAGAGCTAGTTACATACCTCTCGTCTAGTGGCCCCAAGTCATCAAGGAAGGAGGATGTCAAAAATTATACACCCTCAACATCTTCTTTAGTCTCTACGAGCTCCACTGAATGAATATATTAGACTAGGTCCCTCATAAAGTCCCTTCAAAAACAACATGGAGGTAGCATGAAACATAGTGGATTAATATCCCACAAAGCTACCCCTACAGAATAATAGAGGTAGGCATTCAAATATCTTCAATGCAAAAATATAATTTAAATGGTAGGTTTTGTTTGGCAAATAATAAACTATTGATTGGGCCCTTAGCAATGCAGCCCATAAGAAGGTGATAAGATGATCCTCAAAGCTTTCAATATAAGAGGTATAGGGGTGGCCAATAAAAAATGGTCCCTTAAGAGACTTGTTATGAAACATAAGCCTAACATTTTGCTCATACAAGAAACTATGTACTCTGAGGTGGTGGAAAATAAAATCATTAAACAAATCCTTCTAAGATGGTCTTTTTTGGCTAGTAGCTCAGCTAGTAATTTGGGAGGATTGGCACTTGGTTGGGATTCCTCTCTAGAGAAAAATACACATCAGCTTACTACTAACTACTAGCTAGTTTCTCTACATTCTCTTTCTCTTGAAAGGGATGTGGACATTCTTAATGTCTATATGCCTTCACATCACATGAAATATTTTTGGGACTCACTTACAGATATTGGTTTCCTTTAAATGCCCCATATTATACTTGGGGAAGATCTGAACTTTATAACTCATTATAATGAAGTTTGGGTTTAAATAACTAGACATGATCCCTTAGCCGATTATTTTTTGCACTTCTTGGATACTCATGGTTTGATTGATGTTGATCCATCACAAATGGAACCTACCTGGTCCAATCAATGCATGAGTATAAAAGGTATTTCTAAAATATTAGATAGATTCTTACTAAAGGAAAAGCTCTCAATATGAATGAAAGTACACAAGGCTACCATACTGAAACATTATATTTTTGATCATTATCCTATATCTCTAGAGTTATTTGATGGCCTTAAGTAGCTTCCTGATCCTTTCAAATTCAATCCACATTAGATTGGTTATGAGGACTTTTTCTAGTTTGTTTAAGACACTTGGACCATAAATAATCCAATTGACGGTGCTCATGAAATGGCCAACTTTCAAAAAAATCTCATCAAGGTCAAGGCTATAACCAAGTTTTGATCTAAAACTCTTTTTGAAGATAGTGAGATCAAAATCATAAAAGTGGAAGAAAATATAAAAATATGTCTTGATTATTATTAGTAGGATTATTTTTAGAATGAAACTCTTAGGGAACTCAATGCATTAAAATAGAATTAGGCAAAAATAATGGCTTGGCAGGAGGATAAATGGAGGATGAAAAGTTGTTCAACTTAATTCAAGGAAGGGGATAGAAATACTAATTTTTTTCATCAACAAACAATGGCTCATAGGATAAATAATACCATATGGAATATTAAGGATAGAAGTGGAGCATATTGCAATAATTTTGACACTATTTTAAAGGTAGTAGTTTCACATTATCATAACATTTATTCTGAGCAGCCAAGGGAAAACATTCATGACATTATGGCTACAACCTCTTTCTTTGATGGATGGGTAGAGTAACAAAAAAATAAACATATTATCATAACCATTTCCTTAGATGAGCTCCATAAAACACTAAAATATTTTTAGGATGGGAAAGCTCCAGGATCAGATGGCTGGACTATGGAATTTTATCTTAGCTTTTGAGATCTTATTGCTAGAGATTTGCTACATGTAGTGGAGGAATCATGGGTGACTGGTAGAAATCATACCCATTTCTCTTCTAATTTTATTGTAAACATCCCCAAAGGTGATAATTGCACTAGTTTTGATCTCTTTCACCTCATTTTTGTATGCAATTGTATATAAAAGCTCATTGTAAAAATCATTTTTGCTCACCTCAAACCCATTCTTTTCATGCACATATCCCCTGAATAATTTGGTTTCTTTGATAAGTGACTCATCTATGAAGCTATAGGCACTTATCAAGAGGTTATCCATACTATCAAGACTAAATCACAACCAACCTTCCTCCTAAAAATTGACTTATCAAAAGCATTTGATCAGGTGAATTAGATCTTTCTCAGGCTCATCCTCACCCAAGTGGGCTTTGATCCTAATCTCATTAATTGGATTGATGATTGTTATCATTCAAATACCTATGTTATTATCATAAATGTATTGGCATCCCCTTTCTTCTCCCCTTCTCAGGGTCTTAGATAGGGTTATCCACTTTCCCCTCTTCTTTTCTTGCTAGTGGTTGAAGCTCTTAGTCACCACATTTCAAGTGAGACTAACACTAGACATTTAAGGGGTATTAAGATTGATCAGAATACTCATATTACATATATTCTCTTTGTAGATGACATTCTCATTTTTGGGAATGTTTCTATATAGGAATAAAAAAGCTTGTATAAGATATTAAAGCTATTCATTTCAACTACAAGCATGGAAATTAATATGCAAAAGTATGTTATTTATTTTTTTCACATTGCTCAAACTACCAGGGAACACATGATATGCTTTCATTCATTGCACATGATCTTGATGATGACATAAAATACTTAGGGTTTATTTTAAAATCAAACAATTATCAAATACAAGAGTGGTTATGGGTTGTGGATAAAATCAAAAGGAGGATCACGCTTTGGTAAAATAGATGGATTTCCATGGCTAGGAGACTGGTTTTGATCAAGAATGTTTTGGAAGCCATCCCTATCTACTAGCTCTCACTTGTCTTTCTTCCATGGATGATTATCAAGAAGATTCATAGTTTATGTCTATAATTCCTTTGGTCAAGCAATAAGGAACACAAGAGCATTCCACTCATCAAATGGAAAACTCTTGCATAACCCAAAAGAGATGGTGGTTGGGGCATCAAGGATATTTCTCTCTTTTCTACAACTTTGGTAGCTAAGGGGACTTGGAGTCTCATCTCTAAAAATAGTCTTTGGCAAAAAATTCTACAAAAAAATTACACCTTCCCTCTATCCATTAAGGAATGGATTAGAAAATATCCCAAGACTCATGATGGAGCTATAATTTTCTAGAAAGCATTCACCTATAGCTTTAATATTATATGGAATCACCTAGCTTGGGTGCTAAGTAATGGATCAA